>JAWZYV010015032.1:0-325923 GCA_038373885.1 Cheiracanthium punctorium | reverse complement strand
AAAAAGCGGCGTGAACAAAATAGCAATCTAGTGCTAAAATCCAAAGGATATCTAACAAAAGATAATGCTTTTAGCTATATGGTGTATGGTTTAATTATTTATTGATTTTGTATAATTTTTATCTTAGAGCAATAATTGCAAACATGTTTCACACATTGTTAAAACAATTTAAATATATTGAAAAAGTAATTTATAAAAACTATCTTTTTCAGTATATATTAATAATTTTGTATAATATATGTAATTTAAACGTTAAAATATTCATTTTATTTATACAATACTAGTAGAAATAAAAAAAAATAACCATCACACATTTATCAACATAACTAATTTTAGAATATTTTTACGGAAAACATACTATTTAAAAAAGTTTAAAAATAATATATCTCCTAATACAGTCATGGATGAAGAGTATCCCTCCCCCCCCCAAACATCTGTTTAGTGTCTTTTTTCTGTTCTACTTTAAGTCATATTTAGTTTTATTTTGAGTTAAAATAGTTTGAGATTTTTAAGTATAAAGAAAGTTGCACTTTTAAGTAATCCTAATGAAGTTAGTGTTTTTCCTTGTAATTTTATACAGGTATGAAACAGAAATTTGGGGTACACATTAAAATTTGTTAATTAAACGTAGTAAAATCTTGGTCATTGACCTTAAGATGAAGTTAAGTTTTTTATTTCAGTTCTTGAAGCAGATCTTTCTTGGCAGAACGGCAGAATTGAATATATTTATTAAATAATCTAATAATTTTCTTCTCTTGCAGGAAATCAAACATGATGTAGGAAATTCGTAAATTTGCCATATTTTTCTTTGTTTTGTTGTTGTACCTATTTGCTTTGTTATGTAAATTTGTTGAAGAATAAAATGTTTTTACATTACCTCATTGTACTTTATGCATTCATAAATTTGTGTTTTTTTTTTTTTATCCGGGGCAGAGAAATAATACGTAAACTTTAATAATTAACATTTATATGAAAGCAAATTTAAGTAATGTAGTGACAAAGAATCCATGCACAACAAAAGAAACATCTAACAAAAGACAGCATTTGTTGGCTCAATTATTTTAATCATTGAATTAATTTGTTTTCTCCCAGGTTTACGATGATCTGTGTTAACGTGTTTGCCATTTAAACAAATCTGAGAATGAAATTATTCTAATTGTCATTCAGTCACGTTCCTATATTCATAAGTTGTGGTAGTACTGAATTTACATTTTATAAAAAAGAGGATTGTCTGGGTATTTATTATGTATAATGTATATATAAAACATTAAATTGCAGGATAGAGGTTATTCGATGGTTTCAAACCTGTAAAAATTGGTAGCAGACAGTAAGATTGGGAAAATAATAAAAAATGATCATTTTGGAATGTATGAGAGAATAATTTTAAATATACATAGCACTTGAAACAATTGAAAATACTTTGAATTTATATTTATAAATATTTTTAGAATCTGCGAGTTTCATTATGGAGTTCAAATAAAGAATGTTTAATGATTTTATGTGTGTTTTAAAAATTCAATACACAAATAAATAAGAATATTTTTCTTTAAAAACACTTCTCTAATGGTTTAAACCAGTGCTTTTGAGCCTTTCTCAAAGCAGCTCAATATAAAAAATTCCAGTGATTTCATGTAATAACTATTTTAAAATATAATATTTAGTGATATGTTATCCAAACAAAGATGAAGTTACAAAACTGCCAATATTATGACAAAATTAAAAATAACTGTTAAAACCTGTGGTGTAGTCACAAGAAAAAAGTTATTAAAAGAGGACGCTTATTTTTGAGATGCTTAATTTTGTGTTAGTTTATGGTAATTTCTGTTAAAAAATAAATAAATCTTAATCATTAATTTTAATTATTTATTATCAAAATTTTTATTTATTTTATATTTTAATACCAGTATTTTGAGTGCTTTTTCTATACACTACTGCTTGGAAAACAATAAGAAAATTACACCAGAGATTGGATAATGAACAAACAGATTGTTCAACTACTTGCCTTTGGGCAGGTTTGGGATTTTGCTGCTGAAGGGCGAACGCAAGGAGTCAAACCTGTGCCTCTATTCCCCTCTGGCTCTGTTTACCTAAGAAGCAGTTTTATAGGATTTTTTTTTAAACCGAAATATAACATTTTTTAGTAGCTTGTTTGATTATTACTGTATTCAGATTTATTATTTGTTAATCATTTTATTAAATATCAATTATACTACAAATTCATTTTGCACATGCCAAAAATTATCATTTATTATTTTACACATTTTCGTTTAAAACACTTTATTTTATTTACATTTTCCAGAAATAGAAACTTGTTTAGATATATACTTATAATGTCCTATTCTCATTTAAAAAAAAATTAAGAATAATAACAAATAATGCCGTTAGGATGACTGCACAATGAGCTTTCCATTAAACTCACGGTGCTGTTTGGGTGACGATACCGTAACGTCGCATTGAAGACACATGGTTACCCCTAAGTCATATTTTGAATTCACGGTGACGTTACGATGTGACGTTGCCGCGGAAGGACATTTGACAGCCGCCTTGACTCATTCGCGACATCACGATAACTTCACATTTAGTTCACAGTGCTATTAAAGTAAAGTCACTACGACGTCACAATGAAGTTACAATTCTACAAATAAGTCCCGATTTGACTTCACGGTGACGTCCCCTTGAAACGTTGCCTCAGAAGGACATTAGACAGTCAAGGTGACGTCACCGCGAAGTCAAGTGGGACTTATTTGTGACATTGTGACTTCAATGCGAAGTCATGGTGACTTCACATTTAGGGCACGGTCGTATTGAATTCCCGTGGCTGTGACGTCGCATTGAAGTCACAATGTCACTAATAAGTCCCGATTTGACTTCACGGTGACGTCCCCTTGAGACATTTCCGCGGAAGGATATTAGACAGTCAAGGTGACGTCACCGCGAAGTCAAAGTGGGACTTATTTGTGACATTGTGACTTCAATGCGAAGTCATGGTGACTTCACATTTAGGGCACGGTGCTATTGAATTCCCGTCGCTGTGACGTCGTACTGAAGTCGCATTGTCGCAAATAAGTCCCGATTTGACTTCACGGTGACGTCCCCTTGAGACGTTGCCACGGAAGGACATTAGGACAGCGACGGAAATTCAATAGGACCGTGCCCTAAATGTGAAGTCACCATGACTTCGCATTGAAGTCACAATGTCACAAATAAGTCCCGATTTGGCGTCACGTTGACGCCACACTGTTACGTTGCCGCGGAAGGACATTAGACAGTCAAGGTGACTCAATTGTGATTCATTCGCGATGTCGCGTGACGGAAATGCGATGTCACTGTGACTTCTCATTTTGGTCACGGTGCTATTAGGGACATTACTTTTTTTATATTAATTTATTTTTTTTAAGTAGGAAAACTGACAAAAGCATGTTTCTGAGAAAAACAATAAAAACATCTTTATTGGCGAAAACTAGCAACGTTAAACCTTTTTAAAACAAGATAAAAGAAGAAATTTAAATTGATTTTAAAAGGTAAAATAACACAGATTACACAGTAAAAAATATATAACTTGTATAAATATACAATATTAGTTCAAGAAACTGTATATAGATGGGTGCACTAAACAACGGGTCCAATAGCCTACGAACTAACCGTACCATCGGTGCGGATAGCCTGTACCCAGACAGCACAGCAAACTTGCAGCAAGCTTGATTTATCAAGTCAATAAGCTTGAATTAAGCTTGAAAATTCCAAGCGTGTAAGCTTGATGCAAGCTTGAATCAAGTGTTCTAGTTTACACTTGCCCAGCTTGCATTAAGCTTGACATTTCAAGCTTAAAAAATTTTCCAAAAAAAAAAAAATTCTAAATACACGGGGCGCCCACTGGCGAACGCGCCCCACATATTTTACTTTGCCATGCATTTTTCCCTCTACGCTGAAATTTCAATTTAATTTAATCTGTTTCCATAGAGTGTCCGTGGCTAGAATAGAACCCGGGACCTTTGGTTCGTAGCCGAGTGCGTTATCCATTCAGCTACCAAGCTTCGATGGTGTTATGACTAAAGTTTGAAGTGAATTATCAAGCGGTTTTCTGGCCAGATTGATAAGTGGGTGATATGTTATTTATTTATTTATTTATTTCCATGGGATGCATCAAAATTAAAATAATGTTATGTGTGATTTAGAGACTCTACTAATAGGGAAATAAACATAATATAAACTTAAGAGAAACACATGTTTTAAAACTTTCGCAACACTCATGAGCAATACTGCCGCTGGCCAAAATCGAGACAAACGAGTGATTTTGAAATCAATTTCGTAGTATAATTGTATTTTAGTTTGAAGAAATTCCATATTTGGAAATATAGAATGGGTTTATTTACTTAACACAAATTTTGTGTTAAGTAATCTGAAATCAAAGAAACAGATAGTTAAACGTTACTTCGAAATGCTATATCACAGTTGCTAACATAACATGTATGAAATACAAACACTTTAGTCATTTTTGTAAATATTTCTTATAATAACAAATAATTGAAAAATTTTGCTATTTTTAACGCTAAAAATTCTCTTTACAAATGTGGTTAGTTATTTTCCTGGTATGCTATATCGATATAGAGCATTTCGAAGAATTAAAAATAAGTTTAAATTAATTTATACAAATGTAAATTTGAATTTTTTTCATTGTTCATACTTTATAATTAAAAAAATTATTTAACTTCTGAATTTTTTTTATCCTTTGTAATTTTATTTTAAAATTACAAAAGTGTAAGATGTAAGATTTTTGGGCCCTAAAATCTGTAGGCCCTGGGCAGTTGCCCCGTTTGCCCTGCCGGTAATATGGCACTGGTAATAAAAAACCCATCCCCGTTAAAACACGTCTTTTACGAACTTTCAAGAAATTTGAGGATGCTAGACAATTAATGTCCATTCTCTTTCACAGATGGCGCCATCACCACACTTTGCAAGTCAAAATCCAGCTTAAGCCAACCTTGCATTGCCAAGCCAAATCTCAAGCTTGATTTAAGCTTATGTGCTGTCTGGGTAGGCTATCGGCACCACCGGTCCCGATAGCAACAGCCGTTAATTTTGCTGAGGACAGTTTTTAGTACATACTCAATATAAAATCAACCGGATTTTTAAAAGAAAGAGTGTCCATAATTGAAGTGCACAGATCAAAATTTAGAAATTTCAACTTTTTTTTTTTCAAAAGTATTTAGCAAAAGAAGTTCAAATTTCCCTAATAACGGTTAGAATCAACTTCAATCTCAACAGTAAAACATGCATTTTTGAATTAACTAAAATTAAAAATACAAGTAAATGATTACCTTTGGAAAATTATCTACCTTCGTAGCAGTTACTAGCGCATGCATGAATTTCCTCCTCGAAAAAGTAATATTTGCAGCTTCAGCAAACGTAAAATACTTTTCATAACAACTGACGCCATTTGTAAACAGCAACAACGTGCAGCAAATAATCTTCTCATCAAACTCAATCAACCTAAATCCCAGATAGCACAAACTTGTCCAGAACACGTCTAGAAGACGTCATATAGACAAGCTGACATGTCCATTAAACATCCAGGATTCGCCCAATTCTCGTCCATTTTACGTCAATATGGCACTATAGGACGCCCATATGACGTCTTATAGACATGTATATGGACGTAATAATAGACGTGTTTGTCTATTTATAGACCCTTTACGGTCGAATCCTGGACATCAACAAAAACCATTTAATAATTTTTAGCTAATTGTATGTAATGATTAATTTAAATTTATCGTTGCATCTTAATAACGAATTTTGTAAAAATATTCGTACCAATTTTTTTTTCAAACCAACCTTTAAGTACTTGCCCCGCTTCAGATACAAACCCTTGATCATGGTCTTCACAGTAGAGTGTGCTAACCACTATACGCAGCGGAACTTGCTCTGATGCGTCAAAATGCTGAAGTAAAGATTTTTTGGTTTCGGACTGGGAACATAGAAAAAAATATGCAGCTATTCGTTTTTGGATGTTGAGTCGCTAGAGAATTTTCTTTTTTTTGCATGTGGATATGAGTTTCTTTTTACACACTATAGCTTTTATAGGAAATAACAATGCATAAAAAGTATTTTAAATTTCAAAAGTTCCTCGACAAAAAAAAAAAAAAAAAAAAAAAAAAAATTCTAGAATGTAAAAAGTTTTTAAACTTTTTTGGGGTAAATTGTAATATCAATAAAAACATAAAGTATAATAAATTCATGCGTCGTAAGTACAGTATTGAGTAAAATGAAAATCAATGACAAAAAAGTAACTTTTCCATATTTTGTCCATTTTTGGACTTATACACACATCCATTTTATGTCGTATCACTGACATAGTGTGTATAATCTGGAATACGTCCTTTACTGGACATATTCTGGATATTCTAAGTCTAGTTTTGGTCTATTCATGGACGTATTCTGGATTTTCCAGATTATCTTTCCAGATGACCAGTTTGAAATAGACATAAAATGGACAAGTGTGTTATCTGGGATCGCTCCCGGTTTACTTCGTTTGAAACTAATCGCACTGAGTTTTGTATACGAACGTTCGAGTTTTTGAAAGCAAAAGCTGCTTAAAATACAAGATGGATTTATTGAATTTGCATGCTATTTACAAAAAAAAGCATGATTTTGTGCTGCCATCTGATTGCGATAAGCTGCGTAATCCAGTTTTGTGTGCAGATATTTTCTCCCAGGTGGATTCATACCTGCCGCGCCGCACCGCAACCATGCCGTACTGTTTCGCCGTTTTGGCCCGTTGGCTGTCCGCGCGGCGATATTCGAAATTGTAGGCCATTCGCGCACTTTGGCGAAAAACTAGGCGAGATTGTGTAATGGGAGAAAAATCTGGTAGACTGGATCATGCCTCCTGCTATATTCTGTTTAAGCTTCCAGTCAAAACTAAGTAAATCAGGAAAGTAGTTGTTTGTTATTAAAAATGTATTTCATCCATAAGTGAAATAAAAGTGACGTTTTCCATATGTTTGTTTTTAATTACTTGGTGTAGTCTATTTCTTGTGTGTTTACTCTCTTTTAGTACGTACGTATATTTCGATTAGCTGTTGTTTTTACCATGCAGTTAGCGTTTATTTAAAATCTATATTGATGATGTTTAGAACCTGAAAACTGTAGGAAAATGAATGCGGAATCAAAACAAACACTTGATATTTATGCTAGTGCAAAATTTGTTAACTTAATAATCAGTAACATTCATTTTTTGATGGCTCATTCATTTTTAATTTTCTTGGTGGTGGTTGGATGAGGGTTTCGTTTTAGTGAAGGTTTAAACGTAGATATATTTATGAAGAAATGCTTATCTGTGATAAATGAACGACAATGAACACAAAACTGAGTATTATACGCTGCTGTTTACTATAGTATATATATATATTCTTTTAAACCTATGCAGTTTTTACTATTACAAAATAGTTTTATTAAACCAAAACAAAAATTTTTTCTGTAGATTTCAACAATCGAAAAGCTTTGCAAAAATGATTTTTAGCTTCAGTGTGCTGGGAAATAAAAATACGCAAGTTTCTCAGAAAATTTAGAGAATTATTTCATTTAAATTTAGAGAATATTTCAGTTAAAATATTGTTTTCGATCAAAAGTAAGTTTTCTGTTTTATATTATTTATTTATTAATAATAGCACTTGCAGACGTCGATTCAGTAATTTTTTCCTCGGTTCTATTTTGTGAAATTTTTTTTTGCATTTGCAAATTTCAACATCTATTTTTGCGAGTTTTCATAACAATTTTTAAAAAAGTTACTTTGCTTCTTAAAATAATTTACAAAACAAATTAAAATATACGGTAAAATGCCAATGAAGGGTTGTTTTAATTGATTGCATTTTTGTGAAGGGCCCATTTTAATGATTGTAATTTTTTGAAAGGGCCGTAAAACAGGCCCAAATTTACTTTGCGTTGAACCGTGACCTGGTAAGCATAACTTATTAAAAACATGTTACAAAATTTATGATGTACCAGCTTATACCCGCAACTTCATCCGCGTCGGCTTTAGAAGTGAGAGAAATGAAATGTATTAATAACAAAGAAGAAATAGTTTGATGACACCACTTGTGCTGTAGATAGAAATGTCTGTATTTAAATATTATTTATTTTAAATGAAGTATAATACATGGAGCTAAAGTTACTAAATTTAGTTTTTTTTTTTTAAGCATTTGGTGTTTGGAGACAGTTACAACAATATTTGTGAACTATTTTGAATGTTCCTGTAAAAGAACTATTTATGCCATATGCATGAATTTTAGCTTATGTTACCCAGGAATAGTGTAGCTTTCTATAGGGGAAAAATCTTTAAAATTGGTTTAGTAGTTACCGAGATATCCATGTAGCGTAATGTATTAGAACTTCTTTGAGTATCCCTGTAAAAGAACTAGTTATATTTTATAAATGAAAGGTAGCCCATAAGGCTCAAGAATAGTGCAACTTTCTATTATTGAAAAAAGTTTCAGAATCAGTTAAGTAGTTATAGAGATGTCCATGCAGGGGCGGCTCCAGGGAAACCATCTGGGGGGGGGGGCTCCGTTTTTCATTAGGATGATACATTGATTTCCAAATACTTTTCTACCAATATATAATTAGACAGGGTATATCACAACTAAATAAGTATGTTGTCTGCTGCAAGAACCATCGAAAGAAAACTTGGAAGGGGGGGGGGAAGCTATCGTGCGCTCTATACCGATCAAGTTAAGGCCGATGCTCATAAGCCACGTGTTTTATGCATTTCAATGGACACTGGACTGACACAGGAAAAAAAAAATGTTCCATTGCTCTCTCCATTGTGTGGGGGGACAGGGTTTTCAGTTTGACACATTAATCTTTTGTTGGTAGATCCCGACTTGTCATTAAAAGTCGTAAATTTCGCCAGAAAAATGTTGCCTTAACCCCTGTAGTGATGACATGGCTAATCAGCAACGACCTTTATTCATGTTGCTGTTTGCGACCCTATCCATTAACATTTTAGTGTGTACAGAGTGTAATTGCTGAATGCATTATTGAACCGATTTTACAGCCACCGTGCAATATACAATTTTCACAGCATACATTTTTGCATTTTAGGATGGCATTAAGTTTTCCAGATTAAGTAATTCCCATCCTTTTCTGTGAGGCCTGTAGTAAACCACCTCAATTGCTATTTACAACAATTATCACTATTATCTGCTATTTACAATTTGAGCTTTCTTTTTTAAAACCAGACCAGCTATACATTGCCAGGTACTCGCTTTGTCTAATATCTTACAATATGTTTTACTTTTATAATAAGGATTTCTACCCATACGTCTGGGTGGTATGGGCAACTTATGAAAGCAGTTGAGAGAATGAAAGCTGTACAAATTGTGGAGGGTTGGATTGGCTTCTTCAGCATCACTTAAGGCCGATGCTGATTGCTGCTGCATCTAACGTGACTGCAGTGGGTAAGAGGGCATTCTCGTCGCGAATTTTGCAACTTTTTAATGGCAATTCGGGGTTTACCAATAAAAGATTTCTGCACTAAACCGCAAACTCTGTCCCCTGTAAAATGGAAAGAGCAATGGAAGATTTTTTTCCTCGTATCAGTGTGCCGTCGTCCATTCAAATACGGTGGAACCTGCTAAAGTGACCACCTTGGTAAAGAGATCATCTGTCTATAGTGGCAACTTTAATGCAATTAGTTTTACAACCATCACACTTTACCACCTTTGTAAGGTGGCCGTCTTTATAAGGTGACGAGTTTTGTTCTTCCCAAGGGTAGTCCCATTAGACAGGTTCCACTGTATAAATAAAACTGGGAACTGTGCTCCAGCCACTGTGGCAATAGCGATTCAATAAGATGTGTCCCTCCTTCTGTTTAAAAATAAAAGCTCTATCATTTTTGTAAATAGAGAAATTATGTTTAGTCCACAAGGATTCAATAAGTATTGGTGTAAATATTCTTGGTATATGTGTATATATATATATATCGTTGAACTTTATTTAAAATTACAACAAAATTACAGTTGTATCACATGTTACTTAGCGCTCAAAAAAGCTGCATAAAAGAAAACATGTGTTTAATAATACTTAGAAAATTTATAATGAAACCCCCCCCAAGCCAGTCATTGTTAATATATCAAAACATTGTAAAATGCATTGTCCTCGTCAGAGGGGGAAATGCACAACTATATACCATAGGTTTCAGACTCACAGCCTGAGTCTGAACTTTATTTAAAAGTTCAGACTCAGGCTTTACACATAGGTTTCAGGCTGTGACTCCCTCTTACCATAGGTAATAGGGAGTCACACCTCTGAGATTTGCCTGTTACAGTTTATATTTTTAATTAATATAGTACACTTTTATAAATATCTTTAAACTGTTTTAAAACTTTTAAATTAATCTTTGCAAAATACAGCCATGAATATAATATATTACCTTGCCAAAAGCTCAGGCTGTGAGTCTGAAACCTATGGTGTATAGTTGTGCATTTCCCCTTCTGACGAGGACAATGCATTTTACAATGTTTTGATATATTAACAATGACTGGCTTGGGGGGTTTTTCATTATAAATTTTCTAAGTATTATATATGTAGGAAGTTCAATGCAAACTCCTTAGCTAACGCCGTTACATCATGTGTGGCGCGGCAGTCGCCTAGCAAGCATAGCATGTTCCTTTCCTACTGCGTAATCGACAGAGACGTTAACTGCAGCCGACGAGAGAAGACGTCTCCGTCGCTCAGTCTGTTATCTAAGTGTTTGTAATTAATTGTCCGTGTGTAATTGTTGTATAATAAAGTACCTTGTTTGTTAATATGGTCGTAGCCTTTTCCCCATATTTTGGGGGCTCGACTGTCCTCTCACACTCCAGAGAATTCCTCTAGACATCAACAAGCCAATGTATTCCCTAATAGACGATAAGCTTCAGAAGCTCTCTTATGGACGAACGCAATTTGACGAATTTAAATACATGGTTTGAGGTGTGGATTAACTGCTGGACTGCTCCCCATTTCAAGTAGGCTAGATTTTTCTTTTAATTTAGATCGTTATTATCCTTTTAAACAATTGTGCAGAATTTCTCTAGTTTTTATTTACATTCAGAAACTGTATTCTTTTTCAAAATGTCGTTAAAACTAGGAGACATACATTTAATAGCAAACTCATTGAAATTTGGCAAAACTCAAACTGTTAAAGCATTAAACACCATACTTGGTTTTAAAGAATTTGATCGTTCTTCCCGTACCAAAATACGTAATTTCTCTTCCTTCCCAATCGAATTAGATCTAGAAAAACATAAAGAACAGATATTAAAAGATTTCTCCTTAAATGAGTTTATTTCCGTGGCAAATTTATTACATTTGGAATCAAATGCAAACGAAAAAGATATTTGCAACAGCATTTTTAATGCCCTAACAAATTTGCAAGACTTTCAAAATTCTCTCGACACCAGTTATCTCTCTGATTTAGAACATGACCATCCACTTATTAACACATCGGCAGAAGCGAGTAGCACGAATGTAGGTCAATTTTCCCCTAATGGTGCCTCTGATATAAACAGTGTTCCTGAGATGCAAAACCCAAGCTCTGTTTACCTTACCCAACCGAGTAATGCACAGTTCCCCATTCTAGGCCCCAGCGCAGTTTCGGATATGACTAATCAATTCTGGTATCTTTTAAGAGATATATCTGCAAATAGTAGAAAGTTTTCAGGAGATGATTTGTATTCAATTAAAAGTTTTTTTATAGACTTGGAGGAAAATTTCCAATTATTCCCTTGCATAAGTGATCAACAAAAATTAGTGTTTGCAAAAAGATTGATTACCGGTTCCGCGAAGTCATTTCTGTCGTCGCAAAGAAATCTAAATGCATACGATAAGTTTAAATCTGCGTTAATTAACGAGTTTTCAGACACAGTCACGTCAATAGAAATTCATCGGCAGCTTGAAAAAAGAAAAATGCGCCCTAACGAAACATTTACTCAATATTTTAATTCCATGCGCGAATTGGCAAATAGATGCGATTGCGCTATTGACGAGTGTTCTGTTATTCAGTACGTCATAAACGGTATTGAAGGTTCCCGCTCAGACAAAATTATCCTTTATGGGACAACATCATTTTCCGAATTTAAGACAAAATTAAGAACTTACGAAACTTTTGTTAATAACATGCGAGCTAATAGATCAAATTCGTCGAATTTTCGTCACTCACCTGACAGCTCAAACCGCGGTACAGAACGACCAAACCAACAACGAAAACCCTCAAAATTTAATGTTTCTGACACAGCTAACACCCTGCAACGTTGTTTTAACTGCAATGACGTCGGACACAAGTCTAAATGGTGTCCTAATCGCTCTCGAGGCCCGAAGTGCCTAGCATGCAATCTTTTTGGTCACAAGTCGACTGAATGCGTCCGAGCTATGCGAAACGATAGTTCTACTTCACCAGCAAAAGTAAATACCGTACGTGAATTTCCTTCTGTAAACATGTGTAAGGAAGTTATTATTTTTGACAATAAATTCTCCGGATTAATGGACACAGGTAGCAATTTGACGTTGCTTCGACATTCTGCATGGGTAAAAATAGGTTCACCACCATTATTGAATAACACTAAAGTATTGACGGGTTTCGGTTTTTCGCGAACAAATGTCATTGGTACTTTTGACTGTGATGTTACTATTGACGACCAAATTTTTCCGGTTACTATTTCTGTAGTGCCGAATGCTTGCACAAATTATGACCTCATAATCGGGTGTGACATAATACAGCAAACAAATTTAACCATTTCCCCTGCCGGCGTAATATTTTCAAAACTTCCAACGGCATCTGATCCTGTAGAACCTCAAAATTCTATTATGTCAATTTCTGACGATTCTCCCATCTTTGACATCGGCCCGAATGTCACCAGTCAAACACGCGCTGACGTTGAGAAGCTGTTGTTGGCTTATGCACCCAATAAAACGAAAACTGCTAACGTTGAACTTGACATCGTGCTCACTGACGACGAGCCAATTTTCCACGCACCCCGACGTTTGCCATTTGCTGAGCGTGATATAGTAGATGCACAAATTGACGAATGGGTCGAAAATGGAATTATTGAGCCATGTTCATCTCCCTACGCAAGCCAAGTGTTAGTTGTAACAAAAAAAGACGGAAAACCTAGAGTATGCATAGATTACAGACGATTAAATCGCAAAATAGTCAAAGATCACTTTCCCCTTCCGTTGATCGAAGACATTTTAGATAGTCTTCAAAATGCCACAATATTTTCTACAATCGATTTACGAAATGCATTTTTCCACGTTCCCGTAAACGAAAAAAGCCGTCCTTATACTAGTTTTGTGACACACAAAGGCCAATATCTCTTCCGATTTATGCCGTTTGGCCTTAGTACATGTCCATCTACCTTTATGCGTTATATAAACGCTGTTTTTCGTGAACTTATTGCTAAGGGCATTGTACTCCCGTACATGGATGATGTTGTCATCCCAGCTACTAGTGAGTCTGAGGCTCTCGAACGCTTAAAAATTGTCCTTGATGTAGCCCGTGATTATGGATTAGACATAAATTTCCGCAAATGCCAGTTTTTACACACTAAAATAGAATTTTTAGGCCATGTAGTAGAAGACGGTAAACTGTCTCCTTCCCCCTCGAAAACTAAAGCTGTCCTAAATTATCCAGATATGAAAAATATTAAAGATGTACGCCGATTTTTAGGTCTCACCGGATATTTCAGAAAGTTTATTCCTTCATATTCTGCCATAGCAAAACCTCTTAGCGACCTTTTGCGTAAGGACACCCCCTTTCAATTCCAGGCTGAACAAAAAGCCGCATTTGAAAAATTAAAATATTTACTTTCACAACAACCTGTTTTAAGTATTTTTAATCAGTATTCTCCCACTGAAATTCACTCTGACGCGTCAATAGATGGCTTGGGGGCAGTCCTAATGCAAAAATCCATGCAAGATAACTCTTTTCATCCTGTATTTTACATGTCCAAAAAGACCTCTGATAGTGAACGAAAGTATACAAGTTTTGAGCTGGAAGTCCTTGCCGTTGTTGAAGCCCTAAAGAAGTTTCGGATTTACGTTTTAGGTACTCACTTCAAAATTATCACGGACTGTGATGCCTTCGTCAAAACCTTAAATAAAAAAGATCTCAACACTCGTATCGCTAGATGGGCCTTATACCTTCAGGACTTTAACTTTACTATAGAACATCGCAACGGCTCAAAAATGGCTCATGTCGACGCACTTAGTCGTAATCCCTGTTGCATGACCATTCAGAACAGTGTTCATATTCAGTTCCTTAAAGCACAGCAGACGGATGAACAGATCACAGCGATAAAAACGCTTCTTCAAACCGCAGCTCATGACAACTACATCGTGAAAAATGATCTTCTGTATAAAACAGTGAATGGCAAAGACCTCCTGGTAGTTCCCGAGAGCATGCAAGCCAACATCATCAAAGCAGCACATGAACGTGGTCATTTCGCTGTTGTCCGCACAGAAGAGATCCTAAACAAGGACTATTTCATTCCACACTTAAAAGACAAAATTAAACAGTGCATCCAAAATTGTGTTACATGTATTCTCAACAACCGTAAACGTGGAAAGCAAGACGGACTGCTACACCCGATTGACAAGGACGATACACCTCTACATACCTACCATGTCGACCATTTAGGACCTCTTGCCACCACTTCCAAGCGTTATAAACATATTTTCGTGGTAATAGATGCCTTTACAAAATTTACATGGCTTTATCCAACTAAATCAACGGACGCCGCAGAAGTAATCAATCGGTTAGAAAATCAAAGATCGGTCTTCGGAAATCCATCGCGTATCATATCGGACAGAGGACCAGCTTTCACCTCAACTGCTTTTGAAGAATACTGCGCCAAACAAAACATCCTTCATATCTCCATCACGGCAGGCCTACCGAGATCTAATGGCCAAGTTGAACGCCAGAATACTACCATTATAGCTGTTCTTTCCAAATTGTCTATTGACAATCCAGAAAAATGGTATTCCCATGTACCCGCCTTACAGCAAATCATAAACTCGACATTCCAAAGGAGTATAAACACCACTCCATTTGAACTCCTTTTTGGCACAAAAATGAAATCTGAACACGACTTAAAAATTCTCGAACTCATCAACGACGAGGTAAAAGCTGCATTTGAACAACACCGCGACGACCTTCGTAAAGATGCTAAACAACAGATCTCAAAGGTTCAAGAAGAAAATCGCCGAACGTACAACCTTCGACGCAGGCAAGCTCCACAATTCCAGTTGCATGATCTAGTTGCAATCAAACGAACCCAATTTGGTCCTGGATTAAAACTGAAGCGAAAATTCCTTGGACCCTATAAAGTCACAAAAGTGAAAAACAATGACACATATAATGTCGAAAAATGTGCTTTCTTCGACGGTCCATCCAAGACCCTCACCTGCGCAGAGTTTATGAAACCTTGGACCAGCACTGTCGAACACATAACTTGAACTGTGTTCAATATCTTTTTTTCTTCTTCACCGAAGGACTTAAGACTATATTGAGAAACCTTTTTTTCCCTTTACCCTTCGAATGACTTTAAAATTTAATTATTATAATTCATTTTCTTTTCTTTATTTTAGCACTTCTTAATTGCAGCATTATCCCAGTATTCAAGTTTTGCATTATATTATTCTTCCTGTGGTAATGTATAACTGTATTCTCTATATTGTTTATTTTATTAGGAGGTACTGCTCATTGTTAAGCTCCTTTTTTTTTAAATACATAAGCTAGTGATTGTTTTGTTGTTGTAGTGATAAGCTATTGATTTGTTTAAAAAATAAATAAAAATCAACTGTTCTGTAACTTCAGGCGAGGTCGCCTTACCGGTCATGATGGCCGAATGTAGGAAGTTCAATGCAAACTCCTTAGCTAACGCCGTTATATCATGTGTGGCGCGGCAGTCGCCTAGCAAGCATAACATGTTCCTTTCCTACTGCGTAATCGACAGAGACGTTAACTGCAGCCGACGAGAGAAGACGTCTCCGTCGCTCAGTCTGTTATCTAAGTGTTTGTAATTAATTGTCCGTGTGTAATTGTTGTATAATAAAGTACCTTGTTTGTTAATATGGTCGTAGCCTTTTCCCCATATATATAAATATATATATAGTTGGCTCTCTGTTTAACAACTTTCAAGGAACCGTGAAAATGTGAAAAATTGTCCTTAAATGGAGATCTTCCATAAACAGAATTTGCAAAAGAATAGCATTTCCCTTTACACTTTGGAAGGTGCCTGGTTCAAAACCAGTTCCCATCCGCCGACCTAACTGTTCAGACTTTTCCGTGCTTTCCTCCAAAACTTAGAGTAAATAAGGATTAGGACCCCTTAGAAAGACACCCACGGAGTGCACCCCACCCATCGGCTTAGATTCCATCTGCAGATAATTGGCCGTAATCCTACAGTACCAACACCAACCCTTTACACTTTACATTTTTAGGACTGTGAATATTTTTCTTCATATATTGGCGTGTTTAAAGATGTTACTTTTATTATCATTATACTATTTTATTATCCACAAAAAAATATTTTAAGTTACCTTAAAAAAAGATAGTAAAAACAAGCAATACAATAAAATTAGGTTTCAAGAAAATCAAAATGAGTCAGTTGTTTCATTTTTCGCCTTCCCGTTATTCTTTCTTCCAGATTTTCTTAAATGTGAAATGTCTCACCTTCCATTTTATGAATTTTTCTAGCTAACCAGCCGAAGCCTGAAAATGTTGCATTGCAAATTTTTCTGCCAGAATAACAGCACTGCAGTAATTGCTTGATTTTATTTTATTTTGGTAATACGAACAATTATCTACATGATGGACCTAGGCCGGGTACGGGGTGCCCTACCTGGAGGTTTTTCTAAGGGGTCTTAATCCGTACTTATGAGAAGTTTCAGAGAAAACTGCATAAGAGTCCAAACGGCTAGATTGACGGACGCGACCTGAGTTTGAACCAGGTTCTTTTCTTCTCCCAGTTGCAAGCGCTATGCACTCAGCCACTCGTCTCGTCGGGCCTCCAGAAATTGGAGTTATTTGTTATGTGATGTTATGTGGCAAGCCTATACTATAGGCATCTGCATTCTGGGACGGTTGCCTTGGTCGGAGGATTTTTTCAGGGGTTCTAAAGCGTATTCACCTTAAATAGGGAGAAAACCATCTGGAAAAACTCCAGATAGTTAGATCGACAGCCGCGCAGTAGACCCAAACGGGGACCTTCACACTTCAGCCACCTATCATGTCGAGTGTCTTATCCACTCGGCCATGGTGGGGCCCAGAAATTAGAATGTTGGATGCTCTTGCTTCATGCAACCATTTGCATACAGAAGTGCCTTGGTAAACTCTTCCAATCGGCCACATTGACTTTTCGGCCGTTTGGATTTGGATCCTGAACTAAATTTTTGTGCTGCTTCTAGAATTTTCTCTTTGCTTCTAAAATACTTTGAGAATAGACTCAGGTAGTCGTGATTGTCTTGCGAATTGCACTTTTGACATTCCCCGACACTTTTTTCCCACTCTTAAAAAAAATTTCCCCCTGTTCCTCTAGCGTAAGATGAAAAAAAAAATCGTTGTTAAACAGAAACGGCGGCGTCTTTGAATAGAAATTTTTTACATTGGAGTTGCTAAGACTTTGAAATATTGTCTTTGGAAAGAGATCGTTGTTAAACAGAGAGTCAACTGTATATACAGTGCTACTTTTTAAAATTTCAGTTCATGTGAAAATTTACATTTTTTTATAAACTTCCCTAGTCCATAGTGTATTTCTAGCTCTGACGAGGGGCTCGAGCCCCCCCCCCCATAGCCTATAAAAATTATCTTGATTAGCTCTAGGTAGTGTCTTCTGTATTGTATTTACTTTCTGTATGCTATTTGAACAAGTAATAAACTAAGTTTTAATCAAACGAGCCTCAAAAAATATTCCAACTTAACGAAATCAATATATTTATTTGTATATATATATACTTATGTAGGAAGCTGATTTTTATTTCAAGTCAAATGAACAAACAAATTTTTAAAAAAAGACAAACTACTTTTTAATCATTACACGTGCCCTTTGGCTAATACAGCACCAATTTTTCATATATTTTCATCTAGTTAATAATTTTGCGCATGCAACTTTTTACGATGCATTTTATGCTAGTGAAATGTCTCATTTTAAATGTGTTTAGTGGGCTAAATTTGAGTCAGTGACAAACATGATCCCACATCTGTATAAATAAAACAAACTGTAAAACGTCAGTCGGTTAGTTAGTTTGTCTCTGTCTAGCGTAGCTCCTAGACGGGTGATCCTAGACCTACCAAATTTTGTATGGAAATTCTGCAGGACGGGTACCGACATACCTCGAAACGATTTTTTTGAAATTCGAATTATTTTAGGAGATATTGATAAAAAAAGTGTCGCAAAAAAGCTGATTTTTTATCTTCACCATTGTAACCCCAGAGTGGAAAAAATGAGTTTATTAAATGATTGAGACTCTTGAAGTAAAAATAAAAGAATAACGATTTTTTTTAGATTATTTGTAAGGCTATTTTTTAATTAAAATATCGTGTGCATGTGAAATCAGAAAAGGAATGAAATGTTTTATACTCAAAAGTGTTGTATTGTTTTTTGGGGGATAATGTTTTTACAAATCAAATGCAGTAATTTTTATTTTAATTGTTTTAACCGTTAATTATTTTCTAATGCTTGTAATTAACTTGGAAGTTTAATTTAAATACCCTTTGTCAGGAGATATAATGGTCTAGGTGACTCTTCTTGTATAGCTCAATAGCTTGTCTTTTTAAATTACTACTAATTACCCTTTTTTGTTGGGACTTTTTAAATAATGACCTTTTCTTTAAATTAATTCTGCCGTTGTTTGCCCTGTCTCCGGAGGTGTAAATTTAATTATCTTGTAAATTCTGTCGATTTTCTGCTGACTATTAAGTTTCCCTCTCTCTTCAATAGCCTAACTCATTTCTTGCAATATCTCTTGTTCATGTCCGGTTTTTAATTATTTTTACTCACTTCTAATTTAAATTTTTACTCCAAATTTTACCCAGGGTTATCTCGGACGATTAGCCATCTCACGATAAAATTTTAGGAAATTTAATAACGTTTTTAATGCCTTTTTGTTCAATTAAGTTTTTTTTCCCATTTCAAGATGGCCGTTCTTGCCTGCGTTTCTTCTCGGCCAAGTTCGTTTCTTTCCCGCGTGTAGTAGTCACTGGCCGCCATTTTTTCTTTCCTCTCTTCCTTTCCCCGACAATCGAATGTTCTCGAAGTTTCCCGGCTGAGATGGCGCGCTCTGATTGGTCCCCGGGGTCGGCGTCTCGGCGAAGCTCCTCACGCGTGGGGCAAAAAGCGTCATTCTGAGAGTTGTCGTGGTGCTGCTAGGAGGTGACTGTACCGGTGTCTCCTCGCGCATTAGGGGCCTAGCTCGGCATTTTTGTCGTCACTTACAACAAGTTCATTATGTGAAGTTTTAGCATGTAGGCCAGAGGGCCTGATAAAACGTTTGATCATCAGAACAGCAAATTTTATTTTTACAATGCCGGGTGAATAACCCATTATATTTTTTTGGGGTGGCGAGCGAGTGAACCCCCTTGATGAGATTTCACGCTGTTTTTTTTTTGAGGCAGTTAGCGCCTTCTCCGACACCATTTTGTGAAGCAGCGCGTGACCCCTGCCCGGCCCACGATCGAGTCATCTTAGCCACATCGGCAGATGCCTGAATGTCCTGCCGTACGATGTCCTCGGGAAATCTTCGAACTCCAGCAGCTGAATCCCGGAAAGATCGTTGCCTTTTATTTCCATTTGCAAGGATCCAGCCCACCCAGGAAGTCGATTCACTACTCTCCTAACCACCATGTTCACCGTACCTATTGAAGAACCCTAAATTTTTATTAACCCATTTGTGCCTGGATATTTTTGCGACTTTCTTCGATTTTTACTGACAACAGAAATAATAGATAAATTTCTGATATCAACTTCTTGAACAAGGGATGATTTCTTTTAAAATCATAAAGCATAAAAATCGAAATATCAACATCCTACTTGGTCATGTTAAAATATTTTGTAGAGTTGAGGCTCAATACTCATGAATAAAGGCTAGGAAAAATAAATAACGTTTTCGACTAATAGCGAAAATGCCGTCCCAAAAAAGGGACACTAGGCATAAATGGGTTAACTTTTCATCTTTAAAAGAGGGGGGGGGGAATTCAAGACAACTGTAAATGCTAAATTTTCTTTTTCTACTTTGAGTACTATCCTGATGTATAACTTCCAGTAACGCCATGTTTAATTTTTTTTTTTTTTTGTTAAATGATAATTGTTGATGCTGTTTCTTTTTCTTACCTAGTAAATTTTGGAGGGTCATAAAATCTGTTTTATTTACTTGCTTTGCCAATGCTAATCTCTGTAATTACTTGTTTGAGTTGTTCTGCACATCAATGAATTTGCTGCACCCTTTGGTGTAAAAATTGCAAAGTTCCCCTTTTTATTTATTTTGTTAAATATTTAAACTCATCTGTTGGATTGTAAAAGTGGGGTTTCAAGTAACAGTTAAGGATTTTGTGTGGGATTTTCATTAGATGCCTTGTGTGGCTTGGGGAAGGTGGGGACTTGTTTGCCCAAATTTTTCTTTTCTTTTTTTGATAGGATAAATTTTTTTTTATGCTGTAGCAAAGCCTTTTAACTTAAATTTTGGATCCAAATCGTGCTGCATTTGTCATGACAATTTTAATTAAGCATTACCTTTTTTTTTTTACTTTTCAATTTACAAGGGCTAATAATGGGAAATTAAAGCACTCTAATATTTTTGTTTTTTGAGCATTACTACCACGCGCTGTAATACCCCTGCGCTGTGTTTTACTTACTTTTATTTCTAAATTCTGATGTCGTGAGGCCACTAGTTGTTTGCCCCTGTTATTGTTGAATAAAATTTGTATTTTGGTGTTCTAATGCAATGTCTCTGTGTTTATTTTACCACACTTCTAACACACACTTCAGGCAAGGCTGAGATCATTGGGTTATTTTACTAACTTCTACAGTCACAACGCATGGTCAAATCTTAATTCTGTTTTGGTAGCTTGCTTAATTTGTAATCTAAATTTTAACCTAGCTAAACTAATTTTCACGGCAGTAGTAGCAAAATACTACAAATGGTGCCGTGACCTCTCCTTGCCAGTCTTGGGTGTGTTGAATAAGGTGAAATGGATACAGAAAATTTTCATTTTTGATGCATTTACATCTCTCTTTGTAACTGGGGACTGTCTTGAGAAGCACCTTGGGAGGTTAACTTTTATTTTGGGGTGTTTCAAATTTTTTTTTAAGTCCCAGTATGGCCCTAGAAGAAGGTGCTAGGGCGGCGGCATTGCCAGGTCCGGCTTTTATCGGCATGCTCCCAACGCTGTCCGGTAGCAATTGCTCAAAATTCTTTCATTCTCTTGCCTTGGTTCAGCCTTTGGCAGCCTGGACGGATGACCAGGCCATGGCAGTCGCTAAGTTGAAAATGGAGGGTGCTGCTCTCCAATTTTACACTTCTACCTTAGAGGCAATTGATGGTCTAACCTTGAAAGAGTTCAAGGACCGCTTCATGGCACACTTTGCAGAAGCGGGATCCTTGGCCCAGGACATAGAAAAATTAACGTCCTGTAAGCAAAATTTTGGGGAGACAGTGCGTGATTACGCCACTAGGCTGGAAGGAATTGCCCATAAGGCCCTCAAAAATCCCGTAAATTCCTCGGACACTATACCTCAGAGTTTTTCGCAGGAGATGCTCCTTTCACAATTTTAAGCGGGTCTTCTCCCAAACATTAAGGCCCAGGTTGTTGTTGTAGACCCTAAAACTTTTGTCGAGGCGGTACAGGTCGCGAAACGTGTGGAAGTGGCACTCCAATGCCACCTGTCAGACATAAATGCCGTAACGGCACGTTCCCAGATTGTGGAAGGCGACTTTGAGAGGCTCCTTAAGGCCACCACGGGCTCATATGCAAAAAGCCTTGAATTGCTCACCAGCCAAATGGCTGCGATGCAGGCTCAATTATCACAAATGCAGTCGCAGAGTTTTATCCCACAATCTTTTCCTCCGCAGCGAAATTCCCAACCTGCCCGCACTCAACGTAACATAACTTGTTTTTATTGTGACCGCCCAGGACATTACGCGAGAGATTGTCGGAAAAAACAGCGTGACCAGGCTGCTAGATCCCAACACAGGCCTCGTCAAGAAGATCAGGCTCCTGCCAATGTTTCAGGCTCTCATCAGAGTAGGGTTAATGATGGGAATTTAAACTAAATTTGGGGGGAGGTTGGTCTGGATCACAACACTCCATTAATTCCCCGTTTGATCCCGCTGTGCAACCCGAAGTAAGTGTGTCGAGTTCTTTACCCATAATTGATGTTAACTTTGGCAATTTTAAGTTTCGTGCACTCATAGATTCTGGTGCCAGTGTTAATTTAATTTCTTCTAATGTTTTTAATATTCTTATTGACTTCAAGGAATTTAATAGTTCTCACCTCTCTTTAAAAGCGCTCACGGGTTTTGACATAGTCACCCCAAAATTAATTCAAACTGAGTTGCACATTTGTAAAACGCCGTTTTCGTGTAATTTTTTGGTTGCTCAGAGTTTTCTTTCTCCTAACTTTGATGTCATTTTGGGACTGGATTTTCTAAAGACTTACAAATTTCATATCGATTGTGACAACTGTATTTTATTTAATGATGATATTAGTGTGGTCTGGACGCATGAACATCCCCCGTTTTCTCTGAATGCTGTCGTGCCTAGTGCACATGATGATGTTGATCCCGATGTTGACTTTTCTCTTTTTGGCAAGTTGCCAGCTAAGATCATTTTACCCGCTTATTCTCAAAAGAGATTTTTTGTGACTATTCCAAACTGTGATCCCTCTTTCAAAAATTCTACTGTAATAATTGAACCTAATCCTGATACAAATTTAACTTCCTTTCTTGTTGCCAATGCTATTTCCACCATCAATGATAATAGTCAGTGTTTAATTCAAGTTATTAATCTTACCCATGATTCCATTACCTTAAATAAGAATATGAAAATAGTTAATATTACCCATATCCATTTAAATAAAATTTCTGACGAAGTCAACTTAGTAGAACAACAAGCTGGTTCAGATGATTTTAGCCAGTGGGCTAAGGACATAGATTTATCCCATCTTGACGAATCTCAACGTAATGATATGATTGCTCTTTTGTCCAAATATAAGTCTGTTTTTTCATTAAACTCCTCCGACTTGGGCGCCTGCCCCATCATTCAACACCGTATACACCTTACAGATGACATTCCGGTTCGTTCTAAGCCCTATCGTGTCCCTTACCACCTCAAGCCTGAAATGAAGAGGCAGATTCAAACTCTTTTGGAGCCTGGCATTATCGAACCATCGACCAGCAGTTATGCTGCGCCAGTCCTTCTGGTCAAAAAAGCGGATGGATCATTTCGCCTGGTGGCCGATCTCCGTAAGCTTAATGCCAAGACCATACCAGATAATTTCCCTCTTCCGAATTTGCAAGAGATGATTGATTTTCTTTCTGGGGCTAAATTTTTCTCTTCCTTGGATTTGACGCCAGGTTTTCATCAAATGTTCATGCATCCAGACGATGCTCACCTCACGGGTATTACTACAGAGGAGGGCCTCTTTCACTTCAAACGGATGCCATTTGGCTTGCGAAACGCGAGTGCTAGTTTCCAGCGTTTAATGGGCGTTGTGTTATCCGGACTATCCAACTTCCGAATCGGTGTTTATATTGATGATGTGGTTGTGGCATCAACTACCTTCGAAGATCATCTGTCTAGGCTCGAGCTCGTTTTTCAGCGTCTAACGGATGCAAACCTCAAACTTAAACCCAAAAAGTGTGCTTTGGCAAAAAATGAAATTACGTATTTAGGACATAGAGTAACGGAGGGTAAAGTAATGCCAGATCCTAATAACATCAAATCTATTCTCAATGCTGCTGTTCCAAAAACCCGAAAACAAGTTCGCTCATTTTTAGGCCTGACTGAATTTTATAGAAAATTCATACAAAATTATTCCTTAAAAGCTCTCCCTTTAACCAATTTAACTAAAGACTCCGTAAAATTTTCCTGGGGGGATCTCGAACAAGATGCCTTTGACCAACTTAAGTCTGATTTGACGAAAGAACCTTGCTTAAAATTACCAGATTTCAATAAGCCCTTTTCTATCTGTACTGATGCGAGCAAGTTCGCCATGGGCGCTGTGCTTACACAAGAGGATGAAGCCGGCTTTCCGCACCCAGTCTGTTTTGCTTCCAAAAAATTTTCTGCCGCTGAAATAAATTATTCTGTTGTGGAGAAGGAAGCCCTTGCTGTGGTTTTTGGTATTAATCAATTTAAACAGTACATTTATGGCACTCATGTAACTATTTTTTCTGACCAACAGTCACTTTCGCAACATTTTAAATTGAAGGATCCCACCTCTCGCATAGCTCATTGGATTATGGCGTTACAACAATATGACTATACTATTGTACACAAACCCGGACGGTTAAACTTAATGGCAGACTTTCTTTCTAGAGAAGTTAACGTTGTTGATAATGTTCCATTTAAGTGTGAATTTTTACCTTTGCCTGACCAGGACTTAATTAAATTACAACAGGAAGACTCTTTTTGCCAAAAGATGGCGAGTAATATTTCGCAAGATCCCTTTTTCATTCATAAGTCAAATAAATTTTTTTTTCAACAAAATGTTCTTGTTTGCCAATCTACTGATGCAAATTTTTCCAATATTCGACTTGTTGTCCCTCAATCTCTTGTTCAGGAAGTTCTTCAAGCCTGCCATGACAACAAAACTGTTGCGCATCCAGGTCTTTCTCGAACATATCATCGGGTTAGGCAAAATTTTTTTTGGGTAGGTCTTTACCGTAATGTTAAAAATTATGTGATGTCTTGCCATTCTTGTTTACAAAGACGTGGTTTCAAAAAAGGTCAAAAGGCTCCCATCCAGGAGATCCCCACTGTTGATAGACCTTTCCAGAAATGTGCGATTGATGCGGTTGGTCCCTTCATTACCTCTAAACATGGGAACAAATTTTTAATTGTAATTACTGATTATTTTACTAGATTCCCTGAAGCTTACCCTGTTAAAGACATACAAAGTGCCACAGTAGCTAGGGTTTTAGTGGACTTCATTTCCAGACATGGCATTATGGAGGTGCTGTACTCAGACAGGGGGTCCGATTTTCTCTCGCAGGCAATGGAGGAAGTCTATAAGGTCCTGGGAATCAAGAAAATGCACACTGTAGCCTATAATCCGCAAGGCAACGGGGTCGTTGAACGGTTGAACAAGGTTTTAGTAGACTCTTTAAGTCATTTGGTTAGTGAAACTCAGGAGGATTGGTGCTAACAGGTTCCTTTTGCTTTGCTGGCCTTTCGCACCGCCTACCACAGAACTATTCAAAACACTCCTGCTTTTCTCACCTATGGTAGAGATCTGGTGTTGCCATATGACCTGATTTTTTCATCTAAATTCAGGACATATGCCGACACTAGATCCTATGCTCAGGAAATTGTCACCAATCTCCAGAACACTTTTCCAATAATTAAAGATCGCCTTGAAGTTGCCTCTCATAACCAAGCTAACTCTGCTCCTACAAAATTTAACTTAAAAGACATTAAAGTTGGTGACACTGTCTTCTTACACACACCTGCACATAAACCTAATTTGTCAAAAAAGCTTTGTAAATTCAATAAGGGTCCCTATCGCGTTTTAAAGCAATGTTCTCCTGTTTTATTTTTGATTTCTCTTTTAACTAACCCTTCAGATTTTCAAAAGGTACATGTCAATAGAATTTTTAAAGTTGTTGATAGAGATGTTTTTTCTACTAGTAATATCTTGCCACACACCCCTGAGTCGGTTTTACCTGAGTCTACCCCTTCGTCTTCAACTGAGGATTGGGAAGCGAAGATGTTGAAAGAGTACCCAAACCCCTTTCTTCCTTATGATCCCACTTGGGATGACAGTTTTGGTAGTTTTCAAGCTTCTCCTATGCCGCCTGTTGTAGCCCTGTCTGATGCAGAACCTGATACTGATTTTTTTAGAGATACTGTTGTGTCCCCTGTTTCCTTTTTAAGTTCAAATGGTGATGATATTGATGCCGCAACCCCATCTTCGATTTCTCCAGGCCTGTCTAGCTCCACTAGTGGTCATGGGTATAATCTTAGGCCACGTGATCAATTTGGCTTTGTAATTAAAACGTAGTGCTGGGTCTTTTATTTGCGAATCATTTTTTTCCTTTTTGAATTTGGTGTCATTTTAGTATTGTATTTTTTTTTCATTTAGTGTTTGCATTTGTGTTTACCTTTTCGTTTACTTTTAGTTTCTTGTGGGTGGGGTGTTTTGTTTACTTGTTTGTTGGTATCAATCAAATTTTACCTGCACAATCTGTGTTATATGTTGTTACATTCCTTATGCAAGTTCCTATTGAAGTAAATATTTTGTTTTGGTTTGATGTTTTTGTGTAAGTGTTATAATCTGATGTAGTACCCTTTTGGTAGTACAAATTGTGTATGGCTAAGGGCCATTGCAATAATTCATGTGATATTTTTTTTTTTACCTTTTGTTACTGTATAACCACATGAATGTTTTCTTAAAATACCTTTTTACCTGATTGTGTCAAAAAAAAAAACTTGTACTGGAATTGTCAAATCAGTGCAGAAATTTCTGGGTTCAAACTTTTGTTCTCTCTATAATGGCTTGAGGAAAATTTTAAAGTTGTTAACTTTGCTGGTGTAGACAATCCCAGGGCCTTTATCTAAGAAACTTAGGGTTAAAAAAATTTTTTTTCTCACTTTGTTTACAATAAGTAATTCTTTTGTTACTACCAACCTTCTGGTTACCTTTTGTTAAATGGGGGGGGGGGGTTTGCTTCAAGTTATTCATGCTGGTTTGGGCTGTTTTCTTAAAATTACCTTGTTTTGTTTTGTTTTCCTCTTTGGAGAAAATGATTAGTGTCCAGAAGTGTTTCTAGAGCCTTCTTGGTCACTTGAATTAACCTCCATGTTTGGTGGTGATTGATCTTGGGTCACAATTGGGCTGGTGTTTAGCCTATTGTACTCAGACCAATTACTGCTGGATGTGGGGTTGTTCAGGGATCATTTCTCTCCTGTCTCCTAATGTTTTTACCAACTTAACCTCTAATTTGATGCATTAATTGGGTTTTTTCTTACTCTACAAATTTGGGATTGTCATGCCCCTGTCAAAAAAATTTTTTTTCTCAGCTTTCTTTGAAAGGGGGGTTGGTTCAACATCCTAGGTACTTGTCCGCCCTTGCCTGCTAGTGGTCTTGTATTCAATTCATGACACTGACTAGCTTTTTATTTACTTTTGGAAATCTCTGAACTGATTTTTACCCACGCTTGTGACAACAAACTCCACGTAGTGACTACTTATACGAGGACTTTACAAAATTTTGCTACTGACCACTTCCTTGGACTCTAAATCATCATGGTCAGAATTGCGTATTACCCTTTTGTACCAAAGATTTTTACCTTTTTGTCTTCGTTTAATGTTGTTCTGTCATGTTTTATATGTCGTACTACATATATACTGTATCTTTTTGTTGTGAAGGAATGTGCAGGTAAAACTTTGCATTTTGATTGATTTCTTTTTTTTTTTTGTGGAATATGTAGGTATAGGGTTGAAATTTTTTTTTATGTGTCCTGACTTGGGACACGGGTTCTTGATGTTTATTTGAGGTATTTTGCATTATGCAAATTTTTTTCTTGCTGCCATGGCTGGTCTTCCCCAGGTTTGGTTGTCAAGGAAGGATAATATGTTGTATTGTTTTTTGGGGGATAATGTTTTTACAAATCAAATGCAGTAATTTTTATTTTAATTGTTTTAACCATTAATTATTTTCTAATGCTTGTAATTAACTTGGAAGTTTAATTTAAATACCCTTTGTCAGGAGATATAATGGTCTAGGTGACTCTTCTTGTATAGCTCAATAGCTTGTCTTTTTAAATTACTACTAATTACCCTTTTTTGTTGGGACTTTTTAAATAATGACCTTTTCTTTAAATTAATTCTGCCGTTGTTTGCCCTGTCTCCGGAGGTGTAAATTTAATTATCTTGTAAATTCTGTCGATTTTCTGCTGACTATTAAGTTTCCCTCTCTCTTCAATAGCCTAACTCATTTCTTGCAATATCTCTTGTTCATGTCCGGTTTTTAATTATTTTTACTCACTTCTAATTTAAATTTTTACTCCAAATTTTACCCAGGGTTATCTCGGACGATTAGCCATCTCACGATAAAATTTTAGGAAATTTAAAAACGTTTTTAATGCCTTTTTGTTCAATTAAGTGTTTTTTTCCCATTTCAAGATGGCCGTTCTTGCCTGCGTTTTTTCTCGGCCAAGTTCGTTTCTTTCCCGCGTGTAGTAGTCACTGGCCGCCATTTTTTCTTTCCTCTCTTCCTTCCCCCGACAATCGAATGTTCTCGAAGTTTCCCGGCTGAGATGGCGCGCTCTGATTGGTCCCCGGGGTCGGCGTCTCGGCGAAGCTCCTCACGCGTGGGGCAAAAAGCGTCATTCTGAGAGTTGTCGTGGTGCTGCTAGGAGGTGACTGTACCGGTGTCTCCTCGCGCATTAGGGGCCTAGCTCAGCATTTTTGTCGTCACTTACAACAAGTTCATTATGTGAAGTTTTAGCATGTAGGCCAGAGGGCCTGATAAAACGTTTGATCATCAGAACAGCAAATTTTATTTTTACAATGCCGGGTGAATAACCCATTATATTTTTTTGGGGTGGCGAGCGAGTGAACCCCCTTGATGAGATTTCACGCTGTTTTTTTTTTTGCGGCAGTTAGCGCCTTCTCCGACACCATTTTGTGAAGCAGCGCGTGACCCCTGCCCGGCCCACGATCGAGTCATCTTAGCCACATCGGCAGATGCCTGAATTACCTGCCGTACGATGTCCTCGGGAAATCTTCGAACTCCAGCAGCTGAATCCCGGTAAGATCGTTGCCTTTTATTTCCATCTGCAAGGATCCAGCCCACCCAGTAAGTCGATTCACTACTCTCCTAACCACCATGTTCACCGTACCTATTGAAGAACCCTGAATGAAGAACCCTTTTATTAACTTTTCATCTTTAAAAGAGGGGGGGGGGGAATTGAAGACAACTGTAAATGCTAAATTTTCTTTTTCTACTTTGAGTACTATCCTGATGTATAACTTCCAGTAACGCCATGTTTAATTTTTTTTTCTTAAATGATAATTGTTGATGCTGTGTTTCTTTTTCTTACCTAGTAAATTTTGGAGGGTCATAAAATCTGTTTTATTTACTTGCTTTGCCAATGCTAATCTCTGTAATTACTTGTTTGAGTTGTTCTGCACATCAATGAATTTACTGCACCCTTTGGTGTAAAAAATGCAAAGTTCCCCTTTTTATTTATTTTGTTAACTATTTAAACTCATCTGTTGGATTGTAAAAGTGGGGTTTCAAGTAACAGTTAAGGATTTTGTGTGGGATTTTCATTAGATGCCTTGTGTTGCTTGGGGAAGGTGGGGACTTGTTTGCCCAAATTTTTCTTTTCTTTTTTTGATAGGATAAATTTTTTTTTATGCTGCAGCAAAGCCTTTTAACTTAAATTTTGGATCCAAATCGTGCTGCATTTGTCATGACAATTTTAATTAAGCATTGCCTATTTTTTTTTACTTTTCAATTTACAAGGGCTAATAATGGGAAATTAAAGCACTCTAATATTTTTGTTTTTTGAGCATTACTACCACGCGCTGTAATACCCCTGCGCTGTGTTTTACTTACTTTTATTTCTAAATTCTGATGTCGTGATGCCACTAGTTGTTTACCCCTGTTATTGTTGAATAAAATTTGTATTTTGGTGTTCTAATGCAATGTCTCTGTGTTTATTTTACCACACTTCTAACACACACTTCAGGCAAGGCTGAGATCATTGGGTTATTTTACTAACTTCTACAGTCACAACGCATGGTCAAATCTTAATTCTGTTTTGGTAGCTTGCTTAATTTATAATCTAAATTTTAACCTAGCTAAACTAATTTTCACGACAGTAGTAGCAAAATACTACAAAAGAAAATAGGATTTGGAAATTTTCCGAAACTAAAATTTGCAACTTTTTAATTTGGCGAAAAATAAAATGGTTCATATGCGATTTTGAGAAGATATGATTTTAGCGCTTAGTGCAATTAATCGTCTGATACTTGGATTATGAATACACCTGAATAAGTTTTTGAAAGTTTCATTCAGTTGGAATTGTGCATTTTTCTGCTCAGCTTTTCCACATCTATTTCTAATGTATTACATCCAGAAAAAGGATGTTAGAAATATCAATTTTAATTTTGTTTAATCACACTCATGAATAATGATATACTCTCCAACTTAATGGAATAAGGAAAGAAAATAGGGAAGGCCCATGGATTATAATACACTTTTAATATATAACACTTTAGTGCGTATTTAAAATCTGAAAGTTTTCAGATTTCCTTACTTTTTTTTTTCCTTTCCGTTTTTTTATAAAGACCAATATATCCAGAAACTCTTCAGGATTAATATAAGATGAAAATAATTTGTTCCTTTTTGTAGGTTTTTATCATTTAATCAACTTATTTTTGTAACTAGGGGGGCTGACACGGTAAGCATTGCACCTGGGCGCCGGCTTTGAAGGAGCGTCATTTTGAACTCGAAAACTAAGTAGAGCATAAAAGGGGGCGTCTTTTTTACATTAGCAGGGGGGGGCGACACTTACTGCAGGGCCACTCCTGTTTGTAACCATCTTAATTTTAAATTTCATTCAGAATCTGAGAAATTTCTATACCAAGGAAGCCAGTAAGGAACAGGATTCTCTACGAACAAGATTTATTAAGATGGCAAACCAACTGGTCGCCGGAGGTGGCTAGTACATACATAAATGATCTTAAACTTTTTAAACCTTTGTCTGAAGATTGCCAGTAGCTTTTCTTGTTCAGAACAGTGTTAATCTAGTAAAATCATCATTCAAATAGGCATTTTGAGTATGTGCATTAATTTTTACTTTCCGGCTGTTCTGCCAGTACATTTTACTTTCTTAAACATTTCTACCGATGCAGCCTTTCTCCCGGTTTTTAATGTACATACAAAAGGGGATTTTATTATTAGGATTTATTAATTATTAGGATTCAGGGCGTCATCAGGAAGGCTTTGCCTTGAAGGCAAATAAATGACATGCATGTCACAACAAATTTTTCTTGATTAATTATAATTCATTTTATTTATTTATTTTTTGAAATATAAGTTTTAGGTTATTTATAAATAAGATATTCATACACATCAGCACACCAAAATGGGTGAGACATGATAACACCAGTCGTGAAATTAACCAAATGCTTTTATATCGATAAGGACCCACTTTTTGGAAAAAAGGACCCGTAAATTTTGGAGTCCTGGGTCCCAAGGACCCGTCTCTTCCAAAGTCTAGCGACATCACTGCCATTTTATGACATATTTGTTTTTTTTTTTAATATTTTATGTATTGTTTTAGTATAATATATCTGATCGTTTGTTTGCTACAAATATTTAAGGATTTTTAAGTCACAAAATATATTTTAATACATAAGCAAATTGTAGATTAAGTATTCAGCGTTTTGTATTAAATCTAATTGCATGCAAGTGATTCATTTTAATTATGTACATTATTTTAAATATCAACGAACTTGGCACTCAAGTTTGTATCTAGATTTTAAACTAATTAACCACTTATAGCTGATCCCACAACTTCAAATTTTTGCCACCAGAAGTTCCCCAAGATCTGTTTCTTGTGAGTGCATTAGTTGCCAAATTTTTTGCACAAACCAAGCATGTACATGAAATTTTCAAAATAATAATAATAATTTGACTGTTCATTACAAGATTCTTGACTGAAAAAATCATCTTAGATGAATAGTGAATGTAAGCGATGATTTGCATATAAAGGAGATGGAAAAAGCAGTTCTTAGCTCCATGGTTTGAGGTGACAATTGTCACCATGCTGGCAACATCCCTACCTTCATTTGTAATTGGTATTTGTATTCCTTTTCATTTTGCGAATAACATATACAGTCGAATCCCATTTCAACGAAGTCCCAGGGACCAAAGAAATCATTTCACTCTAATAAAATGATGTTATACTGATATTTTATCTTCATACAGTAATTAGATTTGGGGATTACCAAATCTTGGCTATAGCGAGAATTTTGCTATAACGGACTTTGGTAAAACAGGATTCGACTGTTTTTTACTAGTTTATAAACTTTTGGGACAGCGTACATATGGATTTATCAAATTTCAGAATGATGATATTCAAGTGTTTGTCCTAATACATAAAAGTTTGAATGATTCAAATTTTGATGCATCTTCACAGTACTTACACTTATTACTGTCTCCAAGCATACTTACAATTTGTATTCCATAATTTATTCAGACCAATAAGAGCAACTAAAGATGAGCATTGACAGATAAGCTTGTAGCATGTGGTGTCACACTTCCTCTTGGCAGGCAGAACTATCCAATGGGCTTCATTACTTATACCTACCAGACGGCCCATAGAACAATTGGCTTGCTCTAGGTGATGTCACTTAGCTATTTGTTAGTAAACAAGCTGCAGCCCTCCCTATGCACAGAATCCAGTAAGTAGAATAAGAGAGATGAGTCCAGGAAACTATCTTGCTTAGCTGGAAAAGTATTAATTGTGTATGTGAACTAAAACATATCACATACAACAAAAAACACTCATTCAGCCTGTCATCAGAAGGTAAAGTGATATTCTAAAAGAAGAAAAAAAAAAGACAATTAAGCAAAAAACTATCAATGAGTTTTGAGAAATTTTTAGTTTAACATACTATGCAATAAATCTTATTATGTGTCTATCCTGAAATCTTTTAGTTGTTAAATATTGAATGAAAATATATAATAGCTCCTTGTAAGTGACAGGTTTAATGTATTAGCTTATTTTTTAACATGCACAAATTCATTTAATAAATTTATTATCTGTCTTTATAGGATAAAAATAAATCCAGTTTTAGAACAAGCATTAATACATAACAAATACAGTGGCTGCCGCTCACTTGGATCAGCCGCTTTATCGGATCAAATCATGGAGAATAGAACAGAATCACTCTTTATAGCCTCAATCTAAGCAGCTGCTTTCCTGAATCAGCTGTTTTATTGGATCAAAAATCGATGGCATGAATGTGATCCAATTAAGCGGCAGCCACTGTAACTCCAAATAATAGCAGTTTTATATTTCTTAAACCCAATTTCCATTTTGCGCGAGGAATGGGTATTTCAGCTAGTATATCTAAAAAAATTGCAAATAAAAGTATATTAAAAATTTAAATTTAATAAAATTTAAGTTCTTTTGGTTTGAATAATTAAATTGAAATAGTAACATTATAAAATTAAAAGTATTAGAAAATTTTAAGTGCACTGATAATTAGGATATTTTTTTCAAATTAATAATAATCAAATCATATATCAAATTATAATAATTTACTAACCAGGGGTAGATCCAGGAATTTTTTCTAGGGTACCATTTTTCTGAATCTCATTAGATTTGTAAATTTCAGCATCTATTTTTGTAAATTTTAATAACATTTTTTGTAAAATAACTCCCTTTCATGTTATTTTCAGAACAAATGAAAATATAAGGTGAAATGTCACTGGAAGGTTGTCTTAATCCATTATATTTTTGTGATGGGGACTGTTTTAATCGCTTGTATTTCTGTGAAGAGACTGTTAAAGATCCATTCCATGTCACGCGTGGGACATAGATTTTAATTATTTTAGTTTTTTCGTTAGATACTTTTTTAGTTTTTTCAACATGCTATAATTTTTTTAAAATCTGATTCTAATACACTGAATTAAAAGTATACGATTTCTCTTTACTTTTAATACATATTTTAAAATTTTATTTTTAATGAGTTGTGACAATATGTGGGAGAATATCTCTGTACCACATGTGACACTTGTATAAATCCTTCTTGCTACAATCTCGTGAACTTTAAAAGATGAAGTATACATTAAAATTAATGTAAAGATCCCTGTATTTTCAATAATGAATATTCGATTTAGCTGAAAAAAAATTATAACAGTTTTAACAAATGATAATGTATGAAGAAAGTTTGCACTTCTGTTCTGCATGTGACATGCAATGGCCCTCAATCAATATTATTTTGTGAAGGTTCCGTATAATAGACCCAAATTCCATCTGCTAACCCAGAGAGTGTTATAGTGATTTACCCATAATACAAACATAGAGAAAGCCAAATATTTAGACGCATCAAAACTGTTTAGGCAAACATTTTATGATTCAATCATTGAATAGACTTTAAGAATTCATGGCATAAAGGAATTAAAATTAAATACTTGTCTACATTCATAAATTTCAAACATGCTAAATACTTGAGTAAGCAAAAATGCATAAAAGGTACTTTCAACAACTCATTTACAATTTTCAAAACTTAGCATTCTAAATAATTTGAATGGTGATATGAAATTTTATTGTAATTACATTAGTTATGAAATAAAATATATTAAGTTTAATTTAATTTTGTAGTTTCATATTTAAAATAAAGCGTTGCTAATAACTGATAAAAATAGCATGAATGTTTTTTGACTCTTTGACATATGTCGAAAATCGAATCATGTTTTGAAAATTTTTAAGTTTTAGTGACAAAATTTTTGTCAATTCTACATAGTCCCAGTTTTCACTTACTAATGAAAACTGTTAAATTAGTAATAAGGCTATACTCTAAAAATATGATTACAAAAACATACTGTAAACTGTCTCAATAAATATTTGGAAAGTAGCATATTGTGCAATAATATGCAATATAATGTTTACAATAATAGCATAAGTATTTTGTGCATACAACTATTAAAATATAAACATTAAAAAAGTGCACAATATAAGTGTGCACTAAATATTTAAAAAATATATTTCACACAAAAGCTAAATCAAGTTTCTGAGAAATATACTGGAACACTTTGTGTTAAATTTAATATTAAAATCGCATTGAAAATCAACCGAAAATTTAGTTTCACGAAAATTAAAATCAGGTAAATCTGAAATTACTTAACGTGTATCATCATCTATTAAAATACTTATTTCATGATTAAGATAACGGATGATCTATATACAACATGCACAAATCGTTTACTATAAAAATTAATGATTTATTAAATAAGCTTATTTTAAACAAATAATTCAAACTTACCTTTATGGATTAGTGTTCGCATAAAACTCCGCGAATTATCGTAGTATATTTCGAAATCAAAATCTCCAGTTTTCTTTCAATGAAGAAATCAAATCTTGTTTAAAACTTAAAACGGCGTCAACCATTGCTTCGCTGAACACGTGCACAGAGTTGATTTCCCTGTAATTTGTACCACACTCCAACACTTCCTCCAAATTACAACCCCAAAGAAGGCGTTGGCGATAGCGCGAACGCATGCTAGCCAAACAAAAAAGCGCCAAGTGCGTGAATGGCCTACAATTTCGAATATCGCGTCCGCGCGGCGAGCTTGCGGTGCCGCAAGTAAATGCACCCAGGGCCGGCTCGACCATATAAGCAAACTAGGCGACTGCCTAGGGCGCTGGCGGCACTAGCCAGGCAGAAGAGTTTTTTTTTCCCCTCCTGCCATTCGGCCGATCTCTCAGTCTCTTTTTGTTTTAAGGAGTAGCGGACTGGTCGCGTGAAAAATGCAACATAGTGTTAGGTTGAGCCTGTAGGTAATGTGCAGAAATTTGTATACAGCCCCAATGCAGATAAAAAGCCTTTATTAAGAAAGTGCGATTCCAGAAAAATCTGCAGGTGTTAAAAACCGTTCATTAGTGATCACCTGAAGGTCGACTAAAAACATGCGGTATTCTCAAAAGAATTTAGCTCAAAAGTTGCGTCAGGAGTTTAATAAAAGCAAGTCTCAAAAATATACGGAATTGAACAGAATAAGGGATAATGTTGGAAGGAATGGAATTCATGCACGTGCAAAAGTTATTGATATCATAGAAAAGTGTACTTCAGCTAAATGTCAGGACAGGAAATTTATTAATAATTTTAAGCGTTGCGCTCGGAAGAGTTAAAAGAAATCTTGGTGAAAGTCGAACATATAAATTTCATCCTTTGGCGTTCTTTGAAAAGAGTGGGAAAAACGAATGTCCGCTAGCTAGAAATCATTTTTGTGTATCGCGGGACGCCTTGCAGTTTTACAAAAAGAGCAACCGCGACAGAAGCGGGAACCATTGAATGCCTGCCTGACCTTTGTGGTCAGGACGTGCGGTCAATTTGCGGGAAGCTTTTGATGTTGGTCGGTGAGAATTCGTAGGCAAAGCTTCAGAAAAGGTAAAAATATAATAAACATCAAGGGGAGAAAAATTGAAAATAAAATTTAAGAAAAACATGGAGGTGTTGACGATAAGGCTGTAGAAATCCAATGAGAAAGTGTGAGAATTGAGAAATAACCAATGGCAAGTTAGAGAGAGGTAAATTTCGGGCAAAAGAGTTAGTAACTGGTCGGTTTAGGAGAATTAGGAGCCACAGAGTGGCTAAACTAATTATTTACGAGTTTAGGGAAGAAAAATGGGGGACGAAGATTTGAGCAAAATTGGACTGCACAGCCAGAGAAGACAGATTTCCACATATTTCAGCAGATTCCACAGATTTTTGCAGATGTTATTAGATTTTCAGTAGATTTTCTCAGATTTTTTCAGATTTCTCAGAGTTTCTTAGAGTTTGAGATTTTTCATCGTTTGCAAAGGTTTTCTTAGTGTATTAATTTTTCGTCGTTTAAGAACTTTCAGAATTTTATTTATGTGATCCTCATTAGTGGATATTTAAATAAGTGTGTTAAAAAATAAATCTAAAATGATCATCACTGCTCTGCACCGGATTACAGGTAAATCCAATTGCCATCAATCAATTAAAGAGTGACAAATTTGTAATAATTAATAATATCGTTTATTATTGCTAAAGTAGTTAGAATGTGTTTTGATAAACAATAATAATTTAATTGTTCTAAATTAAGCCATTTTCGAGATCAGTTTAAATAATTTTTTGTAAATGTAAATAAGATTTTTATATTTAATAAATGTTTGTTATAGTTAATATTTTAAATCCATTTATTTCTTTCCTCAGAAGTCACAACGCAATATCACATTTTATTTTATACTTATTTAGAACAGTTTAAATAACTTTATGAGTTAAAATAAATTACCGATGGGTCTTTATAACAATGAATCCAATTATTTCATATCTTATTTCACGGCCAAACTAAGGTTTAAATTATTTCATCCATTTATTACATGTTTTAATATGTCACGCATCGTAACAATGGTGCCGTGACCAAACGGTTTAATAATTATACCGTTACCACACGGTTTTAACAATGTTATCAAAATTTATAAGAACTATCTATACTACTTTAGCAATAGCACTATGTAAAAATAAAATAAAATAAAAGTTAACATGCTTACACGCGTTTTCTTAAAACTTAAAATTAAAAAGATTAAAGACAGTATTGAAATAATACTAACAAAGAAAATAAATAAATAAATAAAATAAAATAAAAGAAACAAAGATTACCAGTAAATTATATCGTTGACTATTAAAAACTGCAAGGTTGAGTCACCTTCAATTTTCTTGTCCAGTTACATTGCTATGCAAAGTGTTGGGAGACAAATTATTATGATACCTTATATGTATTTTTATCATATATTTTACTTTATAAGAGAACTAGTTCAATATTATATATCTATTTTATTGAATGCTGAAACGAATTTATTTAGAGTGTTTACTGTACGTTAAGTTACAAAACTGAATAAGATTATTTCTTGTGTATTTGTGAGTATGCAGTTAAATCATGTTAGGAATGCATTTGCATGCATGCGTTTATAATTAGGATTGGCGGATAGAAAAAAATATATATATATATATATATTTATGTATATGTATTAATAATATTTTTCTTATTTCTTTATTTATGTTCAAAAAATGTCAGATTTTATGGTCTATCAACAACTATCTATTAAACATCTAAACCTACCTCGTACTTTATTTCATTAATGTTACATTAATTATTTCATGAGTATTTTGTTAACATTTTATTCATATATCATATTTAGTTTACTTTAGTGCATTTTATTATTTTTGTGTGTATAGCATTTTAATCTAAAACCATTTTATAATTTTGCGTTGACATTTTAGAATTATTCCTTTATTGATAATGTGCTAAAATTGTATTCTATTGCATACATATGTGGTAATATTTAGTAGTCAGTGTAATAACATATTTATTTAATGGATGGATTTAATTAATGGAGGATTTAATTAATGATTTCAATTTTCACACATTTACCTTTATCTCTATACTTTGTTTTGTTTTGTTTTGTTGATTAAGTTACTACCCTTGGTAATTAGTTTCTCTCTCAATATGGCACAACCTAATGCCGAAATTTCACAATCCAATTCCCTCATTTCTAAGTTAGCGGGATTTCAAGCTATTATCCCGCAGTTTGACAATTTGTCGGCGGTGACACCAAAATACTTTCTTGATAACTTTGATAAGATTACTACTCTCGCTCAATGTACGAATGAGGAAAAATTATTAATTCTTAAGAGTCGAATTCGGGGTGATGCACTTTCACACATTATTAATTCACCGGATTTCGCAGACGAGCACAATTATGACACATTTAAAACAAAATTTCTTGCATTTTTCGATAACAAACCTAGCTTAGCCACAAGGCAAAAACAATACTCAAATTGTAAAATGAATGAAGGAGAGAGTGCAAAAATCTATGCGACACGCGTAGCTACGGCTACACAAAATTTTTTCGGGGAAATCGATTTGACTAACCAAGATACTAAGGCACTATTTGAGCATACAAAATTGTCCAAATTTCTAGAAGGCTTATTGCCAAAGTATAAAAAAGACACACTTCTTAAAGATCCTCAAAATTTCTCGGATGCGGTTAAATTTGTAGAATTATTACAGGCCAATGAGGAATTTTTTCCCAGTGCCTCTTCATCTAATACTTATACCACAATTAATAATGTACAGAAAGAAATTTCCAATTCCGATTTGCGGGCGCTATTAGAACTACATGCTCAAAAGACTGATGAAACTGTAGCCGCTTTATCTCAAAAACTGGATGACTTAACTGTTACAGCCAGAACAAACAGGCCTTCCAATAGTGACAGGTCATACAATAACAATTGGTCTGACAGATCCAGACAGAGAGAAAGATCTTTCCGTCATAACCAGGGGTCTTTCGTAAATAGACAGAATAGGCAGTCTCCTTTTAGAGGGAATTCTCAAAATAATAAAAACTACCCCTTCTGTGAAATTTGTTCCAAAAGAAACCACTTCACAAAGGATTGTTATTATGGAGACAGTCGGAATAGAAGTCGGGTATTCACCAGGCAAAATTTAGATAGACCCTCTCACGAAAATCGCCCAAATAATAATGCATCTCCTCGCAAAGTACGTTTCCAGGACAGACGAGATACACATTATTTTCCCCGGAGTTCTTTAAACTAAAAAGGGGGATACATTCTCAGTCGAATGATTTATTGGCCCACGCATGTATTCCCCCCTCTACGGAACATTACACAGGGCCGCAGGCATCAAGGTTTCATGTTGTAAATACCCAGGTATATTCTAGCCGCGCTGACACCTTAAACTATTATTTGCCGGTCATTGACATCAAAATTGCGGGTTCTTCAGTGACAGCTTTGTTAGACACCGGAGCTTCTGTAAGCCTGTTAGAGAAATCTATTTTTGACAGAATTAAACACGACAGGTCAATCAAAGAAAATACGGTTGACGTTAATATTAACTCTATTTCGGGAGATTCTTTGCAGATAGTGGGTTCCTTTACAATGCCAATCACTATCGGTACGAAAAGGCTCAGACATAATCTTTTTATTACACAGAATGCACTCACAACACAGTACCAGGCAATTCTCGGGTATGATTTTTTAAAACAACACAATGTAAACATGGATTTTTTAAATGACACTCTAAAATTAGGAAATTTTACAATTAAAGTGCGAGATGCAAATTCTATCTCATCAAATAATACACATGTAGATTATGCAACATTAAAAACAAAGTGCATATTGCGCCCTTACGAGTCAAAATTAATTGATTTGAAATTAGACATCTCTGAACAGGAAGGGCAGGATATTCTTTTTACACCACTACAGGTAAACAAGCCAGTTGAATTAAATTCAGGTGTTTGTAAAATTCAAAAGAACAAAACCATTTCAGTATTACTTTCAAATTTATCTTCGCAACGATTACATCTTAATAAAGGGTCTCGGTTAGGTTCCATTACATCTGACAAATCGGTTCGAGACATTGAACATATAAAACAACTTCGTCGAAGAGAACTAAAGACATCGGACTTCAATTTAGACCACTTAGATGCACAAATGAGAGATCAGTTATTACCTCTACTGTTCGAATTTTCAGATATTTTTAGCAAACGATTATACACAATTGGCAAGACTAATGCTTTAACGCCAAATTTATCAGTAGACATTACACAATTACCATCTATTCGCCCTTATAATGTGCCACAGGCGTTAGAAAAAGAATTAAAACGTCAATTAGATGAGCTGGAATCAGCAAAACTTATTGAAAAATCAGAAAGTGCAATTAGTTTTCCTTCACTTCTCATAAAAAAGAAAAATCCTTCTAACGATCCTACCAAACAGAAATGGCGTTTAGTTGTGGATTATCGGAAATTAAACACTCATTTAAAGTACCCTAGATATAAATTACCATTAATTAATCACGTATTAGAAAAATTGAGAGGATCAAAGTACTTTACTTCCTTAGATTTATCATCTTCATTTTGGCAAATTCCACTGAAACCGGAAGACAGGGACATGACCACATTTTCTAGCCATTTTGGTTCGTATCGTTTCACGTCCATGCCACAAGGCTTGGCAGCTAGCCCAGAAACATTTTGTCGGCTTTCCGATCAGCTTTTAGCTCCTATTTCTGAGTTAAATATTGCGAATTATATAGATGATTTTTGTATAGGTGCTAATGACATACAAGAAATGTTACATAAATTAAGAAAATTATTTGAAAGATTTCGAGAATTCGGACTGACACTTAATCCTGAAAAGTGTTCCTTTTGCCTTCCCAAAATTGAGTTCTTAGGTCATACGTTAGATGATACAGGAATTTGCCCTAACGACTCCAATATAAAAAAAATCACGGATTTTCCACCTCCTACAACTGTTCGAAAAACGCGTAGATTTTTGGGCTTAGTGGGTTACTATAGAAGATTTATACGTAACTTTTCAGAACTTTCGGCCCCTTTAACAAATTTAACGCGAAAAAATCAGAAATTTCGGTGGACAACTGAGGCACAAGAATCATTTGAAATTTTAAAATCCAAATTATCTCAGCCTCCCATTCTTATTCACCCTAATTATGACAAAGAATTTATCTTATCAACTGACGCCAGCGATAAAACTTTAGGCGCGACCATAGGACAAAAAGATAGACATGGTATCATACATCCCATAGCTTTCTTTTCAAAAAAACTAAACCCGACGCAAGTTCGCTATACCATTATGGAGAAAGAATTAATGGCTATTGTTGAGGCAATCAAAAGCTTCAAATATTATTTATACGGTCGCACCTTCACTATTAGATGCGATAATGCTGCACTAACAAAACTTTCAAAATTGGAATCCCCAGGAAATAGGATTACACGTTGGTTCACATTCCTTAATGAATATAATTATAATTTCGAGCTTATTAAATCAGAAGAGAACCACGTTGCGGATATTCTTTCTAGAGACTTTTATGTCAATTCTGTTCAAATAGATATGCCTACCACAGATGATATCAAATTAGCTCAGCACGCCGATGAAAAATTAAAATCCATAATAGACGAGTTAAAAAGCGAACGCCCTTTACCAACCAAATTAAAAGATTATGCACTTCACAATGATTTATTAATACATACAGGTTACGTACCGAGAGGCGGCAAATCCCAAAAGGTCACACAAATAGTCATTCCTGATAAATACAAACCACACATATTGGCAGCAAAACACCTTCCTCATTTTGGTCATTTAAAAACATATGATGCAATTAGGGAAAAATATTTTTGGGAACATTTATATTCAGACACCAAACACTATGTAGAAACTTGCAAACAATGCGTTTCCTTCAAATCTCCGAATCGATTACCGCCCGTACCACTTCAGAGACATTACATACCATCTCGACCAATGGAATACGTCTCTTGCGATTTTATTGGCAGATTACCGGAAACACCAAAGGGAAATAAGTACATAATGGCGATTATTTGTCACTTCACTAAATTCATTAAATTATACGCTATACCGGATCAATCTGCGCTTACAACAGCAGAAAAATTTCTCGATTTCGCTTGTACTTTTGGCTTCCCAGAGTACTTTTTGACAGATAGAGGTACTAATTTCACGAGCGAATTATTTTCACATTTGTGTAATCGTATGGGTGTAACTAAATTACAAACTACAGCGATGAATCCAAGGTGTAACGGGAAATCGGAACGTATCAACTCAAATATTAAAAAATCGTTATCCATATTCGCAGAAGGTACCTCGGACTGGGATGAGTACATACAATTTTATGCGCTCTTATATAACTCCAGTATGCACTCCGTGATCAACGACAAACCAGCATATCTACACCTCAGTTACGATCCAATGTTACCGAACGATATTTTACAAAGTCCAAAGCCTACACAGCATACATCGTATGAGGATTTTGTCGAGAAAAAGACAAGGCAATTACAATATGCATTCGAAAAGGTGAAAGAAAATTTGATAAAGGCAGCAGAAAGTCAGGAACAGTATCAGGCAAAAACAGCGAAATACCGCGATTTTTACGATGGGCAGCTAGTCTATTTATATGCACCCGAAAGCGACAGGCATTCTTCACTCCCTAAGCGGAGAAATTACACGGGTCCTTTCCGAATTCAAAAGCGCCAGAATAAGGTACTGTATACGATTGTTGACGCAGTCAATCCGAAAGTAAAACCGCAAACTGTTCATTCACAACGTCTGATACCTTATGTGGAGAGAAAGAAAGAACTGGATTATTTACAGTTCTTAGTTAAAAATGATTTGGAATTGAATAGAGAGGTCCAGTCGCTACAGGAAAATAAAAAGCCGAATGCTGTATTCGATGAATGGACAGCAGAGGATGCATTATTGCATACTATCTCTCACCCCCAAACACCACAATGCCCTACGGCAGAGACAGAAGCTAGCTCGCCTCCTCGTTCCCTCCACTCCGATGACACGGAGTTATATCAAATAGATGCTTCTCAAAATTTATCGGACAATGCTTTGGCTACTAACTCGGCACAGTCACAAACGCATTCATACAATTTGAGGTCACGATCTCACCAAGGGGTATCGCATGAAAGAAATTTCGCGGATAAATTGTTTGACTGGTCTTTATCACTCACTGAATAATGTTTGATTTTTTTTTTTCCCTCGTAGTAACAGTTTGTTCATAATTTTTTTTCTCTTGCAGTACATCCTTCAAAATTTGTAAAATAAATTAATTAATTAATGTGCCTTACAAGATAGATTCAATACGTTCAACATTACGTTCAATATATTTTCCTGCGATTTCTTTTTTCTTTTCTTGTTATTTTTTTTTTCTTCTTCTTTTCCCTCTCCTCTTTTTCCTCGTGTAATAGTCATTGCATTCTAGGTACTTACTTTATTAATTTAATAAGTTTATTTTCGGTTTCTTTAATTTGTTATTGATATGTTTTTCACTTAGAGATTATTAGTGTTTTGTTGTTAGTTATAGACCTGGCCAGCTATAATGAGTTGTTTGAAACGCTAATATCTAAATTAGGTGATTACTTTTCAATTTTCTGTGAATTTTTTTTTCTTCTTTCATTTGCATATTTTTCATTTAGTCAATTTTTATTTAATATTATTGGAGTATAAGGAACAACTCAAATTAGTAATACATTAGGATAATTAAGCTTACTTAGATACAAGATTTCTTTTAGTATACTTACATGCCTTTGAATTTATATACATTCACTTCTTTAGTTATTGCTGTTATTTTTTTCTTTTTACTCTATGAATTGAATTATTATTATATATAGCATAGCATTTCGATTCATATTGAATGAATTTCAAAATATTAAAGATTCTAAGATTTTTTTTTCTCGAATTGGACATTAGCATTGGAGGTGTCATCGATGTGTTCAATTTTATTATGTGTTATGTCTCTTACATTAACATGAGCATGGTTAAGTGAGGTAAACAAAATCAAGATTATGAATTTAATGCTAGTTAAAAAAAAAAAAAAAAAAAAAAAAAAAACTTTTGATATTAGAAAATGAAAGTTTGGATTTTACGTTTATAACATACACACACACACACACACACACAAAAAAAAAAAAAAAAAAAAAAAAGAGAGAGAGAGATTTTAGTAATTTATTACTTAATATTAATAACATATGTCATTGTCACTCAGTGATGGTAATTGGAGTTTACTTGTTCCAGTTTTGTTCCTGTTGGTATGTGCAGTGGCAGCAAAGGCCAAACACGAGGGAGAATTATGTGAATTTAAAGAAGACAAATTTCATTGTAAAAATTATCCTCGGCATTCCCTCGCAAAGTTTACTCTGCCGGACAATGCATGTGCATTTAGATCCTGCCATAGCTGCATTACGGGGCAACAGTCGTTTATAATTTCGCCAAGTGGCGATCTTGTGGAGCCATCTCAGTTTCTCCTAAAGTGTAACAACATCACTTCGCTCACCTCTACAACTTACAAATGCACTTCGGTAGAAGGGGCAAGTTGTGAGCATAATGAAATTGACGGACCGGACGATTTTTGTGCAGTGCGAAATTGTACAGCAAATGCTCCTTGTCGGTGCCAGTTCACGCATCTATCCACGCAATTAATAGCAATTACTACTGACAAGGTTATATACAATCCCCAGATACTGACATTGAAAGTATGCCTGCCTTTATTTTTACGATACATTATTTATTCAGCAGCTCTTTTTATAGCTATGGTTATTCTCTTATTTGTTAAACAAATATTAAAATCGGTGATCTTCATTTTCACAACTTTAGCATTTGTCGCCAATTTCTGCGGCAGAGCACTGAAACTTCTTGCACGTTGTTCACTACTCTTAGGCGCTTTTATAGGCAATGTTGGCAAAGATACTACCCAAGGAACATATGAATTCCTTGAAAGACAAGCAGCTCGAGGTGCTCCTCTTCTTCAAAATCAGATAGTATTAATTACTCTTCTTTGTTTAGTGCCACTTACGTTAGCGGAGTGTAATACCCAAGCAATTGTACAATCTGAATTACGTGCATGTGAGACTTTGCAGGACAACACACGATCATGTGAAGTTTACACTACCGCGGAAATATCCTTACCGTCTATTTCATCAGAATCCTGCCTATGGTTCACAGATAAGGATAATAATCACCTCTTCTCACTGAAATTGAAATTAGAGGAGGTAACTTGCGATTTTCACACAGAACGAGAATATTTCACTTTCCCTGTCAAAGCACGGCACTTATCTCAGATTAGCTGCATTTTCAATGAATTTTGTGGACGTGGAATTCACTGTGTTCCGAAATCCATAGGGAAAGGTGGCCTACGGTTTGAAGCCGAGACTCCCGAAAGCCGGGAATATCCGGGAGTTTCCACGTGTACAGCGGGTGGACTCGGAGTAGGATGTGCCATTTTAACCAGGGCAGCATGCAACTTTCATCGAACATGGTATATCCCCGATTTGCTTCATAGCTACGAAGTCTCCAGAATTACAGGACACACTTGTAGGTATCATATCTCGGTGACTCACACCGAGAATACTACCTTAACGAGACTTTCAGTGACAGATCACACGTATACGGACACTGGTATAAAGATCTCCATTCTAGGGGCTTATGATCAGCCCCAATTGCATATCACCGACTCGCTGATTCAAAGGGTAGGAAAATCCTCTGAGGCCTATCTTTCCCCTGCAAGTGCACGAAACTTCCCAAAAGCGGGAGAGATTGGGGCGACACAATCGAACTCCTCCATTTCCACAGACTTCATCTTTGACCCCAATCTTTCCACCTGTGATTTTTTTTGAAGACACCCTTAGATGTATTAATTCTCCTGATGCTCTAGAGAATCTCCGAGCTTCAAAGGACAGAGCGTTACCTCTAGAGCGGAACTTACATTTGTTTCACATAAAAAACGGACAATTAACATCTACAATGCTTTTTTCTGCAGCAGTTAGACTGCAACTGCATTTCACAAATTACAAAATCAAGCTGCAGACGATCACAGTCTGTCCATCCTTTAGTGATGGGCCGATTCAAATTACAGGCTGTTACCGTTGTGGACTTTTGGCACGAATGAACATTATTGCTAAATCCACGTGTGAACCAGGAATAGTGGACATTCATTTCCAGCAATTAACTGTGTATACCAAAGCTGTTCATTTAAATTTAGATTCGACTAACTTATTGATTAAATTTTTAGCAGATAAGCAATGTTATGATGAAAAAGTGTGCTTAAAATCCAAAACGTTAATACAATGTAAACCTGTTCAATTTTGTTTGGATGAGCCTTCGGTAGACTTGCTAAATTTAAATTTAAATTACACAAAATCTGCTACGTCTACTACTCCATATTCATGGCCTGATTGGCTTAAGATGCCTACTTTAGCATCTCCTATATATTATTTAAAATTAATAGGGTCATCACTATTTATTGCTTGTCTGCTAATTACACTCATCTCATCAGCAGTCACGTGTTGTTGTAGATCCAGATAACACTGTAATTTCATTTAACTTTGTTTATTATACGTACGAAGTAAAAATATCCGTTATCATGTAGTCAAAATCGAACGTTATGGTTCAATCTTTTTTTGTGTTTATTTTAATTTTTTCCCTTTATATTATTATTATTATTATTATTATTATTATTATTATTTGTGTATTGTGCAGTATCACGTATCTTTTCTATATTTGTGTTTCTTGTGTTAGCTAAAGGTAATTAGCTATTCAATGGTAAGCGCTCAAATGGCAATTGGATTTAGTGGGACTTATTCTTTATTCAGTAATTTTTCTTTTTTTTCTTTTTTTTTCTTTTACGGGATTTTTGGTAGGATTGTTAGGTTGAGCCTGTAGGTAATGTGCAGAAATTTGTATACAGCCCCAATGCAGATAAAAAGCCTTTATTAAGAAAGTGCGATTCCAGAAAAATCTGCAGGTGTTAAAAACCGTTCATTAGTGATCACCTGAAGGTCGACTAAAAACATGCGGTATTCTCAAAAGAATTTAGCACAAAAGTTGCGTCAGGAGTTTAATAAAAGCAAGTCTCAAAAATATACGGAATTGAACAGAATAAGGGATAATGTTGGAAGGAATGGAATTCATGCACGTGCAAAAGTTATTGATATCATAGAAAAGTGTACTTCAGCTAAATGTCAGGACAGGAAATTTATTAATAATTTTAAGCGTTGCGCTCGGAAGAGTTAAAAGAAATCTTGGTGAAAGTCGAACATATAAATTTCATCCTTTGGCGTTCTTTGAAAAGAGTGGGAAAAACGAATGTCCGCTAGCTAGAAATCATTTTTGTGTATCGCGGGACGCCTTGCAGTTTTACAAAAAGAGCAACCGCGACAGAAGCGGGAACCATTGAATGCCTGCCTGACCTTTGTGGTCAGGACGTGCGGTCAATTTGCGGGAAGCTTTTGATGTTGGTCGGTGAGAATTCGTAGGCAAAGCTTCAGAAAAGGAAAAAATATAATAAACATCAAGGGGAGAAAAATTGAAAATAAAATTTAAGAAAAACATGGAGGTGTTGACGATAAGGCTGTAGAAATCCAATGAGAAAGTGTGAGAATTGAGAAATAACCAATGGCAAGTTAGAGAGAGGTAAATTTCGGGCAAAAGAGTTAGCAACTGGTCGGTTTAGGAGAATTAGGAGCCACAGAGTGGCTAAACTAATTATTTACGAGTTTAGGGAAGAAAAATGGGGGACGAAGATTTGAGCAAAATTGGACTGCACAGCCAGAGAAGACAGATTTCCACAGATTTCAGCAGATTCCACAGATTTTTGCAGATGTTATTAGATTTTCAGTAGATTTTCTCAGATTTTTTCAGATTTCTCAGAGTTTCTTAGAGTTTGAGATTTTTCATCGTTTGCAAAGGTTTTCTTAGTGTATTAATTTTTCGTCGTTTAAGAACTTTCAGAATTTTATTTATGTGATCCTCATTAGTGGATATTTAAATAAGTGTGTTAAAAATAAATCTAAAATGATCATCACTGCTCTGCACCGGATTACAGGTAAATCCAATTGCCATCAATCAATTAAAGAGTGACAAATTTGTAATAATTAATAATATCGTTTATTATTGCTAAAGTAGTTAGAATGTGTTTTGATAAACAATAATAATTTAATTGTTCTAAATTAAGCCATTTTCGAGATCAGTTTAAATAATTTTTTGTAAATGTAAATAAGATTTTTATATTTAATAAATGTTTGTTATAGTTAATATTTTAAATCCATTTATTTCTTTCCTCAGAAGTCACAACGCAATATCACATTTTATTTTATACTTATTTAGAACAGTTTAAATAACTTTATGAGTTAAAATAAATTACCGATGGGTCTTTATAACAATGAATCCAATTATTTCATATCTTATTTCACGGCCAAACTAAGGTTTAAATTATTTCATCCATTTATTACATGTTTTAATATGTCACGCATCGTAACAATAGGCAGCATATAATTTGGATTGTTCTTTCCCCCCCCCCCGAAAGTATGTGAAATAAAGAAGTCAAAGTGTGTTACACAAATTTGACTATTTTCAAATAATAAGTTCTCTTAGGTAACAGGAGTTTTGAACTGTAGATTATTCGTTTTTTCGAAAACAGAATAAGTAATTGTAACTGATTCAAAAAGCGACATTTTGGTATCAGGTACGATCTGGCAAAATTCTATCTCTCCAAGCAGGGTGAATCTAAACCGCGTGTTCTAAAATGTTAGCACCAGGTTCCAGGTATCTTGAAAATGAAAAATAATTAAAATGCGGATTATAGTAAAGAAGGTTACGTTCAGCTTGTGCATTTACTCAGCAGAAATATTTGGCGGCGTTAACTATGTCACTATAGCCGTTATAGTGCAGCTTGGATATTTGACAGCGCGGCGAGATGATATATTTTGTGGTGCTAAGTAAGCCAATCTGCAAAGGATCATGTATATGAATATATGGATAACGGTTTTTCCGGTAACCTTACATGAGCAGTAATTATCGGTTATGAGCATGTGTAAATCTCCAAATAATGAAAAGTCGCCATTGATGGCAAGCTCTTCTAGCTGTTCCGTAGTTTTTATCAAAAAAAAACATATCAAGTACTATTTTCTTAGAACTAATTATTAAGTATACATATACGTAAGTCGCCAAATTATGAAAAATCGCCATGGGTGGCAGATACGCAAGGTGTCCCATAGGTTTTACACAATTAAAAATACAGTAAACCTCCCTATAACCCGGATTCCTAGAACACAGCGAAAAAATTGCAATCGTTTTCGTTATAACACACTAAAAGAGACTCCTACAGCACGGTTAAATGAGACAGATGTTCTGATTTTACTACGCTTTAGCTCCTAATTAATATAACTTTTGAATGGCAACATTAAATATTATTGTGTTTCTAAGGAGTGCAAACATTTTTTTCAGCGATTATACGCGGAGTCCGCACTCCTGGTGGAGTATAGCTCAGGACCCGTACAACACGGAACGTATCTACCGTGTTTATAGGGGGTCTACATTACTGTGAAGTTTAAATTTTTATGTTCCAATGAACATGCAAGAACCAAGCAATGAGTAGCTCGGTAACATTCTATCTGATCCAATTTTTGAGTTCTGTCTGTTGAAATTATGCCTTTTTTACGAATAAGCCTTATTAGGAGCCGAATGCCTCATACGAAAAGTGAGCTTAGCTCTAGGGGCCTTGGCTCCTAGTGCTCTTCAAAAAACAAAAACTTTCCTCGAAAGCTATAGTAGTGATTTTGGAAATGTAAAGATGCAGGTCGAAGCAAGAGAGACTGAAGAAGGAATTGACATTCTGGCATAATTCTCATCAGAGACAAACCCGGCTAGATTACGGAAAACGAAACCCATACGTGATGCAATACATAATTTTAAAATTAATATTTATTTTGCCGTTCTCGATAGAGCAATAAGTTCAGTTGACGAGAGATTTCAACAAATTAAAAAAATAATTCTCGTTAAATAATTCTCTTCTTAAAAAAATAATTCTCCATGTTCTCGGATTCCTCCATAATATTCATGAGCTAAAAAATAAAACTTCCAAAGACATTTTGGAGCTTTGTATTAGGCTAGAAAAATTTCTGACTCACGGAGACTCTAAGTATAGGATACCGATGGTACTGAATTATGCAATGAATTGTAAGTCATTGCAAGACGAGTGCCAAATGGTACTACAACACACGAAGTGTTAAATTACACTTGCGAAAATGAGCTGGTACAGAATGTGCCGAATTTAGTAACAGCTATAAAGCTGTTGCTAACGCTTCCTGTGTCTGTGGCTAGCGGCGAACGCAGTTTCTCAAAACTTAAAACTTATCTGCGTTTACAATGACTCAAGAAAGATTCGTAGGGTTGTCAACTATATCAATACAACAAGATTCAGCACAAACGATTGATTTAAAGGATATTGTTGCTACTTTTGCTAAAACAAAGGCCAGAAAATGTGGTAATGTAAAAATGTCTAATTGAGGGAAATAATTTTTTATCTCTCTGATTTGATTATCTTTGTGCTTGACTTTGTTAATTTTTATTCAATTTAATTTAAAATTTTAATTTTTAAAAATTAAAAAAAATTAAAATTTTTAATTTTTGTAAGAAATTAAAAATACATTAATTTTTTTAAATTTTTTTTCAAAGGGGGCGCCTTTAAAATCTTTCACCTAGGGCGCCAAATTTGCTCGGGCCGGCACTGAATGCACCAATGAATGCACGACATTTTTATTTGTTGTTCTTAGGCGTACTTCTCTTTCGTTTCTTCTGTTGTGCTTTTAAAAGATTGTTTTATAATGGATAATCGATTAATGTTAAGGATACTGTATCACTGTATTACGGGTATATTCAACGGAAATTTCATAAGGGATAATAACTTACCAGAGACATTTAAAGCAGTTCCAATTGCTGACCAAATGTTCCTTTTTTTGTGGATGTCTCGATATTCAATTTTGCTTTTGTTGTACAAACATTCGTTTTGTTGCACAAATTCCAGCAATTTAAATCGTCCATTTTACAAATACAATGGACTACAAGTGATACACACACGTGCGTTCCGTCAACACTAAACAAAAATACTCTAGAAAAGTTCTTCTGTAATTGGCTGTAGCTTTGCGGTCGCTGCGGAATATCTGTTCTTGCCAGGCGGTCCCTCGGAATATCGTAAGCTATCGGTCACCTGCAACCCTCGGCGCTCGCAGCGCGGGGCCATGTTGCTCCGCCACGTGACGTCATTGCGGCATCTTAAGGCGCGGTTCGACTAGGTCGTAATTTTCCCTAAATCCCTGACCGCCGCTAAAAACTCGACCCCCAAGCTGTCGTTTTCTCCGTTACGGAGGGTTTTTACGGGAATAAAAACGTTTCATTTCCAACCTCTAAAGTCGTAAGAATCTCGTAACCCCATTGGCTGGTTCCACGCTCTCTCAAGGAAAGGATTCCAATATGGCGCGGTCGCGAAAGTCAGAGTACGAGAGTTACATATTTTTTAAGGATAAGTAGGCTCTTAATTTTTTTTGGTACAATTAATCATCAATTTTCAGCACAGTATTCCAAATTGTTATAAATCTGCTCTGGACAAAATTCATGCAATCAATTGACCTAAAAAAATCTAAGGAAAAAAAAAAAAAGATTTGCGCTCAATTTCTCTCTCCATGATTTCATGCACACATAATAAATAATTCTGCCATCCTTCCCCTTTGAGTATTTTTATCCCTTATGTTTTAATCAGTCACTCTTTTAATAATATTTCTATTTCTTTTTGCTTTTGGCTCTCAGTGTCACGGAGATATGTGACAAGATTTGTACAGGTTAACTAATAACATAAAACCGTTTGTACCCAGCGTGGCTAGGAGGTATCACTCGTGACTCTTGTCCGGGACTCCTAGGTTCGAGTCTAGCTGCCGCTCTTTTGGGCTTTTACTATCGTTTTTGTTTTATTTCAGTTTAAAAAGGAAATAACACATTATTATATACTTTACTAATTTTTTCGATAATATATTTTGCGATAATTAATAATTAAAAATAGTTATGACTTTGAATTAAAAAATAGTTAATTTCAGTATTTTTTGTAAAGCTCCTTCCTAACATTTTTTTTAAAAGTATTTCATGTGATATTCTGATGATCTCTAGCATTTTGACATCTATTTCTAATTAAAATTAAGTCTTTATTCTTCTAATATTATTGACTGCATTTGAAAAATTCAATATATACGTAATTAATATTTCAATGATTTTTTTTCTCTTCAGAAAGCTCACATAATTAATTAATAATAGTTATTACTTAGTATTCAAAGGAAAAAAAATAGTAGTTTTACATACTAACTGGTTTTAATGATAATTCTTTTACTCTTCATGTATAAATAAAATTTGTTGTAATTATTGAATTTTAATTTTAAGACCGATATTTTTTCCAAATCATAGGTTTTCTCATTTTTATTTTGTGTTTCTTTAAATACCAGATTAAAAATTTTGTTCAATACTTTTCAAATAGAAATTTGATTAATAAATCTAAATTTATTCGTGCACTATCTTTTGTATTAGACATTTAAAGGCCGGAGATGGCATCAAACACGAGATGTTGTGCCCACCCGAGCCGAGTTGATAAGATACTGAAGATGGTAGATAACTGAAGTATAAAAGTCCAGGGTTCTGATCTACCGGACGGCTGATTATCTAAAAATTCGGAGTTTTGGACGGTTTTTCTCACGATGTAACGTAAATACGCTTCAGAAGCACTAAGAAAGTCATCCGCACAAGGCACTCCCCCTTTCGATAGGCAATACGAAATACTCCTCGTGTAGGTTTATCATAACAAAATACAATACAACCTTTTCAGAAATAGTTGTATGCTTTTAGTGTATGTTAGAGATAACTGAAATTAAATTAATAACATAATGTACTTCTTAAATTTACAAAACACACGAAAAGCAGATATCAATATTCTGTTAATTACTTATTTGGTGAAAGACAGCATGGAGTACTTAAATTTATCGAAAATGTGGCTACCTTTTAAATCTATCAAAACAGCTCAATTAATTTAATGATCCCCATAAATTAGAGGCTTTAAAATACTGACACCCAGGTTTTTTTTTTAAGCCTCCTAAAATTAGTATAATATGTGCTAACTAAAAAAGTCCCTTAAATAAATGCAGTAGAATTTTTCAAATTAAAAGTCGACGGGACTTACCGATTCTGCATAACAAATTTACAGATTATAAAAAATCCTGCAGTATTATTTAAAAAAATCGTTGTAATCAGGTAAAGTTTAAAAAAAAAGACTTAAATTTTTTTAATAGAAAAATGTATTAAAAATAAAATACATTTACTGAGAAATTGCTCATTAGAAAGATGCTATTCTTTTAAACATTTTTAATAAATCTAAAACATTTTCTTTCGAATACTGATTTATTGTTATTTTAAGGTCTAATTACGTAAATTGGAATTCCAAATTTAAGAAATTCTTCTGTATTTAAAAATAACAAATGGGGATATATTTAAAAGAAAAACGGGAAACAGATAAAAGTTTAAACACGCATGCGCGAAATCGCTAATAGCCATTGGAGGAACGTACGGTTCTTAAAGGAGTTAACTGAAGCTAGTGGAAACGGAATTCTACTTTAGCGTTACGACTTTCGGGGCATTAACGATGCAAGTGGAAACACGCCTTTAGCGGTGCGGTGCGGCCAATATGAATCTAGCTGTAGAGTTGGCTAGAATGAACAGGTCTTGATACGAACATGGCACCCGTAGTAGTGGTGGGTAAAGTCGGTCCTTTTGAGGATCCGGTCCGTACGGATCCGCTCCTCTGAAGGACCGACTCCTTCGGACCCGGTCCTTTTGGATACGCTCCAAGCAAAAGGAACGGGTCCGGACCCGTTCCTTTCGGTCCGAAATCGGAACCGGTCCGGACCGAGATGACCGAGAGGAACGACTTCGGATCCATTTGGCAGAAAGAAGTGGATCCGGACAGAGATGACCGAGAGGAACGACTCCGGATCCATTTGGCAGAAAGGAGTGGATCCGATCAGAGATGACCGAAAATAGATTCCAGAGATAACAGAAATAAGGAGTAAGGTAGAAAAAAGCGAACGGTAAAAACGCCCATATGATTAACTTTTACTAAATACCGGACATAAACATTCTTCGTTTTGTAATGTACACGAGAAAGGTAATTGGATCTTATGTCCAAATTTCTTTTATTTTTGAGTAAAGGGGTAAATTTTCAGTTCAGCAAGTCTGTGAGTGGTAAACCTCTGAGAAAGCTATTGCTATTAGGTTTTTCTAAGCATATAACATATGAGCCATAGGAAAAGCGTCGTGAGGGAGGGCACTAGGGGTCACGTGTCCCCCCAACTTCGTCTCAAAAAATTTGTTAAATAAACATTTGTTTGAAAATTAAAAAAAAAAACTTTTATTTTATTGATTAGTAGGTATTGCTGTAAGCGTATAATACATATGAATCATAGCTCTATAATCAGGGGGGCACAAGGGGGCAAGTGCCCTCCCCGAATACTTCTTTTCAAAATCTTTTAAACAAACATTTGTTTCAAAATTTAAAAGTCCCTATTCTGCTCTTAAATTAAATATGTGCCAACCCCCCCAGAGGCGTAGCTAGGGTTACCAGCGCCCGGGGACAACTGAAGATTTTGCGCCCCCCCTCCACATCCCCCTAAAAAGGGAAAGGGCAAACCCATAAAAGTTCTTCAGAAAACTGTAATATCTGAAAATTTAAAAAAATTTTAAATAAAAAAAGTGATTAAAAAATACAATTATTTAAAATACGTTAAATCCCCCACCCCCTTCCTTTCTTGATTGCATTTTGGCTTGTTTGCCGATTACAGCTACTTTCTTTTAACATCAAAACCTTCTGTACCATTTGTCCATAGAACGCCATACCATTTACTCATAGAAGCCCATTGTCAACGTAATTCGTTATGTGAAAAAAGTGATAGAAATAATCTGAGGACAAGTTTTAAGAATAAAACATTTTAATTCATTAACTGACAATTTTCTATTTTTTTAAAAAAATTCCCTTTTAATTCTCCACATTCAGGCGGGCTTTAGTCCCTACCATTGGGGGGTGGGCATATGTCAGTGATACAAAAATGTTTTATCCTTCTTCAGCAGTCGAATTAACTATATTTAATATTTATGTCAGGTCAAAACTAATTTATACTTGCTTTACCATGTATCTCGTATAGTGATTTGCACTTCGATAGATTATGCACACCAGCTAATAATGAATGTACGTATGATGGCATTTATTTTCTACAATTCGAATATTTTACTGACCCGAATACCAAACGGATCAAAATGAATTTTTTTCGGGCTTTTTTTTTCTGGCATTTGAAATATAAGACATTTTGAATTCTTTTCCAGTTACTGATATCAACTTTTTTTTTTTTTTTTTTTCCCGAGAAGATGCTCAAAACTTGTATTATTTCTTGCATTATTACTTGTAAAAATATAATTAAAAGAACAACCTTAAGCACTGGAAAATTTTAAACACGCATTTTTATTTCAAAAAATCATAATTAGCATTCAGCAATATAGAAAACTGCAAAAGTACAATATTTCTTACCTTAACTCGAAGGTTCTCTTGGGAAGGAGAACCAGAAACGCAGACTTTAAAGCAGTTTCTATTTAAATATGCAGCTTTTTAAAAAGACGAGTACAGCAGATTATTACTATATAAGGAATGAAAGACTAAGTAGAATCATATGAGAAAAAAATATCTCACGTTGACATTCAGTTCTCTTCAAATGTCCCCGAATTACGAGAGAGCATCCAAACAGTGGCGGCTCATGGGTTATTTAAATGGAGGTTCACAAAACAAATGTCGAAAATTAAATAGGCAGATACAACGCACCTTACAAATTAAAATCTATTTGCGTTTCCAGCAGTTAAAGGAAAACAATGCACGCAACTGAAAGAAAACAAGTAATATTTTGTCTTACATTTCGTCACCAAGATAAGTGTTAGCAAAGGTACAAGTCTTGATTCATTTTATTTCAATTTTTTGTCAAAGGATAGTATTGAAAATTGTCCCTGCTTTAGCTCCGAAACACTTCTTTTGCTCCCATCTTAATTATTTACACTAGTTTCTAAAAAAAAATATTTTAGTGGAAAAAGGATAGAAATGAAGAAAATAATAAGAAAATGAAATAAAAATGGATTAACTAACCGAACGTAACAAACCAAGGGAAAATCCGGAAGAGATAACCGCAAAAAATGTCCCTTGTCCACACCGAAAATGTGCGAACGGAATGATATCAGAAGAGCCGTACTGCTTCTCAATTCTCTCCGCTTCTGTTCTCAGAGAGCGGATCAGAAGGGAATTTTTCCGTTCGCACGAGCGATCGATTAAAGGCTGTACTGTAGAACCTACACTACAGTGCGTTAGCCATAATAAGAGTATTTTAATAATAGTGGGGGAAGAGAGTAAAACTGACGTTTTAAATTCACAAAAATCTAGAAGTGTACTTAATATTTTAAAAAAATAATAATTTGTCAATGTGTTTATTTTATATTAGCTGAAGTACCCGCCGTTGACGGGTTAGTATAAAAAAAAAAAAAAAAAAAAAAAGAATGCAAATTTCAAAAAGCAAGAACTTTCGTTAGCATTGTAGGAGTACACAGAATGGATGTAGAATGTTGCCAAAGTAAAGAAAGCGAAGTTATAATTTTATGTATATTGTTTATTTGCCAGGAGAGGACAGCTCGCGTCACTGAATGTGTCGCTTAGAGCTACATATGCGTCCTTCCCGGAATTTCCCGCCACAATTTGGAACCTCATCAGAAGGTGGGGGGGGGGGGCTTCTGAATATTGGCACCCCTCGGAAACTGCTAGCGACCGCTGAGAGGACTTTCGGAACCAAGGATTTAACGTGCACGTACACCGCATGTACACTGTGGTCTTTAGTGGTATGCCGGTATCGAACCCTCAACCTTCCGGTTACGAGTCCAACGCCTTAACCACTGGGCTACCACGGCCCTATGTACATTGTTAAAATATTACAGGTTAGAGAGTAACTTAGTAATATTATTTCATTCGCTTTAGTCGTAATTATGTGATGAGCGGACGAATATTTCCGCATATTGAAATAATTTTCGCAAAATCTCAAAATCTAATCAACATTTTTGTAAAATTGGAACCCTAGAATTTAAGTTGAGTTGAAACATATCATGTCACCAAATTTCGTTTCATTCTCTGCAGTCTTTATTTCGTGATGCTGGAACAAAAATTTCAGCATTTTAAAACGATTTTCACAAAATCTCAAAATGTAATCAAAATATTTTTTTAAATTCAACACCTATAAATTAAGATTAGCAACTACCTATCATATCACCAAATTTCGTATTAGTCGTTATTACGCGATGCTTGAAGAAATATAACCGCATTTTGAGAGAATTTTCACAAAATCTCAAAATCTAATCAAAATGTTTAAAAAATTGGACACCTATACTTTATGTTGAGCAACATCATGTGACAAAATTTCATATCATTCGCTTTAGTCATTATTATGTAATGCGTGAACAAAAGTTCACTCAGTTTGAAAAATTTTCGCAAAATTTCAAAATCTAATCAAGATTTTTTAAAAATTCGACGACAATGTTTTAAGTTGAGTGACCACCAATCATGATACTAAATTTCATTTCAATCAGTTCGGTCGTTTTTACGTGATGCTGGAACACAAATTTACGCAGTTTGAAAGGATTTTCACAAAATCTCAAGATCTAATGAAGATTTTTTAAAAATTCGACGCTTATGTTTTAAGTTGAATGACCATCTATCATGACACCAAATTTCATATCATTCGCTTCACTCGTTTTTACGTGATACTTAAACAAAAAAAGCGTCACGGACAGAATGACAGACAGACAAACTTTTTTTAAAATTTTTGAATTCCAAGAAGTGTACAGAAAAGTCTAATTTTATTTATATAGATATTTTACTTTGGGGCTTCACGTACTCATCTCCTCAAATGGATGAGCCGCCACTGCATCCAGAACGTAATTTATGACTCAAGTACCGGATGATAGTACATAATAGGTGGTCTACGCGTAGACATAATGAATACACTGAAACCTCTGGACGATAGTCTTCCGGCAACAAGGTAACTGAGGAGTCAAAAAATTTACGACTGATTTCTTGCACTTTCTAGATAAACATACACGGGTTATTGAAAAATATTTTGCCTCATGTTCAATTTGAAGACTGAACTGTGGGCCACAGCTTTAATGATTCCAGCTTTGATTTTTGATAATGATTGTATAAAGAATAAATTTTTATTAATGAATGTTAAAAATCAAGTTTAAATTTATCTAAAATACAAGATTGTTTAAATAATTTAAAAAGAATAATTTTACACTAGTATAGTGATCGGTGAATCTTTTATACGTTCTTATTAGAAATAATACTGCATTTTATTATACTAATAAGAGTTATATTAAAAGTTGCGTTATTAATTACCAAACGGGTGGATCGTACACAGGAGCGCCCCGACACAGTAAGCAAGATAAGCAAGGGGCGCCGTCTTCGGAGAGGCGCTATTTTGAACTCAAAACTGAGAAAAACTTTATCTGAATTTAGGAGAGTATTTTGGGTTTGAGAATGCCATTCTCTATTACCGATCAATCATATATATAGGCTTTTTTTTTTTTTTTTTACCATGGCTAATGCATAAAAGTTTGATTTGTAACATCATAAATATCCAAAACGAAATCCTCCAAGATCATTCTAAAAGTTTGGGAAAACTTGAGTAATGTTTTGACCTTGATAAAATACTGTAAACAAGAATTCTGGAACATCCTAGGAATATAGTCAGAGACAGAAATGGCCAAATATAAAAAACGCAGTTACACGACACAGAAGCCCTCAAGAGAGAAGAAAAAAGGAATGGGGAAGCTCAACTCGATTTCCAAAGAAAATCTTCTGAAATAGCTACAAACATTTCCTGTACAAGTCATTGTGAAAAGTTTGATTATAACTTTATAAAAAAATTCATTTGTGATTGTTCTATTTTTTTTTCTTTTTCTGTCAACAAATAAAAATACAAACACAACTCCTTTTTTTTCTTCTAAAATTTCGTAACATCGATTTGGCGCCCCTTTGGTGCTGCACCCGGGACAGATGTCCCCCCTTGCCCCCCCTAGCTACGCCACTGAACCCCCCCCCCCCGCGCACATCAAATCTTCATGTGTTCCTGCAAAATTTCAGTCTGGGGCAGGTCTGGGAGCAGCGATAAGCCTTCCGCCTTCCTTAAAAGGCTCTTGTTATTAGGTTTTCCTAAGAAAGTAATACATTTGAACCATAGGCGTATATCGGGGGGGCACGTGTCCCCCTTCCCCCCCACCAACTTCGTCTCAAAATTTTTTCATTTTAAAATTTTGTTTGACGGGTCTTTTAATCGTTCCACTTAAAAATGCAAAAAGAAACTTCAGTCTGCGTCTTTACAAAATATTTAAATAAAATTGTCCACTGTCAAGGTTGTTTAATTTAAACGCTACTTTTTTAAGCACTTGGTAAACATTTCTCATTTCCAATCTGTTGTACTGGTTTTAAGTACTTCTTGGATAATAGGGTTTCTTTAAAACTTTTATTTATTTATTCATTTATTTTAATTTTTTAATGAACTACAAAATATTTTATGCAAAAAGGATTTTATTTGGTGACTAAAAGTGAATAATGTTTTCCCTTTTCATAATTAAGTAAGTCTCATATGTTTGCATTAAGTTATATTAATTGTTATAATAGATTTATTGGTATCCCTTTTTTCTTATTGTCTTTTAATCATATATAAAGTTCAATATTTGATAATTTACCTTTATAATTTGTATATCGCATTTCTCGCGTATTTCAGCATGTTTTTTAAAAGCTTGCTATGAAAAAATTTAATAGCTTTATAATGAGGAGAAAGCTTTTTTTATGTAAGTTTATCTTACAAAGCTTTAAAAGCATTTCTTTAATCGAAACCGTTTACGTCATAGTATAATTACTTTTTACTGATTTCATGACAATTTGGTAAACGGTTGTACGTCCAGGGTTCTGGCTACCGCGCTGCTGTTTTCTCCGTGTGTAACGTGAATACGCGGTAAAACCCCTCAAAAAGTCCTCCATCCAAGGCATCCCTTAATAAGATCTTCCTTAACTACAAAATCAAAATAACTTTCATGATAATTTACACTTTTAGTAAAGAGTTTTTAGTATTAAATAAAAATTATTATTATTTCCAATCCTATTATAGAGGTTGTCCTATAAACACTGACCTAGGGATTTCTTCTTTAAGTATTGATCACAGACAGAATAAATAACAAAGTTACTTTATGGTATCGAATAAAATTTTCAGAACTTAAATTTAAATACATACCAGTTTTTTTTTTTTTTTTTTTTTTTTTTTTTTTTTTTTATACAGCCCTCTTACAAAAATTCCCAAAAAGTAAAATGCCTCACCACGCATTAATGAGGCGATGTACAAAATTTCAGCCTTTCTCATAAAAAGGCTTAGAGGTATGTTTTATCAAATTTGGTGAGGGGCAATACACTATGCAATGTCAATAATAATAAAAGTATTATTATTAAAACTATTCGATCAAAACTGTTAATTTTATTCACAGTTATGTATAACCAATATTTGACATGTTAAGAAATGAGTTTTAAATAATTTTAGACCAGTTTCCTTTAAAAAGGTTCCCTTAAAACCAGCTTCCTTTTTATAGCATTTAGAAATGAAATTTTTTTTTAAACAGTTACATAATTTTTTAACACACACAAAAGTTTTTTCACACAAAAGTTTTTTAAAACAATTACATATTACACTAACATTTGATTTAAAGAATTTTTTAAGAAGTTATTTCTGATTGACTAACTTAATTCTGGAAAATATATATTATGAATATATTTTCATCTTTAAAGTAACAGTAGCAATGTCTAAATTGAATATTTTCAGAAATAAATATCTATATGTAGAGTTACAGTTATAAATCATTCATTATTCTAATAATTATTATTTAAAACCGAAGAACCAACAAGATAAATTACCATGAATTAGAATAAACCTTATCAGTTGATTCTTATAAAAACATTTATACGCGATGAACGTGCATGGTAAATGTGTAGAGCCGATTCTGAATTATCAATTCTGACTCTTGTACACCCTCCAAAAAAAGTATTCGAGCAAGAGAGAAATTTCCTATTTTAGATATACGAATAATAATTGAGTTTTTGAAAAACGCACAACCTGACAGAAATATGGAAAGTCATACATATACATAGCCTAATTCATATTCTATGATAAATAATTTTTAATATAAGAAACCAACGTAGGAAATTTATCTCTTGCTCGAATACTTTTTTTGGCGGGTGTACAACAAAACAACCAAATGAAATAATTGTTAAATTATAATGAATTTAATCAATAAAGTTATGTAAAGAATTTAATTATTTCTTTAACTAATCATTTAAAAGAGAAATTGTTTGTTTGTGTAAAAATCAAAAAGAAATTCTGTTAATTCCTAATGCCTAATCTACAAGAAAGCACGTATTATATGTACAGATTATTTTACACTGTAAAGTTCTGTTGTATTTTGATTACAACGGGAATAATGATAAGAAAACGATAGTTTAGAAAAGTTTTATTTTTTTGTGGGTGGGGGGCGGGGGGGGGGGGGAGTAATACGAAAACATATAAAAGTATGATGATACATCCGGTAGCTTTTAAAATGAAGTCAAATAAATTAAATAAAAGGCAGATGTTTAAAAAGCATTTAAAAGGATACACATCACTAAAAACAATTTTCGGATTTAATTTTATAGTTAAGCCGAAGTACTTAGAAAATTAAAAATATATTCAAAACGTGTGTCAAAAGTTTCTTATCAATTTTTTTCAACTTATCATGTTACTGAGAAAGTGTATAAAACATGAATGTGATACTATTTATGTAAGGTAATTTAAGTAATTAAAAACTGACCAGGGATAAAACTAAACTGAAAAAAATTATCTCTACTTATTTTTAAGTTTATAAATACTTTAAAATCTAAACTAGTTAAAATCCAGTAGTACGTATTATTTTATTATGAAATAAAATTTAATTCACTTGTGATTGATCTGCGTAACTAAAGATTTTTTTTTTACAGAAAAAGGAGTGCGCACAGTGCGAAAGGGGGGAGGGGTGTAGCGCACGAAATATAAACTTGCGCTTTCATCAGTGGCGTAGCCAGGATTTTATTTCGGGGTGGGCTGGGTATCAAATTTAAAGCTAAAGTTTCAATTGTGAGCTAAATAAAGGGTCCCATTTCGGGGGGAGGGGCAGCAGCCCCTCAGCCCCCCCCTCTGGCTACGCCCCTGGCTTTCATATTCATGAAAAACTAAAATTAAGGGTGAGAGTTGATGAATATTTTGAGGGGGGGATGCATTCGACGTGATTTTATCTTTCAGTTTTCTTTTCTTTTCTTTTTTTTTCTTTTTTTTTTTTTTTTTGCTAATATTAACATTTTTTATTTGATATCCATTGTTACCAAAAGTAAATTTGATTGAGTACTCTTTCTTAAACTATTTTAACAACTGCCCTCTAAAGTTTTGGGGGCCCTAGACCATGGCCTATTTTTCCAAGTGGCGTTTTTCAGCTCACCTTATAGATATAATCTTTTTGTAAAAAATGAAATATATATGGACTGTATGTTAAAAATTTTTCGGCAAGGGGGGTGGTGGGAAGAAAAACGTATTAACCCCCCCCCCAGAACAATATTTTTTATAGCATTTACACAAATGCATTCTTTGACTACGCCTCACGTAACCCAAACTTGCGTGTCTTCCAACTAACCGACCCCCCCTCCCTTACAAAATTGTATTCGTCCGTCGTTACTGGTCACTGATGTGATCCATCAACAAACTGAAACTTTTCTCCCGTTTTTCTATCTCAAAGGAATGTGCCTTCCGAGAAACTCTTCTAAGAAATAGCCGCAGGGTTTTGCGGTTGTTCTGGTCAAGAGGGGTCTGCTTCTTTTCCCCCGAAGTGTACAGGTTTTCCTGTGCATACTCAGGAAAAAGGCAGGGACGCCAGGTCTTTTGTTAAGGCTACCAGCTGATGATCAGCTGTTCGCCCCCCCCCCTCTGGCTCTTTGTTAATCTCTCTCCGCTCCCGAAGGATATAAATACTAACTCATTGCTTTTGACTGTCTCTATGAATATGCCTATTAACACGCACATTTTAACTAACAGGCTAAAAAATAAATTCTATTACATTAAAAGAAAAGGTAGAAATATTCAAGGGCGGATTCAGAAACTTTTCTCGGAGGGGGCACAAATCCCGAATACTCATTTTATCTAGTGTAAAGCCCACTTAATATTGGTGAAAGCCCCTTTTATCTAGTGTAAATATATTTTTCTCGGAGGGAGCGCGCACCCCCTGCGCCCTCCCCCTGGATCCGCCTTTGAAAGATATGTTGGCAATGTGAAAAAGAAATCTAAATTTCTGTAAGCAAAAGTTTAAAATACTTAAATAGGTATTGAAAAAGCCAAACATTTTAACATTAAATCTAAACCGTGTTTACTCGCGTAATAATAGTCGCCCTCACTAGTCGAATGCCCGTTTTGAAGCAGGAGAAATCGTCAAAATATTTTCCCCGCTCGAAAGTCGCTGTCACGTATTTGACCGTTGCCACCGAGTCTCGGTGGCAACGATTTGACCCCTTCATTTATGTCTATACAAATATTACTATAAAAAGATAAGTGTCTCTTTTTTTGTGTGCTACTGACGTGACGAAAAGATTATTTAATACGCGGCAGATAATGTGGACACATTTGTTAATTTAGTAATTTTATTATAATACCAGTAATGTGTTCTATCATTCGAGAATATTATGATTAGATTAGTTAGATTTCACCGCATAATTGTTGCATCTAGCCTTTCACCATGAATAATTGGCAAAAAAGTGCGACTATTATGCGAGTAAACACGGTAATTTCATTTAATAATTATCACTCTCGGAGTTTGACCGTAATTTGACCGGAGTTTGAAAGTAATTTTATTTTATAGTAAATATGTCATTTTTAGATTTTTTAAATATTAATATGCATTAACTTAACACTAAATATACAAATAAAAAGAACATTAATGCGTTATTCTTTCTTTTAAATCTTTTCAAATTTCTTTTTTCAACAATGTCAATCAGCGTAAATACATTTTCTCAAATTAATTATTATTATTATTGAAAAGCAAGGAATAAAATTCCCTTCCCAAATCCCTTTTACTTTTTTCCGATAAATACATTGCCTCAAATTATCACTGTTTTTAGCAGTGGCGTAGCCAGAAAATTTTCAGGGGGGGGGGGGGGGGAAACGACTACTGCAACTCACCAGTGTTGGGCAAAATTCACCGAAAATGTTTTTTCGATACGAAGCATAAAATACATTGATTCAAACACTAAAATACAAAATACTTCTTGAATTAAAAAATATGCAAAATACATACAAAATAGAAGTACAATTTTTAAAGCATTTTAATTGAGAAGCTAAATTTTCCACCAAAGATCTCAGTTTATTTTACTTAAATATAGTTTAACAAGAATAACAAAAGCAATTCCAATAGTTGTGTTAAGGAAGAAACAGGGCCGTACCCAGAAAAAAATTTCGGGGGGAGGGACCAAAAGGTGAAAAAGGCTTCATTATGATTGTTTTGTTGACAAAATTTTAAATTTCGGGGGGGGGAAGACCCCCTGGTCCCCCCTCCTGGGTACGGCCTTTGGAAGAGGTGCTGTTTTTTTTTTTTTTTTTTTTTTTTTTTTTTTTTTTTTTAACGTTGCCTTTCAAAATTTTACTTTTATAGCGCTAACATCCGAAACCGACCATTTCTGAGAAATTGTATTAATAGTGAAAACGCAATGAAAAATATGCAATTCCAGAATGTGAACAATGAATAGTCGTTTGTTTCAAAATCGTTTATAAAAACTTTAATTTCCAAAAGTCTCAGTGCCTAAAATAAACCTCTACATATAATATTTATTACTTATTGATTTCAGTTGAACGTTTGAATATAAATACTCAGCTAAATCACGGCATAAAAAAATTCAAGTTTTGTCTTTTCAGTGAGTTTTAGAATTTATCGTAAGTTTAAATATTTTTCATATTATCTAAATTTTCAGCTTTCACAACTGACACTGCTCCTTAACATTTTCATTTCCATCTACAGACAAAATTTGGAAACATTTTAACTAAGATTTGCTCAAAAGGTTTCAAAAGGTGCGCAAAAGGTTATCACTGCTTCCAGACCTACTGAAATTTTGGAGGAGCACAGGAAAGGTTTGCGGGGGGGGGGGGCACATATCGGATTTAAGAGCAGAAAAACGAAGTTTTTTAAAATTTTCAATCAAAATTTTATTTAAAAAAATTTTGAGACGAATTTTGAGGGGAGGGGGGCACAAGGGAGGGTACGTGACCCCTTGTGCCCCCCTCCCGACGATTCCCCTATGGTTCATATTATTTACGTGCTTAGGAAACCCTAATAACAATAGCTTTCTCACTCCCAGATCTACTAAGCATGAAAGTTTACCCCTTTACCACAAAACAAAAGAAATTTTGCGTAAGTTCCAATTAAATATTTTCCTCGTGTACATTACAAATCAAAGAAAGTTTGTGTCCAATTTTTAGTAAAAATTAATCATTTGGGCGTTTTTACTATTCGCGTTTTTTCCCCACACCTGGCAAATTATAGATGATCAGCTAACCCGAAAAAACTGTGAGAAAAATCTAATCCCAACTATTAAAAACTCCATCCCTATTAAGTAAAATGATAAAATTACCTCTCGTAACAACATTGAATTCGACTCACAAATCAATAAATAAAGAGATATCGCATCGCTTCTCCAGTACCTACATCCAATGTCGACATTCTCAAAAGCAATTTATCCCCAGTTTTCTTCTAAAAGTTCTTAACTCATCTCACTAAAAATGAATGACCATCGATCTCCTTTATCGTTTGGAATGTCAACCGCCCCCGGCATGAAACTCCAGGTGCCTCTTTATATCCCCCACCCCACCCCCTCTAATTCTCCCAACGCATTTCTTCACTCGAACTATCAATGGCGAAGCATGCTTACTGATTTCAGCAAGAGGGAAACGCCGGTTCCGGAACCGGACAGATTCGGACAGAGAGGACCGACTTCGGAACCGAATGACCGAAATGAATGGATCCGGACAGAAATGACTGATTTCGGAACCAGATGAACGAAAGGACCGGGTCCGGATCCAAATGACCGAAAGGAGCGGATCCGGACCGGGTCCATTTTTAGAGATGGATCCGCTCCGGACCCGTTCCACGGCCGGATCCGTTTCTCCGGACCCGTTCCGGTCGGAACGACACACCACTAACCCGTAGTTGATGTGAACGCACTGCCGAATAAAACACTTCTACTTAAGTACACTTATTTTGAGCGAGCGCCCTCTTGTTTATTCAAAGCATGATTCGATTCGAAGACTTTCTATGATGAGTAAAACATTCGAGTGGTGAACGATCGAGGTGGTCGTTTCGCTCAGCTGTTTTATGTGTGACGGTTTGTGAAGATGAAACGATTTTGTTTTGGATAAGTTATGAAAAAGAAAAAAAATAACGTACTGATTAAATGAGCACAATATAACAATCTATAAACGGTTTGTTTAAAGGAGAAAAGACTTTTTTTTGAGGGGGGCAATATTTCTGACTGATTTTTAAATAAATTTTGAAAATCATTGTCGCTTGTTTTGTAAACATTAAGTTAACAAAACAGTTCAGTGTGTTACCAGTGAATGTTTTGAGTACTTTCAATTCTCGTCGGATGCTTTGTTTACTTCTGTGCTTCAGTTTAAGTATTATTCGAAATTCTCAAAAGTTGAATTACATTTTTATTAATGCGGAATCTAGAGTATCATTTCACCATTAAATTTTTCTTCAAATCTTTAATAATTTGCCGAAAAAGAAGCAGTTATGATAACAGTCAGAAAATTTTAAAATGAAAGTTAGAAGACCAGCATTTGCATTTTATATAGGCGTACTGCTCGTGGCAGTCCCATTTTTTACTATGTTTATTCTTCTGAATGGTCCAGGTAAGAATGAATCAAAATATTTAATTTTTCTTTGTCATGTTGATGCTAGTTGTAAGATTTGCGAAGTTTATTTCATATTCTAATAAGACAAAACTTCTGTAATGTTAAAACGTGAACTTTTTTTTGTATTGCTTATGTAAATAAAACACACACACACACATATAAATGTGTTTTATTTCCTTTGATGCATATATTATTTATATTTTAAGAGTCTGTGAGGGTTCAAAGATATATTTTGTTACACATTTGGATTTTTAAAAATTTATTTTTATTTACATCTGTTTAAAAAAAAAGTACAGCTTAATGACTGGTATGTCATACAAGGAGGTTTAAAACTACATCTCAGAAATATTAAGCATAGTAGAGAGAACTAAGACTATTCAGAATCACACAGTCAGAAACATTGTCTTCATATACCTGTTAATAATCACTTTGGAAGAAGGTGTTAAAGTGATAGCGAACATTCCAAACATGGTTTGCCAAAAATTAATGCATCTTTCACTGAAAGAACTTGACTAAAACTGTACAAATTCATTTCATCGATGAAATTTTTGGATGAAACACCATATTTAATGAAACTCAATTAAGAAATAAGTCCAATACTTCAGCATTTTCTGAAGTGATTGTTAATAGGTGCATAAAGACTATGTTTGTAACCAGAGGTGGATCAAAGCCTATTGGAGACCCCTGGCAGTAAAATTTTCGGGGCCCCTAAGCCCAAGTTCCCTCTATAATTTAGTTTATTAAGGGCACTGTTTTTTTTTGTTTTTTTTTTTGTGAAGGAGGAACACTGAATGCTTTCAATCAATAGCTTTAACAATAAAATTAAACTCGCACACACTAAAAAAGGAAAGATAAAACAATTTATCAAATTCTACGTTTGCTAACCCACACATAATTAAACACTTTTCAACCTTTTTATAAAGTGTTAAAAAGAAACTTCACACAACTGCTTAAAGTACTTTATACGAACTTGCTTCTTGCTTTATCTTTTGCAAATTCATCAATAATTTTTGTCATGCCTATCTCTGCCAAACTTTCTTGCTTTATGTAAAACAAAGACAAAATGTTTAATCTTTCTTCCCTGTCGTAGTTCTTAAATAGTTCTTCAGGCATTTTATAACCGAAAAAGAATTTTCACCTGAAAAGATTGATATGCGTAGAGTTAAAAATATTTTAAGTTATTCCTGCATTGGGAAAAGTTGATAACATTTCTTGTGCAGCCATGTAAATTTCAGATGCATTTCTGTCAAGTTCATTGCGTTCGTCCAAAAACAGCCAGATTACTTAGTACACTGTCTAAATTTTAAATTTCTATGTCATTTTTGTTAATATTCAAGTTTTCTATAGAATTTTTATTTTCCTTTTTTGATAATTTTTTGTCAAACAATAAATTAAAATTCTCTAAACTATTTTCATGTGTTCCCTTACCAAGATTATTCGGTTTTGGTATATTTCAAATATTACATAAAATGAATAAAAAAAATTCCTCTTTTTTGTCAAATTCATAACCTATCCTTTTTTCTTGGAGTCTGGAAACCCTGCTCACTGTTGTTATCAAATGATAACTCAGACAGTCAGATGTGTCTTCGACTTTCTCAAATTCACCTCTATGTTTTTAAATAAAATTTGCAAGTGACCTTATAGGTCAGAGTCTTTCACTAATTTGCTTTTCACTGACTGCAGAAATGTGCTGGTAGAATTCATTCTTCCCCGAGTTCTGTTCCAAATAACTATTACTGCTACTACTATTACCAGTGGTGGCACCAGACTTTCCCAGAAGGGAGGGCCATCTTCCCCGACAGGGGGCCAAATAATAAACTTGCAATATTTTATGTTTCATTACTTGTACAAACATGATTACTTTTATCATTTTACATTATAAAAAAGCTTTTATAATGTAGCCTACTTTTGTAAAATCTACTGACAGATAAACTATCAAAATATAATTGTTTAAAATCAAACCGTTACCACCAGTTTATCTGATTGCTTGAATCGAACATTCATTTACATTTTAAGTAAATTACTTTTTACATGATGCATCCAACAGTTTCTCTATAGAAATTATGTTTGGAAAGTTTAGGTTTTGAGATTTAGATTTGAACTATTTTAAACAAATATTTCTGTATCGTGAATGTTCACACTATGAAAGTGGAAGCTTTTCTTTTTTAACTTATTCCCATTATAGATACTGAAGATAAGCAACATAAGATGTTAAAATTCGGCTGGAGTAATCTACATTTTAAATATCTAAAAGAGATATGTACCAAATGTACAAATAATTAAATAAGCATATTCTTAATTATATCACATTATGAAAAATTACAGTGTTTACTCAGAATAGTCTCCCTCGCATAATACTTGCACCCCCATTTTGAAGCAGAAAAAATAGCTTTAGAGTTACATTGTTAGGTAGTAGATTTCCCCTTATAATAGTCACACCTATACTTTCATCATGAAAAGCAGGGTCAAAAAAAGTGTGATTATTACATGAGTAAACACAGTTTATTACTTCAGCAAAATAATAAATATAAAAATGAAGGCAATTTTCATTAATTTTTCTACAAAACTAAAGTATAAACATGCTGTGGTAAAATCATACAAGCCGGTGCGCACCGCATGTAAACACGGCGACAGCCGCTGGAGCTTGGCACGACTGTCGCCAACCATTTTGCACGATCAGCAAAAACAAAGTATTTTAACACATTAAAATTGCACATATATTCCACTTACAAAAACATTTAAACAAAATACAACGTCCATATTTAACCAAAAGAACATCTGCAAATGCAGTAACAGGCAATTTAAAATGAGCAAACAGTGGACAGTTTTTAACTAAAAAAAAAAAAATACAGTGGATTAAGCAACCTAGTTGTACAGTTATGTAAACTGTGCAACCAGTGGACCGTTTTTAACTAAAAAAACCTCAGTGGATTCAGCAACCTAGTTGTACAGCTATGTAAACTATGCAACCAGTGGACCGTTTTTAACTAAAAAAACCTCAGTGGATTCAGCAACCTAGTTGTACAGCTATGTAAACTATGCAACCAGTGGACTGTTTTTAAATAATAAAACAACAGTGAATTAAGCAACCTAGTTGTACAGCTAATGTAAACTGGGCAAACACTGGCCCGTTTTCAACTAAAAAAAAAACATCGGTGGATTAAACAACCTAGTTGTACACCTCTTATAAAGTCAGTATGATTAGAATAGCACGTAAATAGCACTTACGAAAACATAAACACATCAAATATCAATTTAAAATTCACATTAAAAACCTTAAACATTGCAAAGATTCGTTAAAAAAGAGCACTTACCTTTATTTTTTTTTTTAAATAACCGCTCAGAAATGTCCCCAACACCCACCGGCTTATAACGTAACACCAGCATGCTTTCTTTTATTTAGCTTTATATTCACACCATATTTCTAACAAACACACACAAATTTTTTTATTTAGCTTTATATTCACACTATATTTCTAACAAACACACACAAATTCTTTTCATATATTAACATAACACATTTCATTCCCTTCCATCAATAACAGAAACAATTTCAAATTCCCAAACCTGACGAAACGCGTATTCTTTATGGTTGCCAGTCACAAATACCCCCAGCAGGTAACTTCACTTTGGCGGTGCATCGCTCACTCTGGCATCAGATTGTTCACCAATGATTTGTAAACAAAAACATCGATATGTAAACAAAGCACCGTATACGGAATATAGTACCATGCTATACTAATTTTAAATACAGTAGACACGTTATAACGTACTCTCACGGGACCTAAAAAAGTATTACGTTATAAGCGGTACCGCCGGTAAGATTCAATCTTACACAAAAAAAGAAGGTGGGCTCATAATTTCATTGTAATATGTGATTTAAACAGGCCTGATTTTTTAAAATTTAAATTAAACAGAGAAAATTCTTTATTACTTACAGATTATTTATCTCAATAAAAATTTTAATTTTCTTTTGTTTTAAATGAGCAAGCATCAGGAGGCATTTACATTCATGAATGACAAATAGAAAACATGGTCTTGTTCTTAGCCCTACCTAGCAGGCGAAAAAGATAAAAGATCGTTCCCTTCTTTCATACACAATTCATCTCGCTAGAGAATCTGAAAACTAACAGCGAGTGTTTTTGAAGGTATTGAAATTTCCGAGAACAAGGAAATAAAATGCTTAAGAAAAGCAAAATTTTATTTTTGGCTTTGGTATAAAAAGTACGTTATAGCTGAAGTACGTTTTAACCGAAGTTAAATAACATTATAAATATAGGACTTCGATCGGGACCTAGCTTCTTGGTATGTTATAACCGATTGTACGTTATATCCCAGGTCCATTATAACCAGTGTGCACTGTATCTTTAACTTTATCATCTACTTATTGTGTACTTTGTATCACTTGCCTGTACAATGATACATAGACTCAATCATACATTTTCAGACATTATTAACACACAAGTAGTATATTCTTACAAAGAAAAAATATTTTTAAAACTGAATTTAGCAGTATGGTATGTGTAACTGTAAAATATATCCTGTTATAGATTTTAGAGTTATATAGATAGTTATGCATGTAATATTGATATATTTTTACAATTCAGTTATACTATGCGGTTATATATGTATAATAGCTAGAGAAAGTGGGAAGGGGTGCTGATTCAGAAATTTTGAATTTCTGTGCACAATACAGTTAAAGTGGCTCTCTTGATCAGATTGATAGAAAATTTTCCGTTTTGTTTCTAATGGCCAGGTTGGCGACCTATTGCAGGCTTGACGCTATGAGGGCTGGTGATGTTGATCATATCATTATGGGGCACCTAATAGGCATTCTGATGTTGGTCTTGTGAGTGGTCTCCTAACTCTGAACTATTGCCAGATGAGAGACCTAGCACCTGGATGGCACTCCCAGAGGTATTGTTTGAGGAACATGTAGTACATTAAAGGCAGTAAAACACTTAACAGCTATAAAAATGAAGATTCCCATGGTTGAAAATTAAACTTAACTGAGTCAGAACTCCTTTGAAAATTCAGCTTTATTATTTTTTGAAGTATACTGATATCTGAATGTTTAAAGAAAATGAAACATACCAAAAAATTTTTTAAAATTAAATTACATTTAAAAATAAAGATATGAATATCTGTTTATTTCTGTAAGATATGAAGGCTATGTGAAAAATACGTTTTATCCCCCCTCCCCTCCTAAAGGGTGGATTTTGAAGAATAACCTCCTCTATTTTTTTTTTTAAAGATAGTCTTGTTTGTTATAATTTTTAAAAATCATATGAATATTTTTTTATTAAAGTGGCTGAAGACATAAAATCTCAATTTTTTTTATAATCTTTTTTTATTTGAGATATGCAATCTCAGAATCAACCCCCCCCCCCCCACATTTTTTAAAAGATATTCTTGTTTGTTAGATATATTTTTTTAATTATGTGAATATCTTTTTTATTTGAGATATGAAATCTATGTTAAAAATTTGTGAAATACCCTTTTTGAATCCCTGTACCCCTTGGGAGGCAAATTACAAAAAATCTTTAAACTTTTATTTGGATAATCCACTTACATACATTTTAAAACAAAATTCGTATTCTTATTTGTTTTTATTTTTTTCAAGTTCATGAAATATTATTACCTTTTACAAAAAGAAATTTTCACTTTCATCGAGATTCGTTTAAAAAAAAAGGTCTGCATAAAATTTATTTCCGTAATATCCTACTCCTACACAATTGGTCAATTATTTATTTTACATTTAAGTAAGAAAAAAAAAATGTACACAGAATTAAATATACCTCCGGTTCTTTGATTAGATCTTGTATTATTAGCCCATTCTGGTAGTTAGTTTCATTAAATAAAATCTAAACCTAAAATTATATATACATAGAAACTTATACACTGTTCACAAAATTATAAATTTTCAACTCACTGAAACCTAAAACGCAATTGTGACTCTCAGAAAAAAGGCAACGATAACTCAATCGTGAACAAGTGTTCACGGATAAGAACAAATGTAGAAAGTACTGATGAACCAACAATAAAGAAGAATTCATTATAGGATCAAGGGGTGTACTTGGATTTTATTGCTTTCTCAGTAATTTTGTGGACTGGTCAGGGACGTGAACCAGGAAGCTGTAAAATGAAACCATATGTGCCATGTGTCCCTGTGCCCCCTGCAATTCCTTATAAGTAATATATCGGGCAAAAGCACTGTTTTTATATTTATGGAGAAGGCCCACAGCCCCCTTTTTTTTAGTATTTAGTGGGAGTTGAAATGTTTGAAGTGATTCGAATATCGAAATCAAAATGGCATGCCTCCCCCCCCCCCCCCCCCACCAAAAAAAAAATGGAAGAGAGAGAGAGAGTTGGAATTTTTTCCTCTTTTTTTTTTCTGAACACTTGTACATCTGAAACTTTTGAACCAGACGGATCAAGCATAGACATATGAGATCAAAAGTGTGTGTGTGTAGGGGAGGGGGCTGTTAACAGAAATTTGCACATCCAGGCCAGACCAGATTATCTGTGGTGCTGTGTCCACCCCAGCTGAAGGTTTTCTCATTTTGTTGTTTGAAAGTGTGCAAAAATGTAGGGGAAGAGAAGAGGGATCATAGAAATCTTGTTACTGGGCATAATTTTTCAGGGAACATATGGTTTCTCTGCTCGATGCTATAACCTCATCATATGGAAACGAGAAAGAAGAGTAAAATTACGAGAGTCTGGGATAAAATAGGTGTGTTTGTGTTTCGTTGCTCATCGTTAAAATTACTTAAACTACTGACTTGGAAAGTTCGTTAAACGATGATATTACTATTTATTTCCAAATAACTCCAATGTAAATTTAACATAATATTTTCTCAGTTTTGGGGGAGAGGGCTTCATATCCCCGCTCGTCAAAAGCCATTAAAGCACAATAAAAACGCTCCTTCTGTGTTTGAGAAAGAAAAAGACTACAAAAATCAAACTGACCCAGCAGATTTTTCGAAAAGCCAATGAGGTAAGGCCTTAAAACCACAACAAATTTGACATCCTTCAGTAGCCTTACTACATTCCACAGCAGATTCAGTCAACCTCAATACTCTTGTCAGTCACACTATCAATTTATAACGAAATCTCACTTTTCTTGCTAGTACAATTCTTCTCTGATCCCCCCCAACTGCATTCCCTATTTTTCTAACGCAAATGAAAACGATCGCGGAAACTTTCTGAAGAGGGGCGATAAGTGTATTTGACGAAGCATTTTATCAGATACGGGTCATTCTTTTTTTCCCTGTTTATTCTCAACCTTGAACCCATGTTTAACCTGTTCGCTCTCTCTTAGAGAAAAAAAAAGAAAAAAAAGACCCTCTGTGACCAGCTTCCCAGCACAGGTCTTTCTTCGAATGTTCCTCTGGGCCCAAAGTGAAGCATTCATAGATCTGGGCTAGGAAGCAACACTAATGGCCGAGTCAGCGAAAGAAGGAAAGTCTCTGTTGCGTCTTTTCAGTGATAAAAGCGAACAGGTTAAACATGTGCTCCTTGAAAGCTTCGCTGGTACCCAGTTTACACCTAGCAGGTACCAGCTGGTACTCAGTGATTAAGCTGGGCCCAAATTAAAGTGCGCTCAGGTGTGCTAGTCCTCAAATTAAGTATACTCAGGAAGTGGCGATTGCCCCTTTCACCTTTGGAATGACAATGTCTGCCTGCACTAAATAAAATTTCAGTGAAGTTGAGGTGTCTTTCCATTTCCAGTAGCATTTTTGAACTGAACTGCAAGTGGATCAAGAAGGAAGATCAAGTAAAGGCTAGCCAAATTATATTCAATTCGTTTTCATGTTTACGTAATGACATAGCATTGCAATTATACTTAACATGTTCACTACCATGAGCATCACCGGCGTGTCTCAAAAAAATTTCTTTATGTGCTGTGAGCATCCTATCTGTCACCGATATCATTTCATATTATGTAAAATAAAGTTTTTGGGTACTTCAGCAATGAATTAATGTTTGTAGATTGCACTATGATAACAGTTCTTAAAAAAATATTCCTGGACACACAGCACAATCAGTTATCGGCTGTTTACAAACAGTTAAATTAGTGTTTTTAAGTTTGGCATGCTGATAATCATTTTAATTTCCTAGGGGGCATTGAAGATTTTAAATTAACAGCATAGCATTTCATTATAAAAGCAACTGACTGCAATTCTATCATTAAAATATGCAATCACTAAAGATTTTTTAAAAAGTTGTTAATGCCAGGCACGTAGCCGGAAAAAAAAATTTCAATTCGGGAAAATTCAATTCATTTCCAGGGGAGAGGTTTGGTTGATGGTTTTAAATACAAGTGTTCAATTACACTTAAAATAGTTATATTTTCTTTCTTCTTGACAGTGAAGCTCAGTGAATGAACGATGACAAACAATAAAAAACAATTTCAAATTAAAAGAGAAATTAATTTCAAAGCTTTAATGCTAGAGAAGTAAGTACCAGAGAAAAATGTTCCTTCAATTATTTAGGCTAAACTGCAAGAATAAGATAAGACAGGGTGAACTCCCATAAGAAATTTATTATTTTTAAAATGTAAAATTTTTTATCTGAGAGCTTTGACACTTTCGACTCGCTTGCCTAACGTGTCCAAGAATTTATTCAAGGTCAAGCTTGGAACATGTTTCAGTAATATATCCCACCGTGGGGTCGAAGCTGAGAATATCGAAAACAGTACTCCAATCAGGCCAAAAAAATGTTACAGATCCCCCCTTGGTGTTGATTTTGAAGCATCGCATAAAAGGAGGTTTAGGCTGTGATTTGCACATGGCATAAAGAATGCTCTGGGTTCATGTTAAGAATTCGTGCTTGAACGCGCTGTGAGCACCTTTCATATTGGAACCATTATCATATGATTGCCCACGACAGTCAGCTAGGTCCAGGCTTAAATCGTTTAATTTAGAAAGGAGGCAATCAAACAGATTTTCACCTGTTGAAGACAAAACATTCAAAAAGTCAATAAAATGCTCTTCAACTGTTACCTTTTCTTCTGAAAAATTAACATATTGAATGGTAAATCATCTTCTTTATGTCCAGCATCCAGTGTACAATCAAGCATGACTGTCAGGGGCGTAGCCAAGGGGAGGTTCGGGGGGGGTCATACACTCCCCCCCCATGAGGAATTTTTGCCGTACAATATGTATATTCTTCACTCCCTTATCACATACATATATGCATATATGTGAGTTGCAGTAGTCGTAATCCCCTCCGATGAAAAATTTCTGGCTACGCTTCTGATGACTGTATAATACTTTGACTTCTTTGCAGCATCAATAATAGCTGTTCTTATTCGTAATGACATAAGATTTATTAAATCACTTTGAATTCTGTGGCCCAAGTAGTGGTCGTGAATTTCTTTACTTCTAATTCTCCCTAAATGCTCTTCCACAATGGGGTCAAATTCAACTATCATCTGTATTAAGCCCAGGAAATTTCCATTATTTTCTTTGTACAACACATCATTTGTACCACGTAAAATAATGTTATGCTGTGCACGAGAAGTGAGGGAGGGGGTAAGGAGAATATATGTTCGGAAAACTCTCGACTTTATATTGCTGAATTTATCAAGAAGGTAAGATTGAATAGACGCTTATGAATGGACAATTAATTTCTAATATGATATGCAAAATTTCTCTCCAGCGCTTCCTCTCTTTTTCCAATAAAGTTAGCTGAGCCTGACTTACGCTGCATATTTTAGAAATCCTTTGCTCACATTATACCCATTTTTTGATACAGTCTATATGTTTTATGGACTGTTCGTGTTCTTTCATTCTAGTGCATAAATGTTTCCAGTCGCAAAATCCATCACCTGCTAGTTTCCCAGTTGAGTGAAAATTTGTGGCAAATATTTTACATCAAAAGCAAAAAAATTCTATATGTTGTTTTAGAATATATCAACCATTTTCTGTCAGATTTTTCACCGTTTGGCAACGTTCTAATGTAGAAATCGGAAGAGCATTGCCTCTTATTTTCATTGTTTACTCATAGTTTACCTCTCTCATAGGGCTATTTCGGACAATTTCTTCAATAATAGAGGAACTGATTATATTGGGCCATTTGCCCAGATCGTTAATCTAGCTTAGTATGTGGTGACTGTTACGAAACTGGCAAGTCATCGTTTTGGTCCTTGGAAATATCTGAGATAGAGGCAACAGGGCTGGCACCTCTGGCGTCTCGGGACTTTAAACTTAGGGCTTTGGAAATTGTATGTGACCGTTTTTAAAAAGGGCAAAAGGGCAGAAATGTTCCCAAACAGCTGCGGGGGCGGGGGGAGAGCTCGGAGTTAACCCGCTCATACCATTTTTGGGAACATACAGCGATGAAGATTCCCTTAGTTCTCAGTGTTGCTCCTTAAATTAGGTCTTAGGATTTGCTTACTGGGCATTGTAATTGTAATGTTTTTGGGAAATAACGATGTTACAGAATGAAAACTTTAGTAACTTTGCAACGATGAAGACTAACAGGCTAAACCGGATTTCAGGACTTAAAATGAAAAAAGGATGCCTAGCTGCGTGTAAACTCTGAGCGCGCTTCAAGTTTAGAGAATTTTTATAATATGAAAAACAAATTTTTATAAAATTCATCTATATTTAACAGAAAATCAGTTCGATATGCTCCTTTCAAAATTTTAAAGTTGAAAATTAATTTACGATGCATGTAATTTATTCATCAATATATCTAGGTGTTTAGTTGTAAAAACTATAGATCGGTGTACGCAGTTTTATGTCTCTGCTGTTAGAAGGTTAATTCGCACATCTAAATGTAAAAAAGTTCTCATTTGCATTTTAAGAATAAACTTATGAAAATGAAAAAAGGGAGGTTATTATATAAGAAATGATAATTTAATTAAAATTATTATAGGAAAATAAATATAAATAAAATATATATTTACTTGTATTCATTTGAATTCTAGTTCAAGCCGCATTTCTTTCTGGAGAAACTTCTGAATAACTGCTTCATAAAATTTGGATTTATTTCCATGTCGTAATTGAGAAAGCAGTTCTTTTTCAATAGAAATAAGGCTTAAATTAGTTGTTCGGTGTTCAGTCTGAGTAGCGCGGCAGAATGTGTGGATCCTCTTCAACGAGGAGAATGATCTTTCGACGAGACGATGTTGTAGCAGGTATTGGGCAATTAATGTGGCTAATTTATAGCAGTGGCGGCTCGTGGGATACAGCAAGTACAGCCGGGCTGCACTTGAAATTATCAGCACATACTTTAAAATAATTTATTCTACTAATTTTCCTAAATTGAGGTTAGAATTATGGAATTCCTACGGTAAATTAAAAAAAACAAACAAAAAAAAAAGTATTGTGGCCGGATCGCTCATTCAGAAAAAAAAAGCACTTTAATCTTCCCGCAATTCAATTGGGAAAATCTTTGGTACAGCCCAGAGCGCTGAAAAGAAAATTGGCAGCACCGTTGCCATGACAACGACTACGTAAGCAGCCTCTCCGGCAAAGGGAGTATGCAGCTGATACAGCCGATGAACGATTTTCTAACGGCGGCTGAACTTGAGAACTCGACTAACTGATTGGCTCGCACGAGAAGTGAGGGAGGGGGTAAGGAGAATATATGTTCGGAAAACTCTCGACTTTATATTGCTGAATTTATCAAGAAGGTAAGATTGAATAGACGCTTATGAATGGACAATTACCCATCAAAGCAGTATTGTTTTTAAGTAAGCAAGAACTGGCATTTAGAGGACATGGCAAGCGAAAATATTCGTTAAACATGGGAAATTTTAAAGAGCTTTTAAAATTATTGATATCTGAATTAAAACAACGCCTTTTTATGGGGACATCACTGACCGATTCGCATGTTTAAAAGAAAGGAGGATTGATTTGACTTATAAAAAATAAGTAAGTTTTTTTTTTTCCTTTTCTTCTCAAGTTATCGTTACAAAAGAAAATTCCAAGGAAACTTCTAATCAGACACGGATTAATACAATTTTGAGGATAAGAGCGGCTGGTTGAAATTTATGTCCATTTTATGGAAGTAAAATAGGTTCTCTTACATATTTAAGTAATTTCTTTTTTTTTCCCCCTCGGCGAGGACTTAATCCGCCAGCTTTCGAATTCAGTAACAAAGATTTTCCAATCCTGTCCGGAGGAAAGGGAGGGGGGCTCATATGCTTCCGGCTGCACTAACAGTTTTGACCACGGGCCGCCACTCATTTATAGATTTGTGTGAATCCATTCACTAAATTCATTTCTATCAAATAATTAATAACTTCAATAGGTGTTTTATTCCATCCTTCATTGGAAGCGTACCAAACGTGCAGCTCATTCTGCAGTTTAGAAAAATTAAAAATATCCCCATAGCCTTCCTGCAGCTTTTTCAATATCGTGAGGGAAATTTTCTCTTTTGCTGAAGTAAAGTAGTTTCGATGGATTTAGAAGTTCAAAATACTGCAATTTTCCAAAATTTGCTAACCTAATTAACATTTGGTTTTTAATGCTGTCGATCATTTCGAAGTAAGGTCTCCGACAATAATCCTTTTGTATTTCATCATTTAATCTTCTTTTTTTCATTTGAATAAATTCTTCATTTTCATTAACAGAAGACCACACTGTTTCAAAATGATCTCTCCTTTTGGCATTGATTTTGAAATTCGGCAATTTCATTACTGCAGTACAAAATATCGACATTTCTGAACTGCAGTATGTCAAACTATATGTCGAATAAGACATCTGAGAACGCATGTAGGTTAGATAAAAGCTTTATTAAAAATATAGTTTGTAGATTTTTAAGGAAACTTCAGAATCCTCTAACTGTCATTGCAGCTAAATTATCAAAATCTCCTTTTTCCCTAACGTGATCATAAAACGCAATTAAAGCTTCTCTATTTTCACATATCGTGTGGACAAGCCTCGAGGTAAAATTCCATCTAGTACTGGCTAATGACGGCAGTTTTCTTGACATGAAAGCGGAAAGTTCATGTAGCCTCTTTGGAGAGTGAAAAAAATGCGGTTAGTGATTTTAAACTGGAAAAAAATGTTTTCAGTTCTCTATTGCATTCTAATGATTGCTGCAAAACTAAGTTCATTACATGAGCATAGCAGTGCGTAAACAAAGCTTTTGGGTATTTTCCCAGCACTTTGGTTTGGAGTCCATTGAGATGGCCGCTCATTACCGAAGATCCATCATATGTTTGTGCAATGAATTTATTTTCACACTTATATATATTTATATATATATATTGATGATTTCACAGACATGGTTAAAAGGAGCTGTTTTAGTTTCATCAGCGCTAATGTCGCGAAATCCAAGAAACCTTTCAACATTTTTTTTTTCTTGTTTTTGGAAAAATACCGCAAAACAGCTGACAGCATAGGTTTGTTGTTTATGTCAGATGTTTCATCAAGCATAATAGCAACAATATCTGTGTTCTGGATTTCTTCATAAATTTGATCCTTTAGAACATCGGCACCTGAATTAATTAAATCATTTTGAATAGTTGCTGAAGTGCCGCGGAAAACTGTGGAAATCTGTAAGTGTTCTTTTAACGTAGAATCAAATTCATCACTTGCTATAAGAAATTTCATATAGTTTCCCTTATTTAATAAATCTGCCTGCTCATCATGTGATGGGAAGGGTAGCTCCTGCTTTGCTAAATAGCAGACGGCATTAATAAGCCTCTTCAATATTTCTCGATTTTTTTTTTTTTTTTTTAAACTTTTTCATGACGTAACTCAATTTCCTTTCTTCTTTATGAATCTAAAAGGACATCTATTCTCGCTGGAGTTGATACAAAAGTATTAAATTTCACGAAGCTGGAAAGATGCATTTCAGATTGGCCACGCTTCTTTACAATATTAAGATGGTTTAGCTCATATCCTTGAATATTCCAAGCGTTTTTTTTTTTTTGTTTGTTTCTTTTTTAAGACTAGTAAGCATGTCCAACAGAAAAATTTATTTTCTTCACCGCATTCGCAAAGCCAGTCTGATAATTCATACAAATTCATTCGAAAAGTGTCTCTGAAATCCAGCATTCTTTTCATGTCTGTAACTACAGATTATGGGGATGCTTCGTTGTTGATTCAACCCTTTTTTTTAATGGTAGATCATTAAATTTCTTAATAATACTGCTTCTAATTATAATAATATCTGTAACTATTTAGCATCATACGGCATAACATGAAGCTTGGTGAGATATGGTGTAGTTAAGCTAAAATATTTGCAAGCAAATTGTTCAACATGTAAATGTACAGGGTGTCCAGTGCTAAGGGTGCCCAATGGCTATTTCCTAAACCATTAGTCAGAGACACATAGTTCCCATCGCGAAAACACTTTAACCCTTTCCCTGCCGCACATGCTTCTGATGAAAGTTTTTGCAAGATACTATTTTTCTACGTTATATGCTTGCTAAATAACACATAAATGCAAACAATTTTTTTTTTCTGTGGTAGCAACAAAATGGTTCAAAAACACACCATCAGCAGGAACCATTATAAAAAGTACATACAAGAAAATATGAAAAATCTTGCATAAAATCATTAAATAAATGAATGGCTTCTGGAAGAGTCAAAAAACGTCTATTTCGACCAAAAAAGTTAGATAAAAAAAGAATGAAAATATCCAAGTTCAAACTTCTCTTATTCTATTTTTATACTGCTTCATGCTGATGGTGCGTTTTCGCACCAATAATTTTAAGCTTTAAAAATACAATGAAAAATTAAACAACGATCTTACCTGCAGATGCCATTTTGTTCTTAAAGAATAAAATTATTGAATTTTTTTAGCGAAGACGTGTTCATCATATGGCGCTATCTATTTTGAGATCGATGATCTTATTAAAAATTGAAACGTTAAATTGCCTTACATTGACATTAAAAAAAAAAAAAAAAATTACAAATAGGTACCAGTTAGTATTAAAAAATATTTTGTAAAATTATAACTCTTCATTTACACGAAACAATTAAACAAAAACTGTTTGTCCCAATTTAAGGCCTTGAAAAAAAATAATTTTTAAATGGTGCGAAAACGAACCACCAGCAGGGAATGGGTTAAATAGTATAATCTATTATATCAGAAACAATCAAAGTCAAAAAATCAATTACTAGGAAAATTATGACATTTAAATTTTTATGCAGTCCCGCGGACCTATCAGTTATATTTAGAAAAAGTTTCTTTATGCAATTTCATTCACAATTAAAAAAAAAAAATTAAAATTCGTCCTTCTACAACCAAAATTCACTAAGTTACAGCTGCTTAAAGGTACTTTACGAGCAGCGTAATAGGGGTTCTATACAAAATGAATTTGAGAAAAATTAATGTACATGGTTTTGAGCCTTGTAATATTTATTAGCAGTTTCATTAACTATTTTATAAATGTAGATTGCAATAAAGAAAATAGAATTTTTTAAATGAACTGGTGTTAAATAACTTAAAAAAAAAACAAAGAAATAAAACATTTCATTAAGCATTAAATTAGAAAATGAAACATTATAAAATATAAATATATGCATTTTAGAAACTTAAAATAATATTACCAGGGTTGGCAAGTTTTTGACGGTTTTAACCATGGTTTAAACTGTCTCGTCAAAAACCTTAAATATTGCACTTTAAAATGCATGCAAATTACATATATTAATTTATTTTAATACAATTACAAATATTGATTGATAGTTATTGATTATTAATATTAATCTACTACAAATATTGACTGTAGTAAAAATACTAATTGATTTCTTCAAAATTGCATACAATGTGAAATATTATAATAATTTTTAAGAAATATTTTAAACATCTTAAGTAGTAGAAGTAATTTTATTACATATCTAATATGTTCAAAACATTATTCTTGCTGTTATAACATTAAAATTCTAAATTATCTATCTGCATCAAAAATTAGGACTGTCCTTAAAATCTTCCATGGCTTGTAAGTTTCCCCACATGTAAAATACCAATACCATTTTGTGATAAATTTCAATGCTGTATTACATTTAATACATTGGTTACATTCAATAAATTGGTAATCTATATTGAATGGGGTTCTATTTTGAATGGGAAACTTAGTATATATGATAATTAAAGGTGTTTATCTTTATTTCATTTTATTTAAATGACTGAAATTTTTATGTTATTTGTTTTTGCTTAAAACCCTTTCAATTTAAGTATTTAGATTAAATCAAAAACAGTTTAATATTTGCTTCTACAGGAAATGCTTAGTCATACTTCAGTTTGAAAATTTTGAAAGACTGTTGAACATTATTTATATATTAACTCTCCCTACAAATTATATGTATATATACTACTGAATAAATTAAATTTAAAAATTTTTATCCCATAAATTATATTTATTTATTTACACAAAGAAATGCACACTACAGGCAATTATTAATGAGCCCAATAGTTGTCATTTGTTGAGAAATAACTCATTTTTTAATATAATAATTATTTTTTAATATAATTAACTTTAATTATGCATTTAGTTTAATGCAAAATGAAAATATACTGCACAATTAGTTTACATGTTGTTCTCTTTTATGGATTAGTTTTTGACGGTTTAAACCAGTTTTTGACACTTGCCATGTCAAAAACCAGTTTTTGACGTCAAAAACCAAACCCTGAATATTACGAATTCTGTTAGCGTAACATTTGCTCAAAAGTAACTTCCTTCGGTTGCAATACAAATATGCACCGGTGTAGAAAACTATTCCTGTACTTTGTGTAGCATACTCCGTGCTACACATCTGCATGCTACAAATATACGATTTAGTAAGTCTGACCCCGGATAGATTTTTATAGAGCCTGACTATAACCTTCTGCTTAAAGATAAGTATTCTAAAATTAGTTTTGGTTCTTTCTCCGCGCCCCAAAAGTGGCATAGCGCTAGCGCTTTGAACTGGGAGACGGAAGGTACCTGGTTCGAAACCAGGTTGCGTCCGCCGACCTAACAGTTCTTAATTTTCCGTGGTTTTCTCCGAAACTTCGCGTTAATACGGGTTAGGACGCCACATTAAGTCCCCCACGGAGGGCAATTCCAACCCCGCCTAGATCCCTAGCGTATATAATTGGCCGTAACCCACATTTCCATTTATTTCTCCGCATTATGCCAGAAAATGAAATTAAAACCTATAATCTAAAAAAAAATTAAAAAAAAAATATTGTGCATCAAATTATATAAAGAAAAATTTTCTAAATATGACTGATAGGACCGGGGGACCGTATAAAAATTTAATATCCGTAAATTTTGCAGGAATTGATTTTCTGACTTCGATTGTTTCTATAATAGATTAAACAATTTAAAGCATTTTTGCAACTAGAACTATGTGTCTCTGACTATTGGTTTAGGAAATAGCCATTGGGCACCGTTAGCACTGGACACCCTGTATATTGAATTCTCCTCGGTTAATTACATATTTATTTAAATTTTACTTTCAAATTTTTATTTAAGCCTTTGCATCTGAAAAAAATAGGTTCACCATGGCGCAGTGGTTATGTCACTGAAAAATGGTAGGCGGCTGAAATGTGAAGGTCCGTTATATTCTTCATATTAATTTTCACGTTGCGTCTCTTTGTACTAAATCAATGATGCTCTACAAATTTGTAACTGACATTTTTTTCCTATCTCGTTCCGTTTTCAAGATGCAAATGCTAACTACACAGTTTTCCACCAGGTATCGCCGTAGGCGGTTCCATTCAGTAGCACATGGTTACTTTACTATACCTAGACATAACTTGTATGAAGATAGTAACAGCCGTTCCGAAGTTAAGAGAGTGGCAAGGGACATTAGCGGGCATACTGTATATGGTAAAATCTTCAAAAATTCATCCACAAATTGGAAACGGACATATTTTTTATTTTTTCCGAAACTTTGCACAGGTAACCTACCCACCATTGCACAACTTTTCTGCACTAGGACAAAAACTAAATCGAAAATTCAATTTTTACTCTCCGCCCTAGTGATTACACAGTATTGTGAGCTTTTATGTCATGTCTGCAATACATAGGGGCACCCAAGGAGGGGGCTATGGGGGCTGAAGCCCCCCCCCCTAAAGGTAGAAAGTCAGAAGGGAAAAGCTTTAAAAAGTGAAAATTGTCGCTAATGAATTATTCTTTCTTTCTTTCTTTTTTTAATTGTCTTCCACTTATTTCTAACCAAAAAAGAAATTTATTTAAAAAGTTTTTAAATAAATGCTTACAGTTAGTTTATGAAACACTGTTAATCTTGGTTACAACGTCACTGAAAAGATCAGATAATTATTTATGACTAATACCGAGTTACATTGCTTGTGGGCTTATGTTCTATGGGACAGTGAATTGGTACCGAATATGTAGACGTTATAAGAGAGTTGTAACTAATCGAGGTCACTATAACCGAGTTCAGCAGTATTTGTATATGTCGCCCAGCCCCCCCTAAATTAAAATCCTAGGGGCGCCACTGCTGCAATAAGTTCAGAATTATCATAACTAAAAAATAGAGTTAGGTAAATGATTTTTCTTTTTTTATAAATAATATGTTACATTGTTAACAGAGAAAGAAAAACTGTTCACCTAACTCAGTTTTTATGTGTAACGACCAGTGGCATAACCGGGATTTTTTCAAGGGGGGGGGGAGCGGTTCTGTCCGATTACTTAAACATAAGCATAAACACATTATATATACACACACACACGTGCGGTATTGAACCACGCGCATTCAAGTTCACGTTTTCCATAACATAACGAATTACTTTTCTGAACAAAACTATTAGGTTGTAACGAAAGTTTTCCGCCACTCCAAGTACTGCCTGCACAAGCAGTTTGCGTTGGTGTCTTTGCCAATATTTTGTAAAACGATTTTTGTTATTTGAAAGAAAAGACTTGTTTTAGAGCACTGTGTTGTGAAATCTGTAAAACAATATCGTTATGATTAAGTATAAGGTGCCTGAAATAGAACTACCACGCTACCAGATTGATCCATCATTTACTCTCAGTTCTGTTGCAAAAAGTCTCAGCTACAGAATGACACTGAATTATGTGTACAGCTTAAGGTACTACTGTTGTATCATATGACACTGTGAAGATTTGATACCGAAAGTTCAAAAACGAGGACTAGGATATTAAAGAAGCAGAGCGCTCTGGTCATCCTACTAATGCTGATGAGGGCCGCCTACCAGAATTTGTGGAAGGAGATAAAATATTCATCCCCTGGAGAGCTAGCTAAAAGAGTCAGACTTTAGTGCCGTGTCCATTAGTCGCGCTAAGCATTGCATAAACTTGGCATATAAGGTCAATAGCTGGGTACCGCGTGAGCTGACTCAAGCAAATCTGGCGGAAAACTTTCGTTACAACCTGATATTTTCAATTGGTGCATTGGCAAATCCAGGGAGGAGGGTGGCAGAGGGACATGTGCCCCCTACCCAACGAACTAAGTTCACACTATGGAAGATAAACTTATTTTATGAATTAAAATGAATGTATAAGAAAAATGAGAAAAATAATTTTGTGCCTGCTCCAGAATTTTTTTCTGGATCCGCTACTGGATTGGGCAAATTTTTTCTATTAAGTGTAACAATCTTAAAATATCCTGATTATTTGCCTGAAATAACTGCAAGAAAATAAGAAACAGTAAAACAAACTCACTAATTAGATGATCAAACTAGAAAATTCTGTAATTGGCAAGGAAAAGTAACTTTTTTTTTAAACAGAGTAAATTGGTACAGCAAAAATTCGATGTATATTTACTAAATGTGCAAACTAATTTGCATTTATTTTCTAAATTACACAGCAAAATCTAGTCTTCGAGAACTTTTCGCTCATTCGTTCAAAATATCATCTGTTGATGGGGTAGCATTCCTGTGTATGTTTAGAAGAGCAAGGCCATTCAATCTCGTACTGCCGGTGGAATTGCGCAAATAGTTCTTTAGACAACGGAGAGTTGAAAATGATCTCTCACTCGTGCAAGTTGAAACCGGCAGGACAGCTAAAATTTCTAAAAGTTTATATATACAGGGTGTCCAGCCTTAATGTGACCCAATAGCTAATTCCCGAACCGTTCGGTTTAGATATGCACTTCCAATTTGAAAAATGTTTTAAAAAAGGTAAAGAATGTTTTTACGTGCTTTTCGAACCAAAAACCCATTTAGAAAAAAATTACAAATATTAAATTTTTATACGGTCCCCAGGTCCTATCACTTATATTTAGGAAAAGATGCAGTGCACAAAAACAAAGTAAACCCAAAAAGTTTTATTGTATTAACGATAAAAACTGACCGAGTTATGGAACTTTCAAAATCATACATTTCATCCATTTTCTCGGCCATTTTCAAGACGGTCCCGTACTAGCTTCTTGAAAATGGCCGAGAAAATGGATTAAATTTATGATTTTCAAAGTTCCATAACTCGGTCAGTTTTTATCGTAATAAAATGAAACTTTTTGTGTTTACTTTGTTTTTGTGCACCTGCATCTTTTCCTAAATATAAGTGATAGGACCTGGGGACCGTATAAAAATTTAATTTTTGTAATTTTTTTCTAAATGGGCTTTTTGGTTCGAAAAGCACGTAAAAACATTCTTTACCTGTTTTAAAACATTTTTCAAATTGGAAGTGCGTATCTAAACCCAACGGTTCGGGAATTAGCTATTGGGTCACATTAAGGCTGGACACCCTGTATATTTGGCGTAATATTTTTATTACAGAAGGCAAGAGCTTCTATGGCAGTTTTTGGTGGATTTTCTTGGCTCATTCTTGATAACCTTTTGTACCACAAGATCATTTCGGTTTTTAGGTCTTCTTTGTTGCCATCCAAATCATTCGCATAAAATTTTGTAAGTTCTTCAAATGCTGGAAGGTGTGGTGCTTCTAAAATAGAAGGAACAGTAGGAAGAATGCTTTGGAAAACCTTGCAAAATTTCACGATGCATCAAGAAGCGCGAGTCTATCTGATTCAAAAAGGAATCCAAAAATGGGATAAAAACTTTCACTCGAAAATATGCTTCCAGAGTTGAAGATGTTAAACTGCTAGTATCAGTTTGCCTTGCAGCTTGTTGTGGGAGTTTTTACACATGAACCGAACCTCTGTAAAAGTTCAGAAGCAGAAGTAAAGATTTTTGAAAATTCTTCATTTACGTTCTCCTGCAAAGGTCTGATTTCACTGCTGACATCTTCTGAAAGATTTACAGCTTCCAACAAGTCGATGGTTGGTTTCTGAAGAAACTTGGACAAGGGCATAGTTAAGGCGAACACTTTCTGGATGCAATACACTGAAATAATAAACTGTCTGTTCAATACTGTGCATAAGAGAGAATTGGCGTTAGCTGATGAGTCTTTATCAGTCCATTCTGAAATAGCCTGAAATGTTTCGATAACAGGGTCAAAAAGCTCTATTAATGCTATTACTGAAAGTGGGCGGAAAAAAAGCGCCCGGAAAAAAGCGCACAATATTGAAGGGGTTTATTTTTTTGGATGTGTGTGCGTGTGTGAGGGGTGGGTGGGTGGCGGCGCTTGAAATAAAAAAATGTAACGAAGGAGTGGGCATCCGAAAGAGCGTCTTTTGGTGAAGTGAATTTTTTTTTAAGTATTTGATTTTTTTTGTATCATTTTTACACTAACATGCTTCATACTCTAGAATGCCCCAACAGAAACACCCACAATTGACTACTGGGTTGTCAAAGTCACGTTCACGTTTTCCCAAGAACCATAAACAAAGAAATAGCCCCGGGAGAAGAGGGTAGACAGTGTGAAGGTGTATACTCTCTTTCTTCGTCGCGCGTTGATGAATGAGGGATAACACATCCGGTCACTAAAACTCGGGGTTAAAACGGTGGTTGCGATGGATGAAGGGCTTCTTCCGAAATATCCGAATACATCTACAGAATGGATGAAATTATTTTTATCAAAGAGGAAAATCTATGGCAGTGCTGAAATGATTGGGGAGGGGGGCACGTATCTCCCTGTGTTCCCCCCAATTTCGTACCAAAATCAGTTAAACAATTTGTTTAAAACTTTAAAACAAACACGGGGGGGGCACGTTCCCTCCTCCAAACTTCGTTTCAAAATCTTTTATTTATTTATTTATTTATTTTTAAACATTTGTTTAACGGGTCATTTTAACAGTTTCATTTAAAGTGCGAAAAGGAACTCCAGTCTGTGTCTTGACAAAATATTTTTTAAAAAATTCACTGTCAAGGTTGCTTAGTTTAAACAGGGTTATTTTTTAAGGGCTTGGTTTAAACAATTTTTCTCATTCCCAATCTGCTGTACTGGTTTAAAATTATTTCTAAATATTAGGAAGTTTTATTTGGTGAACAAAAGTTAATAACATTTTCCTTTTCTTAATTGAGTTGTTCTCACAGTTTTACATGAAGTTATAATAACTGTTTTAGTAGATATTTTTTTTCTTCTTGCTGTATTTTTTTTCATATATGAAGTTCAATATTCGATAATTTATCCATTTAATTTTCTATATATCGTCATTCTTGCTTATTTCAGCAAGTTTTTTTTTTGTTTTTTTTTTTAAGTTTATCTTAAAAGTTAAATGAGTTTTGTAAAGTAGAGAAAGAGCTTTAGAAGATATAAATTTAATTTATAAAACTTAAAAAAAAGTATTTTGACCTTTTGCATTATAGTATAAATACTTTTTACTAATTTCATGACAATTTGGTAAACTGCTGAAGTTTATAGCTCTAGGGTTCCTGCCTACCGCGCGGCTGTTTTCTCCAGACGCGTCAGAACCCCTCAAAAAGTCCTCAGCCCAAGGCATATCCTAATTAAGCAGACATCCTTCGTGCAGATCTGCCTTAACCACAAAATAAAAATAACTTTCTTGATAATTTACACTGGAAGTAAAAAAATTTAATATTTTAAATATTAAATAAAAATCATAATTACTTTCAATCCCTATTATAGAGGGTCCCTAAAACACACTGACCTAGGATTTTCTTCTTTATATATTGACCTTATACATATATAATTAATTATAAAGTCGTTTTATTGCGGCGAAATAAAATTTTCAGGAGATTAAATGTAAACATATACAAACTTTTAATTTTTATAAAGCCCTCTTACAAAAATTCCCAATAACTAAAATATGCCTGTATACATTAATGAGGTGATGTAGAAAGCTTCAGTTTTTCTCATAAAAAGGCTTGCATATATATTTAATCAAAGTTGGTTAGGGGGAATAAGCTTTGCAATACTAATAATGGTAAAAACATAATTATTAAAACTATACCAAGAAAACTAATTAAAAATTAATTTTAATTACAGTTATATATAGCCGATATTTTACATTTTAAGAAATGAGTTTTAAATAATTTTTAGCCAGTTTCCTTTAAGGTTTTTTTTTTTTTTTTTTTGAATTTAGAAATGAAAATTCGTTTAAAAACATTACACTTATACTAACATTTGATTTAAAAAGTTTTTTTTAAGGAAGTTTTTTAAATTGACTTATTAATACCATAATTTAATTCTGAAAAAAAAGTATGTCTAAAATAAAAGTAGTAATATTTAAATTAAATACTTTCAAAAATAAAAATATTTAAATATACTAATAAATCATTCATTCTAAGAATTATTATTTAAAACCAAAGAGTTAACAAGATAAATTATCATGAATCAGAATAAACTCTTGCTCTTATAAAAAGAAAACCAGTAATAATAAGCCATAGCTGATTATCCGTCGCTATATCCGTCGTTTCATCGGCGAGGATTGAGAAAAAAGAAGAATTATTAACTTCTTTCACCAGCTCTTGTAAAATTAAATTATTACATATATTTCAATTATTTGATTCTGAATTAGCGTATTGTATACTGAACATTTCCATCACTGTTTTCCAAAGTGAGTTTCAAATTAGGGTCGCACTTGCCCCGAAAACGTAATAGAGCACGAAAATTTCCTTCGTTTATTTCAGGATTTTCATCCACTAGAATTCTTTCGGAATCTCTATGACCTCTCAGAGCAAGACCTTGCACTCCACAAAACAGAACCGTTTCAATTATTGGGAGGATTTTTTTCCTGTTCTCTAATTTCCTTTTAGTGAATGCAGTGTCTAATTGTTCATCTATCGGCGTATTCTTTCCATCTTGGATATTGCACAATGTTCCGGCAATCTCTACCGATTTCTTGTGATAGAGACATTTTTCGTGATCCGAGAATTTTTCGACGGCATCTTTCCAATTCTCAAATTTCATTTTACACAGTTGCCCCAAGGGTTATTTTCCGGATCCAACACCAGCACTCGGTGCGAAAAGCACACAAAATTTGCAAAATGCACCACTCTGGAAGTCAGAATAGGCTAGCCATTTCCATCGACAAAGCCATTTATACTGAAATCGTAGATTCCTTTTCCCCTTCGCAGGGAATATAAAGTCTGGTTTGGGTACCCAAATATTGTTGAAAACATCTAATTTTTTCATATTTGGTATATCCTTTATAGCGTAAAGTCTGATATCATATGAATTTGCTTCAACGAAGCTTTTTGAAGTGTCGACATAAACTGTTTCCGATTCCGTTGGCAAACTTGATTTTGTTTCTTCATTTAATTTTGACGAAACATATGGGGCTTCATTAGCAGAAGGGAAGCTTTGAACAAACGCGCTGTTTGCAGGCTGAGCAGGAAAAGGTTCACTTGTAGCTTTTGAATGATCTAAATGACCGTCATCCTCACGTGGCTTCTTAGGAAAGAACTGTACATTTGATTTATTGAGCCGTTTCGACATACTTTAGAGATTTCTTTTATATCAGAATTAAATTCAGCTATAACTGGATAATTTAAAACACTGCTTAAAAGGATAACAGTTCATGATCAAGAACATGTAAAAAGTAATACTTGAAAGCTAGTATCGATATTTAGATTTAAGATTTTCGGGAGTATTCAAAATTATATCGAAAAATATTCAGCCAAGTTAGTGCAGAGCAAATAACACTCAAACGTACTCTTATCAAAACTATCTGCTCTTCTAAAACAGCTTCGCTATCGCTTTCAGCTCACATCGTCCAACCCCCACGCCCTTTGTTTCTTTTTTCAATAGTCTTTTTTTTCCTCCCACAAAAATATCCTTCCTTAATTGGTCAAACGTCCAGTCACCCCACTCAAGGTCACCCCTCTTATCTCCGTGGGCTCCCAAGGAGGACCACTTTCACTCTTCCAAGAATTTGTTACCCGGAACAGGGTTGCCAGATCAAAATTCCTGAAAATAGCCAAACGGCTTCTTAAAATTAGCCAAAAATAGCCACTTTGATATCAGCGCCATCTCTTGAATTTTCGAGAAAACTTTTAAAACGTTTAGAATGTAGCATAGATGTTCTTCACAAGCGTATTTTTGTGGTTAAATTAATAACAATAATAATAAAGATTAGTAGATTAGATCGCAAAAATAAAGAGTTATTACTTTGAAAATTTTTAGCGCTAGAAACAAGCAAGGACCGTGCACAAGGCCTCAAGACAATATGCACTATACAGTATACTTTCAACCCACGAGACCAGAATGATAAATCAGGCAGAATGCATCGATTAGGAGACACTTTCTTTATGCAAGAACGGAATGATAAATCGAATTGAATGCTTTATTAGGAAACACTTTACAACGTTTGAGAAGGCTTCACCCCCCCTCCGGAAGAAAATCGAAATAATTATTTATTTGCGTGCTAAATTTACTCTCAAATTACATTTTTACATTCTCAGAAGTTATTAACATTTATTAAATGACTAGCTGCTACCCGCGACTTCGTCCGCTTCAGCTTTAGAGTTTGGTCCCAAGAGAAATGAAGCATGTGTGAATAACACATATGTTTGCGACAAAAGAAACTGCATTTAAATATTATTTACTTTTTACTTATTTTAAATGAAGTATAATGCATGGTAGTATCCCTGTAAAAGAACTATTTGTGATATATGCATAAAAGGTAGCCTATAACACACAGGGTCCCACCAGTGACTAAGAGGTTTTGCTCTCAAAACTGGAAGGGTGGAGGTACCAGGTTCAAACCCCGCTCGCGCCTGTCGACCTAGCCGTTCGCAGTTTTCCGTGGTTTTCGTGGTTTCCGTAAATACAGACTAGTATCCCTCAGAAAGTTCCCCACAGAGGAATTCCCCATTTAGGCATAGGACCCTAGTGCAGTCAATCGGTCTTAATCCTCAAACAAACAAACAGGAATAGTGTAACTTTCAATCTGTGAAAAAAAGGTTTAGAATCGGTTTAGAAACTATAAAATTTCCATAGAGCGCAATGCATTAGAATTATTTTGAGTGTTTTTGTAAAAGAATTATTTATGCTATAAGCATGAAAGGTTGCCTGTATGTTAATCCAGGGCATAAGTTATCTTCATTACAAATTTTTCTAAATCCGTTCAACCAGTTTTGTGTGATTCAGTCAAGAGCATCTAAACACACAAACGCAGACATTTATATTATTTGTAGGATTTGGAAATTTATGAACTTTAAGAATCCCATTTGGACTTTTTTTCCTAATGCTTTTTAATTTGGCGTAAAATCAACATAATTTCCATGCCATTACATGTTTTTCAAATGCATGTGAATCTGCAAATAGAATTTCTGCTTTATTTCAAAAGCATAAATCATTTTGTGCGGACGATAAAACGGTTCTTAATTAATAGTAATTAAAATTTCAAAATTCTGAGCCTCAGGTGCACTTTACCGAAGTTATGGGCTTATATGTTTAAATTTTCAAAGCTCTGCTTTCAGTAGATTTGTCTGGAGAACATTCATTTTTATTATTATAGATAGATAGATTTGACATCAAACTGGCATAATTTCCGCGGTATTTAGTGTTTTTCAGATGCACGCGCTTCTTTATTGAAGTAATAGCATTCTTGTTAGCTCAAAACATGAATCATTTGATACGGGCAAAACTCGCCAAGAATGGCAACGCAAAACGGTTTTTAATTAATAATTAAAAATCTAAAATTCTAAGTAGCTTATAACCTTCTCCAGAGTCCCATCTAAATCTAAACCAAAATTCATCCTAATCGATTCAGCGGTTTAGGCGTGAAAAATTCATAAACAAACAAACAAACTCACTTTCGCATTTATAATATTAGTTAGGATGCATTTTTATGAAGAGCAATATTTTACTTATAAAACAGAAATATGAAATTTACCTTACACTCGGATACTTTTTTAAGAATGTGTACATTCTGTTTACAGCATGTCATATTTATAAAATCAGTTAGTGACGGATCCAGAAAAATTTAAAGGTGTTAGGGGCTAAAATTTTGCTTTTCTTTTTAGCCAGCAGCCTCAGAATTTAGCCATAATTAGCCAAAAAACGAGTGGCTAAACAAAATTTTTTCTTTTTAGCCAGCAGCTTCTGAAATTAGCCAAAATGGCTAAAATTAGCCACATCTGGCAACCTTGACCCGGAAGAACAGTTTCTGCGACAAATGAGTGTCCTGTGGCAATGTTATTTTCCGGTCAGGAGTTTTTATCATGACAGAGTAATGAGAAAAGATACGCTTTTATGCACACTCTCAGGGCTATAGAATCACAAGGGCTGGGTCAATCGTCTGCGAGAAGTGAAGACAGGGGGGAATAACTGATGACGTAGTATGGTTCCCGCGTGCGAAGGAGAAGTCGTGGAGATAATGTTTTCTCAATGACTTTTATTAGATTTTTCTCACTTGAAATGTTATCTATGGCATTGAAGATTTAGGGTGATATATTTTTAGGAAAAATTAAAACAGTTGCTTCTGTGAATCCCTGTCTATTAGTAATATATAATATACATAGGCTCTCAAAAATACATTGAAGTAGTAGAAGTCAGATTTTCTGTTTTGAGATAAAGTAATGAATATAGGACTGTTTTCTAAAAAAAACAAAAAAAAAAAAGAAAGAAAGAAAATAATCATTCGAAATAAAACATGATACACCAACTTTCTTTATATATATATGTGTGTGTGTGTGTGTGTGTGTGTGTGTGTCTTAATACCTACCAGAAAAAGATAGGCAGTTTGGCTTGAACTTAAATACGTTTCTTAAGAGAATGTACACATAGATAATAAAACAATTTACAGTAAACTTCAAAATGTACCCGTTCTTAAGAACAGAAGCACAACCATACAAAAAATAAACATGGAGGGAAATTGAAAATAAGATTTATCTGATATTAAATGTTAAAAAATATACAGTAAAACCCATTTAAAAAAAATCCCGCTTAAAAAGTTCTTATTTGCGGTTCCCATTTTTTTTCTGTTCTTACAATGTTAAAACAACCCGTTTAAAAAGTTTCGTTCCAAACACTTTCCTGCTTAAAAAGTTTTTTTTTCACTTCTAAGTTTACATTCAGAGCGTGTTTACATGTGACTTTCGTTTTTTGTTTTGTTTTTAATTTTTTTCCCTTTCTTATTATTGTTTGAAAAAATCAATTTTTAGGACTGAAAAACTATGGCATTGGCCAGTGAAATGCTAACAGTGCATGAAATTCATGAGGTTACGGAAAATTAAGAAACGGGCTAAACTGAATAAGAGGTTGCAGAAATTCTTAGTTTTTCGGTTGCTGTAATAGGACTAGAAACTTTTCACCGTCTTATTAAAAGCGTTGAAGATGATAATTTTTTTGAAACGGAAGACCAATTGAAGATTGCCGATAAAAACACTAAAACTAAACTTTTTTTCCCCCCTGTAAAATCGATTTCAATAATGCTTAAAGCTGATATTTTTAAAAAGATTTAATGTGAAATAGTTAATTTTATTGTTTTACTTTATTAACTAATTTTTAAGGGTGCCAAACAATTTATATAAGTACTTTCTGTAATATTTTAATAAAATAAAAAGATATCGTTTAGATTCCTTAATTTTCTGCTCTCTTTATCCAGGATGCATACTTTCCTTTTTAATTTTCCAATTTCAGATGTTTTATTTTTTTTTATACAGAAGGGTTCTTTTTAATTTCTGTGCCATGATTTTAAATGAACAAAGATTTTCCTTCTTGCACTCTCTAACTCAATTTTTAAGCTGCTGAGTTATTCTTCCAGTGCATCACAGTTTTTACAACTGTCTGTCGTTGAACTTCATTCAAGTTTACACCACCTTCATTTATTGTATCTTCTGATCGTATTTTCTTAGGACTTAAATTACTTAGTCTACTGAAAGCATCTTCCAAAACGTTCCTCTTTTTTTGCCTTTCTGATTTAGAAGTTGTTTTTTCTTCCAATTTAAAAGAAGATAAATTAATAGTATGAATAGCAGTATCTTTTAATATTTTTCTTATAGGCAAACCTAAAAGTTTGTTTTGTAAGTCATCAATATAATGGCTTTCTTCGAAGTGTTCGCTGCGCATTCCAGCATTTTTGGGGTTAACCTTGCCTTTTCTTTTATATCTGCGGACCCATTCATTTTGCAATTCCAAGTTTTGTGGAAACCGATGAAATAAAACTATTTTTTCTGTATTACGATACATATTACAAGTCGCAACAGCACAAGATGGCATTTCTAAAAGTGCATTTAATGCTGGTAAAATTAAGAAATTAATTATTGGTGAATCAATAATACGCAAAAAAGAAAAGACGCGTTTTGTAAATGCAGTAGAAAGTTCTTTTTCTCTTATCTCCCATCCGGAGGGAACCAGGTGACGTCACGAGCATCCTTCGTGGGGTGGTCAGTTGCTTCAAAGCGGCAAGCTATCCCTCAAACGGATGACCCAGCCCTTGTAATTCTATAGCCCTGGCACACTCTTTCCCCGCTACAAATGTAATACCCCCCCCCCCCTGGATACGCCACTGGTAACGACCATTCGAACTTACTGCAGCATGACATAAATGCTCACAATAATGTTGAATAACTCAATTATCAAATAAAAGTTCTTGAAAATATGATGGCATATATTGATAAAAGTCAATTATAATTGTACATTTTCTTGTGCCATATGTTTTTGACAATTGAAAACAAATCTGAAATAATTAAAATTTCAAAATTAATTCCTTTTCTTAAAAATTGAATTGATGGATTCTGATTCGTGTTTTTTATTGTGCAACTGGGTTGTCAGATGAATGGAACGCCAATAAAGGCTCATGGCCAGAGGTCGTGCATTCTTGATTTATATCAAATATTTAAAAAAATCAATTGATTTATATCACTATTAAAATCACTGGTTGAAATCATTGGCATCCTGATATTACCGCATATAACAGAACTTAGAAACCAAATCGTAAGCAAGATTCCACTTAAAATGTGGGTTGTGTCAGTGGATACTTAATCCCTTTAATGAGCAATTGCAAAAGGATTAATTCCATCGTAACTCCAAGATAAGTTGACGAAACTATCATCGGATAGCGTTTTAGAACTGGTGTTAGCAATTAAAGAGATTCATAAAATTTGGTTATCGAGAAGGCATGAATATCCTGGTTTGGTATCTGAAGAAGAAAGTTTTAAAGGAGTGTCATGCACTTTGCCACGTCTTATTTTTGCCAAATTGGCTTCTCGACCATGTTAAACTTAAAAACTAAACCCAAGAAATCGTTTAGACCAGCGGTGCACAAACCGTGGATCGCGACCCCCGGAAGGGTCGCGAGAAAATTTTTGGGGTCTTCAAATTTATGAAAAATCTACAATTATTCATTTCAAAGAACTAAAATAATACAAGAGAAGAAACTGACAATTATTATTTTACGAGCGCGATATTCGCGATCGCTATCACGGGGCTTCAAAACCACGTTATCATGCATAGTGATCTGCAAATTGATCATGCATAGTGATCATACATAGTGATCTTCAAAATTATTTTCCATTAAAACAAAACATCGATCTCGATTGGATCCAGAGGATAACTTACGACTTGCGATTTCCAATACAGATCCGAACATAGAAGCAATCATGAGCTCTTTGCAAGCACATATTTCACATTGACTTTTTATGATGTGAAGTTTCTTTAAAGTAATTTTCATTAAAAAATATTTATATACATATGCATATATAAAGCATTGTTTCATAAAATTATGTGTTGATTCATTAACTGATTTTTATGATGTTACAACTTTAAATAAGAACCACCATAACATTTTTATGGTGGTTTATAAGTTTGGTGCGCTGTTTTAAAAACGCGTTATTCCAATCGATGACGTCACGTCACTCTTTTAAAAACACCCTGTAAGAGCAACTCCCAGAAAGAATTTCAATGTAACTTCGTATTCAATTAAACAAAATGTCTACTGTCTATCCAGGGGTCGCGACAAAATTTTACTCAAAATAGGGGGTCGCGACAAAATTTTACACAAATTAGGGGGTCGCAGATGAAAATAGTTCGCGCACCACTGGTTTAGACCTGGAAAATGACTTGATTATGGGGGACAGAAAAGAAACCAGATATGAAAAAATTGGGAAATCTAAACAGGCACAAGATTCTCATTAGCTTGTTGCAACGTAAACGTGTTGGTGTTGAAATTATACATTCATTAAAAACGTTGGAACGTATGTTAAAGAAGATATTAAGTAGAATAATATGTACTTTTTTTTCTCCTTTCAACTCTAGTTGTTAAATTATTGTATAATGCATTATTCATAAAAAATTGTATTTTTAAAATACTTTTTGCTATATCCGTTGAATTCATTACGATCCACTGGTTCAGAATCACTGGTACATACTCTAGTTACTTCCGGAAGTTGAGATTTGTATTCATTTTGTTTCCTGTTAGGCCTGTGGAAATACCGTATTGTCTCTCAAAATAGCTTGCTAGTCTCAGTCAAATTCACTTTCATGAATGCTGTGTGATACTTTCTTTTTACTGTTATTGAATCCGTTGCATATTCAAATGCAAAGCAACATTCGAGCTTTCAATGAAATGAGGTGAAGTCTTAACTGTGTGTTTTTTTTTTTTTTTTATTTATCGCTGTTTGTAATTTGGGCTGAGCTCAGTGGCTGATCCAGATTCTTTTTTTTTTTTTTTTTTTTTTTTTTGAGGGGCTAAATTAAAAAAAAAGATTATTTTGCCTTATTATAATGTACTATAAATCAAAATTTTAGTCTAAACCAATGTGCATGCTTTTGGGAGGGGCTAAGTAATAAAATATGATCATTTTAGCTGTTTAAAGTGTATAATAAAGCAGAATGTTACCGTTTAGCAATCTCTTTTGGGGGGAGGGTTAAAGCCCCCTAACCCCTTCCCTGGATCCGAGCTGATTACTTATTTCGACTAAAATTTCATTGAAACACTTGGTTGACCTTCTCTGGACCATTAAAAGTTATCTGTCAATTTCAAGAATAAAATTAGTTTTTTTTAATACTTGATTTGTTACTCGTTGTGAATTTCTGTTGTTTTACTTGTATGTCTAAGCTTAATGGTTGATTCTTTTTCTGTCAGATTCTACTGTCATTTAGTTTCTGCATAGTATTCTATTGTTTTACTGTTTAAACGTCTTTACGGAGAGTTACGCAGGATCTGTTCATGATTTAACCTATCATAGCTGTGAAGAATGTCTTCCTTGTTTATCACAAACGTACACATATGTGTACATCAATGATATTTCTTTATTTAGTTGCGTGCCTCTAAAATGTGCAAGAATGTAAAATAATTAAAAACAAAACTTCAATATTATGAGCTATGGCTAGTGCAAGTTAAAAAATATCTTGCGGAATTTATAAAGCTCAAAATTTTATACTGATATTTTGCATTTATTTTTGCATACCGGGTGTTCCAAACTGTTTGATCGTATTAACTATTAAGATTAGCATTCTACATTCAGTTACAAAAAGATTTCTAATGAAATGTAGTTACTTTCTGCTGCATGCTTTATAGAAGGGACCATATATTAAAAAGTCTGGAGTGACTCTACTCGACTTTCCAAACACTCAATCGTTACCAAGCAATTAAATTTGAATCGGTGAATAATTCAGTCAAAAATAAAAGTGAGAATTATAATATTGTGTGTGAATATTTTCCACTAAATTCGTATAATGTCATTAACTAGTGCATACTCTAGAAAAAAAAAAAAAAAGGGATGCCGAAGGAAAATTAAAAGAAGAGAGCACTTTTGAATTCTACAAGGATGTGCAGGTGGTTAACATATTTGGAAGCTAGTTTGCAACGTTCTCAAAATGATTAGGGCCTATCTCCAAACATTTAAAATGTAGGATTGTAATGCAGAGTTAGTCCCCGCCTCCGGCATACTGAGTTTTTTTTTTTCTCTTTCGGAAAAAAATTCTTATAAAAAAAAAGTTAAGGAAACTACGAAAATTGGGACTTGTACATAATATTTTGTCCTAAACATGGCATAAATAATATTTCCGATTAATTAAATCGATACAAAATTAGGAGTTTTGATTAAAGAAGAAGATAAAACATTAATGTGATTAATGTATTTGATTTTTTTGCGTAATTGTTTTTTTAATTGCATGGCATATTTAATTAAGAGGGTTTCAAAAAATTGTCTAACATGGTTTGTTAGCCTGTAGGGGCAGGGGCGTAGCCAGGGAGGAGGGGATATCGAGATGTATGCCCCCCCCCCCCGACATTTTTGGATTAGTGATCACAAGATTAACACCGTGCAGAATTTCCATCTATTTATACACATATAAGTTGATATCCCCCCCCCCCCGTAAAATTTTCCTGGCTACGCGCTTGTGTAGGGGAACCGTTATTTCTTGTTTCCCAATATTATCGCAATATAAGTGGGCCACTAGAGGTCTGCGCTGCACAAAAACCCGGCGGCACGCCGCGGTGTGGGAAAAATTTTGAAAAGAGCATAATGAAAATTATATGTGTACATACGCGCGCGCGCACACACACACACACACACACACATGTATGTATGTATGTTTGTATAAATTGACGTTAAAGTGAGATTTTTTAACACTACGAAAGCTATTCTCGAGTATGATGTCTTGTGTTGCGTGTGGGATTACAGCCAATCAGCTACACGTGGGTTCTAGGCTGAGGGTTGGAGTGCCCTCCCTAGAGGTCTTTCTAAGGGGTCCTAACCCGTATGCACGCTAACTTTAGGAGGAAACGACGGAAACTCCGAACGGTTAGGTCGGCGGACATGACCTAGTTTTGAACCAAGCACCTTCTGCCTCCCAGTTCAGAGCGCTATACGATCGGCTACAGGTGGGGCTCTTGAGTATGAGCTTGCCGTTGTGGTACACTTAAAATATTTCTACTGCAAAAGTGAAATAATAGATTTTATCAAAATCGGATAGGTTTATGTTGTCCCAGACAGCACATAAGCTTAAATCCAGCTTGACATTTCTTTGAATTTGACTTATTAATACAAGCTTGATAGTTCAATTCATTTTAGGCTTGCAGCAAGCTTGGAGATTAAAAAAAAATGAGTCAGTAAATATTTTCCCGCCGAATTAAGTCATTTGAACTGTCAAGTTTGAATACAACTTGATTACTGCTTGATTTGGAAAGCCACATCCACATAACAAATAATTTATCATCAGTCATAAATGCACTTGACCATAGAATTAAAAAAAGATCCTATATTTCCAAATATTGAAATGCTTCAAAATAAAATACAAATATACTACAAAATTGATTTCAAAATCAATCGTTTGTCTCGATTTTGGCCAATATTGCCCAACATGAGTGTTGCGATATTGAAAGTTTTAAAACGTGTGCTGCTTTGAAGTTTATACAATGCTTATTTCCCTATTAGTAGAGTCTATAAATCATACATAACATTATTTTAATTTTGATTCATCCCATGGAAAAATAAGAGGCAGATCGGCATCGGCCAATACTGATCAATCTCGCCAAAAAACGGCGTGACAACCATAACAGTCACTTCAAACTTTAGTCATGTCACCGCGAGTCAGATTGGCATGGTGGTTAGACTCTGGCTTCCCACACCTTAGGTCCCGAGATCGATCTCATCCGCGGACGCTAGACGGAAACATTAAAATACCTTGAGGTTTCAGCGTAGAGGAGAAAATGCGTGGAAAAATAAAATATATGGGGCGAGTTCGCCGAACGGCGCCCCATGTATTTAGGAAAATTTTTTAGAGTGTAGTAAGTTTGAATTAAGCTTGCTATGCCAAGCATAATGCAAGTTGGGTAAGTGTAAACTTGAACACTTGATTCAAGCTTGCATTAAGCTTACACACTTGAAATTTTCAAGCTTAATTCAAGTTTATTGACTTGACAAATCAAGCTTACTGCAAGTTTGATGCAAATTTGCTGTGCTGTCTGGGGTTTATATGGCACATTCACGATACATTTAGTTATCCGTATACAATTGATACATTATTTGCTTTTTAGCTTTTATTTCCCACTCATGAACCTTCCAAACCAATAATGTTCTTTTGAGGTATAATGCAATGTTTAAACAGTTTTTAAAGCAATCAAATTACGCCATTGACTCAAAAAATTTAAATTGTATCTTTACAAATTACTAGCGTTAAGAAGTATACAGAAAAAATGAACAGCTAAAGTTTGTTAAACTTTTCTAAAAAGTTTTGAAACCGATTGTACGCCGCGTTGTACAATCGGCTTTCTTTGACGGCGCAACCGGCCTAGATCCCGGCTGCGGCGCATACCTATGGGCTACAAGTTTTCACACTGCATCACATTCATATACAGGATGTATGACGGTGACCTATTATACACATAACCAATTTTCTATCAATAGAATGCAACTTTTAGACGCCAGCGCACTTCCAAGAATTTTCGTTCATAGGCTGTAATGTAAAAAAATCCCTTTTTTGTATTCCTGTAAAAAGGCCTACACACACCGAAATCACTAACGGTTGTGCAATGATGTTCTGTAATATACTAGGAATGGACGCGAGACGAGACGAGACTTCTCGTGGTCTCACAATTTCGCGAGACGAGACGCGAGACGATACCACCGGGTGAAAGACGAAACCGCGAGACGATACCACCGGGTGCGGGACGAGACTACTAGACGATACTTCCGGGTACAAGACGAAACAGCGAGACGATACCACCGGGTGCGGGACGAGACTGCGAGACGATACCACCGGGTGCGTGACGATATCGGGTCAGCTCTCGCCCGAGACCTCGAGACCTGTCTCGCGGTCTCGCACTATAATAGGCAAATATGGCTTCAGCCAGTACCTCAGGTATATAAGATATTGCTTACAAGTCGGTACTCCAAGGAAACGGGAATTTTAGAATTAACTTTCAAATGGGCATTTTTAATTATTATCCTTTTATTAAAGAATGCATTTTTGCAAATTAGTTTGTAATTTTTTTTCGAAGTATTTAAGTGAATTATCGAAACTTTTTTTCCGCGGGTATTGTGTCGAGTGTAGGTAAAAAGCATTTATTAAGGAAGTTAACCCTGCAGCCAGGTCATTCAAAGACCTGTATCTAACAATTGGTGTCCTATGCTGAATTTTCTAGGTCCTTTTTGCAATAACATTACAAAACACACTTATAATTTTAACATGCTGACGTAAAAGTTGGATCTCAAGCAGGGCCACAGTGGACCGCTAAAACGGTCCGGGACGATTCGATCAGACCGACCCCATCTTCCTTCGTGTACGACGAGAACCGAACAAAATAATGGACTATTTAATTACATCACTTCTCATTAATTTAGTAGGAACCTTTCCAGAGCTGAAAATTACGGAAAATGGGGGAATAGGTGAATTGACAGAATTTTAAAGCAGCCTATGACAGGGCTTCTCCGTACCATTTATTTTATATACCTATGCAAAATTTCAGACCCATCGTTTTAACAGTGTATTATTGTACACCGGAAAACAAACGTAATGTATTATAATTTATATAAGAATCTATATATATAAAAGAGGAAAGTGTTTGTTTGTTCGCTATACGCGTCCAGACCCTTCAATGGATCTGGACCATATTTGGCACCCTGACTAAATAGGACAAGAGAAAGCTAATGCCGTAAAAATGAAATTAATCGGATTAATAGTTTTTGAGTTATTTTATGTTTTGTAAGGTTTTGGCCATTTTTCTCGCATTTTACGTTATCACGAGCTAGATTTTCGTCCGAACACTATATTTTTTTATATCATCGGAAACTACAGAGTTTTCTTTTTCAATTAAATTTGTTACAAAATCGTACTTACATTTGCCGATTTTTGGGAATTTTTTAAAGGAAATCCTGTTTCGAAGAAAATGTACTGCTTTTAAAAATATGCTACTTTAAAACTGTCGCATCGAAAAACCTAATGGGCAAAAATTTTCTATCTTTTTACCGCTGATTGAACATTTATTTTTCCCTCTTTTAAATTTTGAACCATGCGGAAATGTTTATTAGATTTTTTTTCTGAAAAGATCACATATTAAAATTCTCTCCAGAATGCAAGTTCCGGAACGAAGGTAACAAATTCCCCCACTCGGTTCTTCATTTTCAAGGTTGGAATTTTCTTCTCATGTCAGGCATGGCGAAAGAGAGACGGGAGGGGGGCGTGAAGAGCAAATGAAGAGAGGTGGAGGGCGACACAGACTAAGTATTAAATAGATCGCTCGCGCAGGGTTAATATTTCAATGCGTGAGTGAGAAAGGCCTGTTGGAAAACCTGAAAATTTATTGAAAACGGTGAAATCCTGCAGCGCACATGGATGCAATGAAAAATTTCCCAAAGGTGGCTCTGTTACATTTCATCGGGAAATAAAATTTTTATAAGTTTTTTGCTTTATTAATGAAAAATAGCTGCACAAAAATACTTCTTAGCTCCTAGCTCTGACGTTTGTCGCAATTGAAAACGGTGTTATTCAATTTGTTGTGAATGAAATTAATCATTTTCTTAAGTTAATTGTTTATTATCCTTTTTGAGAGCTATCTATATATTTTAAATATTTATTAAATGTTCAAAATTAGAGTTTAATCAGATACTACGTGTCTTGATGTAAATTGATATATTTGGCGATGTGTTGGCGAAGTTGTTTATTGTCTGAAATTTTAATGTTTTTCAGGCTATTATTTAAAAGAAAATAAAACTTTATGATTATTAATTAAATGTGGAATGTTTTACAAGTATGTAACAAATATATCATCCTTTTCCGTACAAATTTACCTGAAATGATTATTAAACATTTTCTTTTTACATATAATTAAAAACTATACTGTCATTGAAATTTAGAACTGAATAACATCTTATTGTTTAATTTTCGTTTATTTATACACATATGTGATGTTTGAAAATGTATTTAGAGTTATTTTATTTACTCTCGCTTTTTTTAATACACTTACCCTTTTCCAAAACGAAAGTATCTGGAACATGTCCTGAAAAGATTTATCCGATTACTTTTCAGATTTCCAAGAAATCAAGAAAGGAGATAATCTCTTGAAATAGTTAACTGGGCTTCTTAATTTAAATTTACTGCCAGTTTTGAACTAAGATAAAATACAGCTTGATTTTATTTCAGCAGCAAATTTGAAGAAAATGGTTCCCTTCTTTAATAAATTTTCACAAAACTACTTTTAATGATTTTTAATGATGACTATGTCTTTTTTCTTCCCCGTAAAAAATAATAGCCTTAGTTGCATTGTCTCTAATAAATAATAATAATAGCATGATAAAAGTATTGCTTAAAAAATGAATTTTTTTATTTAAATAGTTTAAGTGTATAATTTATTTTTGTTGTAGTCAGTTGTTAAAATATTAAATTATGCGAGGTTTAAATCATATTCACGAAATCCATTTATTCTGATTCCTTTGTGTGAGTTTTTCAAAGAACTAAAATAAACCTTTTCCTACTTGCTAAAATGCGTTAGTTTCCAACATTTCTCATACTCGCTTCACCAAAAGCGGCGAAAAGAAGCCAAGAATTTCCTCCTCAGTCACGTGATGAGTAGAAGGTTTAATTTCTACCTGAAAATCAAAGTAAATTATCTGAATATTTTAATTGAATCCAACAAATTATTCGAAGAGTTTAGTTTCATAAATTGACATTTATTTTCCTATTTTATAAAGATAGTTGCAAGTTATGCATAAATGTAGAAATTTAATAATATCTGATGCAACAACATTCGAACAACTAATAAGTAGTTCGAAAAATCCTCTAAAGTTTTAGACATTCTAAAATTTAAACTTTTGGTCAGAGAAAAGAGAAAATTAGATTTTTTTTTTTTTTTTTCGGAAACATATATCGTAATTTAATGTGTTCTCTTGAGTATTTGTAGAGCCTGAAATATTTGACCCATTAACCGTATATAGAACATTGTAAAACTAAAATTAAAAAAAAAAAAAAACTGTTAAATTCTTTTTAAAAGCATTTTCTTAAATTCATGTTAAATATTTTTTGCAATTCCCCTAAAGAACTCTTGAGCAATGTGACACAGGCGTTTAAAAGTTTAATGTTAAGAAAATCTTCATGCACGGGTGATTTGTGAAACGTAAATTAATTTCATTAAAGTAATATTCCACAACAATTTTTTTTTTTTTTTTTTCGGGTTTTCAGACAAGTACCCTACAGACGGTGTTCACACATTTTTGTAACGATTTTGCAAAGATATATATAGAAATAAATATAAGAATTTTATTTTCTAATTTGTTCAGTCTGATAGCCCTTTCTTTGAACCATCCTATTACATCTTGATTTCAAAGATGAAAGTCCTTTTCTTAAAACATCAAGGCTGATATTTTTCCACTCCTCCATCACAATCTTGTAGTAATATAATCTTTTGTAGTAATATATGAATGCATCTTGTGTTTGCGTGATTATGGCAACGCTATACTAGGGCAATCTGCCAAGGATGGGAAGGTGTCTTACTAGGAGAACTTTCTAAGTGGTTCTAAAGCGTATTCACGTTACATCTGGAAAAAACCTACCAAAAATCCAGACTGTTAGATCGACAGCTGCTCGATGGGACCCGATCCCGGGACCTTCACTCTTCGGCAGTCTACCATTTTTAGTAACATAACTACTGTGCGATGGTAAGGCTATAAATGTATCTTAAAGTAGAAATATAATTCAACTCATCTTCGTTTAGAAATATATTTAATTTTATATTTCAATTCCATTCATTATCACTGAAAAATAACGTTCAATAAATACTTGTCACACATTTTTGCTTTCATGCCTTTTAAGATGCAATTTATTCCAGGAAAAACTTATGTATATGTAAAAAAAAAAAAAGTTACTATTACATTTGTTTATTCATCTTAAAATACACTGGAATAAAATAAACTAGAAGTTTCTGTAGAAAATTTTACTTAATTGAAGTTTAGACGTATTTTGTATGTATTAAGAAAATAAATGTATTTTGTATTTTTTCAATTTAGAAAGCATTTTGTATTTTGTAATTTTTTGTGTTTGAATAAATGTAATTTGTATTTTGCATCGAAAATACATTTTTTTATGTATTTTGCCCAACTCTGCTTCTGTAGTTGCTTTCAAAGAGCATTGCAGAGCAAGCAGTCATTATTTTTATTTCCAACGGAGGGGAGAGTATGAGGGAGCGTCCTCTAAGTGAAACTGTACTCCCCCTCTCTAAACAACGGGGGGATGAGGGGGAGAAAAGCAATAAACTTTAGGTTTACCATTGCCGATCTCTGGGAAGATAGGGATGAGTAGAATTTCGACCGAGGTGTGTTTGCTTTACTCGGGAATAGCGGTTTTACCATAGCGCGAGCGGTCTAACAGATATTTTTAGTCTATGGTCGGCGACCGTGCTAATCCAGTCCCCCCCTCTTCGCGCCCCCATTACGCGAAATTCAGGCAGATTGGTTAGTATATTGATGACTGGAAACTCTTTGTTTTCCGTTGGTGCGTTGGTAATTTTGATTTGTTAGTGCGTTGGTAATAATGATCTGATATGAAGACTGCATATCAGAACTCAGATAGTTAGAAGGGAAGAAGCCTACCCACGTCCAATTTCCGGTAACCTCTGTAAGCTAACAGATGCCATATTTATTGTGTTTCTCGGTTCAGCGGGAAGTCCCATGTCCTTTTTATTATCTTTGCAGCCGGAGGATTCATATTATTTTCCTTTACAATCTCATACCGACGACTGGGCTGTATTTGTTTTTAGTAGTTGCGTAGGTATTAACCATAAATGACTGTTAGAATACACACAGGTAGAAGAGGAGAAGCCTAGCCACGTCCAATTCCCGATAGTTTCTACGCTATCAGGTGCTTTGTTCTTTTTTCTTTTTTGCAGCGGGAAATCCCATGTCCTTTTTTTTATCATTGCAGCGGAAGGATTCACATTCCAGCTAAGCAACGTCCAATTCCTGGCAACCTCTGTATTCTATCAGGTGCCGTGTTCGTTTTTTTTTTCGTTGCAGCGGGAGGATTCACATTCCTTCCCTTTACAATCTATATTTAAGGTAAATGGCCATTTCTCTTCCATTGCACGGGCAACGTCGGGACACGCTGCTAGTAATTATATATAATTATTTATATATCAGAATAAATGTAGTCTAGATGGGGGAACCATTATTCAAAGATATGTCCCCTTGCGCAGTTTGAATCGCGACTTGCTGGTCGCTGTCGAATCTAGATTCGCGAGACTGTCCTTGGCTCGAAACTAAAGCTTCCGGAGGACAGCCCTTACGGCCCACCAAACCACTGGCCCTGTTCTCAAGTACGTCTTGCAACCATCTCTAGTTCGTGTTAAAAATAATTTGCAAGGAAATTCCATTGTATGAAATTGCATTTTGATACTTCATACGCGGAAGTAAATATGAAGCAAGGGCTCATCCAAGGGGAGGGCGTAGGGGTCGCGCGTCCCTTCCGAGAGAGGTATATTTACACACCTACTAAACTGATATTTTTGTTCATATTAAATTTTACAAAGAATTATACTGTATTTATATAATGCTTATTTATTGAGAAATGCGTATGAATGGGTTGCAAGGTCAACTCGCTTAGAAGGTCACTTTGGCGAGGGGTCGAGGGGTGATCTAATATCAAGGTCCGAGTGTATTTACACACACACACTCACATACATACAGACACATACACTAGTGTGTGTCGAAAAAACCGAAGTTCTTTTTTTCAACTAGCAATACCGAGGAAAAGTTGCGAATTTGGTGGCTAAAAAGATGTAAAAATAAAGAAAGAAATAAAATCTGTTTATATCTTCCGATCGCGCATTTACTCTCAATTTTGTCGAAATTCACGTTTTTAACTGTAATTTTTGACATTTTAAAATTAACCTGCTTCTGCATGTAATAGCCCAATTTCTTATGTATCCGAACCTCATAAAATAATGCTCAAACATGATTTAAATCCATCAACATTTTCCAGTCGCGCATTGCCTACATATTGAATAAGATTTTGATAAAAATTTACTTACAGTATTAAATTACAGTTTAAAGGAAAAAAGATACAAATTTACATTTTTTTTTTCTTTCTTTCTAGAACGCAAGTTTAAAATCCAATTATTTTAGAACGTTAGTAATATTTGTAAACAGATTTGTTTTTAATTGATGGAATTAAGTTTTTATGTGAGCAGTTGTAAATCCAAGAAAATCATGTTGAACACAAACATCTCCGCTTTCATTCATTCTTAGCTTACGGTACTTTTCAATATGATGGGTGAAGCTGGTTCATTTTGATAGCTTAGTCATTCTTATAAATCCATCTCTATACTCAGATCTGCAAATGTTTTTTGAGGATTTTGTCTTGAGTTTTATGCATCCTTCAACATCCTGTGTGTGACCGAGAATATCTTGAATGTTATATCCCGCACATTTTGAGTCACTTTCAATTTGCAAACATAAAAATTAAATCTTTTTGTTCTAAAGACAAGTAAATTGAAAATAGGACTAAACATTTTTGATCAGACAATCTTCTACTGATGAAAACCTGATTCGCTGTGCTTCGCAGGCGAAATTACAGACTAAGGATTAAGTAGACCGCTCGCGCAGGGTTGCAAAATGAAGCAAGCACCTGGTCACGTGATGAGTGGACCCGACCGATCTAGACCGATCCAGTTCATACGGGAATCCATTGATATTTCAATGCGTGAGTGAGAAAGGCCGGTTAGAAAACCTGAAAATTTATTGAAAACGGTGAAATCCTGCAGCGCACATGGATGCAATGAAAAATTTCCCAAAGGTGGCTCTGTTACATTTCATCGGGAAATAAAATTTTTATAAGTTTTTTGCTTTATTAATGAAAAATAGCTGCACAAAAATACTTCTTAGCTCCTAGCTCTGACGTTTGTCGCAATTGAAAACGGTGTTATTCAATTTGTTGTGAATGAAATTAATCATTTTCTTAAGTTAATTGTTTATTATCCTTTTTGAGAGCTATCTATATATTTTAAATATTTATTAAATGTTCAAAATTAGAGTTTAATCAGATACTACGTGCCTTGATGTAAATTGATATATTTGGCGATGTGTTGGCGAAGTTGTTTATTGTCTGAAATTTTCATGTTTTTCAGGCTATTATTTAAAAGAAAATAAAACTTTATGATTATTAATTAAATGTGGAATGTTTTACAATATGTAACAAATATATTGTCCTTTTCCGTACAAATTCACATGAAATGTTCATCTAACATTTTCTTTTTAGATATAATTAAGAACTATATACTGTCATTGAGATTTAGAACTGAATAACATCTTATTGTTTAATTTTCGTTTATTTATACACATATGTGATGTTTGAAAATGTATTTCGAGTTTTTTATTTACTCTCGCTTTTGTTAATACACTTACCGTTTTCCAAAACGAAAGTATCTGGAACATGTCCTGAAAAGATTTATCCGATTACTTTTCAGATTTCCAAGAAATCAAGAAAGGAGATAATCTCTTGAAATAGTTAACTGGGCGTCTTAATTTAAATTTATTGCCAGTTTTGAACTAAAATAAAATACAGCTTGATTTTATTTCCGCAGCAAATTTGAAGAAAATGATTCCCTTCTTTAATAAATTTTCAAAAAACTACTTGAAATTTTAATGATGACTATGCTTTTTTCTTCCCCGTAAAAAATAATAAAATTAGTTACATTGTCTCTAATAAATAATAATAATAACAGCATGATAAAGGTATTGCTTAAAGAATGAATTTTTTTATTTAAAAAGTTTAAATGTATAATTTATTTTTGTTGTAGTCAGTTGTTAAACTATTACATTATGCGAGGTGTAAATCATATGCACGAAATCCATTTATTCTGATTTCTTTGGTTTGTGAGTTTTTCAAAGAACTAAAATAAACGTTTTCCTACTTGCTAAAATGCGTTACTTTCCAACATTCCTCATACTCGCTTCACCAAATGCGGCGAAAAGAAGCCAAATTTTCCTCCTCAGTCACGTGATGAGTGGAATTTCCACCCAGGTGTTTGCTTCACTCGGGAATAGGGGCTTTACCACAGCGCGAGCGGTCTACCAGACATCTTTAGTCTATGGGCGAAATACGATTTGGCGCTCAAGTTAATTATAAAAGCCCCAGTTTTTCTCAAATTGATAATATTGTAACTGGGTGGCTCTAAAAAGTTGGGTCACCAAATGTTAAGTATAATCCATTTTTCAAATTTTGGAATTTTACTCTTCATCTTTTTTTTTTTTTTTTTTTTTTCTAACTTTATGAGTGTGAGACACCCACTGGAGGTGTCGACTCGAAGGTTTACGGCATACTTTATAGTATATAAGCCTAGAATAGAGTATACAAACATAAAAAAGACAGCAAGTGTTCTGAAAAATTACTGATTAAAACATTTAATTCAGATCTGTAGGTTACAGATTTTGGACGTCTTGGATCTTGTAGGTTACAGATTTTGGACAACGCTGATCTTTTGGTTAGTGATTTTGAACATTGGATTTTTAAAACATGTGCATTAAAAAATGCTAGGGATTAAAAAATCATTAAATAGGTTCTATATAATTGCATTTTGTTAAACAAATGTATAATATTTTCTCTTTTTTTTTCCTCAGAAGACTGTTATGTCTTTTAGACAAATTGGTTTTCATAGTCACCCAAGTAACAAAGATTTGATTTAGCAAAAAATTTACGAGTTTAACAAAAAATGCTTTACTTTTTGACGAAGCAGGTTGCAAATGCTTTACTGTTATTAGCTGTATTTGTAACAAAACCCCTTATGATGGACGTTGACAGAATATTTTCCAGAGGGGAAGAGGGCTCAAAGATTACTTGAACATATAGTTACCATGTTGCAAAGGGCTAAAAAGCAGAGGGAAAAAACGGCCTACAAAAATCGGGCCTGAGGGACAAGTGAAGTAACCCTCCCCCCCCCCCCCCCCACCCTATGCCGCCGACACCCTGATTTATGTAGTGCAATATAACTGACAGCTGTGATTTTACAAAATCAAATGTAATACCTGCTATTGAGTTAAGGTTTGTTTACTTGTTACTGAAACAAAGAAACTTAATCAATGGAAAGGAGATCACATGACAGCCATTGAACTTTCGATGATAAATCTAAATCTGATCTGAACCCCGTGCTCGCATTCAAATATAAATTCTGTACATTATCTTTTCTATGCATCCTACCTACCTTCTGTTTGATTTCCTCATTTTCCTGCCTCTGTGTAGGTTGGTATTCTTGCAGCTGATGAAGGGTGGATTTTTTGTACAACCTGAAACGTGTTCTTTCCTATTTTTAATTTATGTGTATTTCTATCATAGAATTTTAATTTTTATGCTTACAAATCCAAAGTGACTCAAAGAGTGTGCTTTAAAAAATTCAAGACATTCTTAGTTCACACAGGATTTTGAAAGATGTGTAAAATTCGTGATAAAATCTTCAAGAAAAGTTTATGGAGCTGAGTCTAGAGATGGTTTTATAAGACTAAGTATGGTGTCTTACCATATACATAGCACCGGAACGCCGAATAAATATTACTCAAGGAGAAAGTAAGGGCCTATTATTTATCACTCATTATATATAAACACAAAAACTAAACAATATAAAGCAGCATAAAAAATGTAGATAAAACTTACAAAAGGTGACGTGCAGAGGCACGAAATCTTTTAATGAAATTAAACAATACTTTGTTGAAAAGTATCAATGGGATGAACGACTTTGTTCTTGACTGCTACAAATTCTTTAAAGGTTAATTGTCCAGATAGCTGGTTTTTAGTCAAAAATATACCTGGAATTCCCATAATCCTGCCATCGCTGAAAGGTTAATTTTATGTAAGGACTTCGGGAAAAATTAGGTCAGAGAATTGAGTTACAGATTTTCTATAACATTTTGATGGTGTTTAAAAATATCTCGCGGAACCCCTGAAAGGTCGTTGCGGAACCCTAGGGTTCCGCGGAACACACTTTGAGAAACACTGCTTTAAGCTAAGAATGAATAAAAGCAGAAAAGTTTGTGTTCAACGTGATTTTCTTGGATTTAACACTGTTCACATAAAAACTTAGTTTCATCAATTAAAAATAAATCTGCTTACAAATATTACTATCGTTTTAAAATAATTAGAATTAAACTTCTATTCAAGGGGGAAAAAATGTAAATTTGTTTCATTTTTTCCCTTAAACTGTACTCTACCATAGTACGTATTATACAATTTTATCAAAATCTCGTTAAATTTGTAAGGAATGCGCGACCGGAAAATGTTGATCGATTTATATAATGTTTAAGCAGTATTTTTTGTGGTTCGAAATATGACTTTGAGCTGTTGCATTCAGAAGCAGGCGAATTTAGAAATGTCAAAAATTACCGTAAAAACGTGAATTTTACCAAATTTCGGCAAATTTTAGGGCAAATGTGCGATCGGAAGATATAAATCGATTTTATTTCTTTTTTGACATTTTTTAGTCACCCAAATTTGCAACTTTTCCGCGGCAATACGAGTTGAAAAAAAGAATTTAGTTTTTTTCGACACACCCTACTGTGAGTGTGTGTATGTACACTCGGACTTCGATGTAAGATCAGCCCTCGGGACCTCGCGAAAGTGACCTTATAAGCGGACCCACCCTAATATGCACATCACCGTTAAAATAGCATAAATGAATTCAGAAGCCCCCAAAACTTGTAAATACATAAAAATTTCAGTCTAATATTTTCATTATTACTATACTTTCCTTAAATTGTACATGTTCGGAATGTTAAAATAGATTTTTATGGTTTTTTGGTAAAGAAAAAATTCGAATTAATAAAAGTCCCGACTTTAAATGGCCATTTTTTGTTCATGACTTTTCAAAAATATATATATATATATATATATATATATTAAATGAGATATTGTAAAACGACCACTATTCGAACTCCAATCATCCGAAAATTATCAGAACATCTTATGTCCCGCATTTTTTCTTTTTTTCTATCAATGGAAATTTTTATTGAGTGACAGATTTCTTGGATTAGTTGATTTTTGCACTCACGATATGTTACAATCTGATTAATTTCATTTAGATCAAAGGTGAAAATAAGATGGCTGGGAAACGAATGAGGCTGAACATTTTTTTTTGAAGATTTCTATTATGATAAACATTAGAATTCAGAATTTTTTTTTTTTTTTTTAAGTTATTCTAACTCTAGTGAAAGAATAAAAATCTCGTCAACAATTGGAAAATGAAAATGACTTGGGCTTTAAAAAAACTGACAGTTTTTTTTTTTTTTTTTTTACACACCTAAAAACAAGGCTTGGATGACCAAGTGAATAAATTTTCATTTATTGGTTCAATAAAGAATTTATAAATTAAACAGCATCAGAAAATTTTGTTAAAAAACCCTATATCGATTAAAAAATTAAGTTTTAGTATTGTTAGAAACATCCCTTAAGATGCCTGTCCAGTTATTCGAACTAAGTCCTTTCCTAACGAATTCGGATAATAGGCACTCCAACTGTAATAACTAAGATTAAAAAATGAACATTTTTTAAAGAAGTTATTACTTTTTATTGCGTGTAAGATTTCTATTAAAAGTCCGATAAACTGTCTCTTTTGTCGGCTCGAATTATAATATCAAAAGCATCTTTAAAAAATAAACTATGTCACAGATGCTCGAACTCAGACTTTACCCCGACACTAATGTAAGAAAACAAATGACTGAAAATAAAAATTTTCAGTCATTGATTTATATTTTTCGCAGCTAAGAATTTAATAGAAATATAAATTATGTTCCCTTAGTCATTGGCCATAAATGCTCAACAGTTTATAACACATACACTACGGTTTTTAAAATTTATTTCGTCCACAGGGCCACCTAAAAAGAAAACTTTCTGCAATTTAAAGTATAATGCCAACTGTAGTAGTTGAAAAAGATGCCCCTCTGATCAAACAGTTTGAAACATTCTTTTAAAGCTCCAATGGAAGTCTCCTCTAATTATATATATTATAAAATATATTTAACTTTTTTTAGAAGACTGGCCTAACACGTTTTAGGGGGAGGTTTAGCCCATAATTTTTTTTCCGCACACTTTAGCAATAATTTTGTGAATAAAGTGCACATGAGAGAAGGTTTAGAGGTAAACCGGGCTTGTTTACAACCTTGAATGTAGTTCTACAAAAGAATGCTTTTATCAGAGCTATCGTTGCGTGCAATTTGTTTCGAAAAACCCTGTTTTATTTGTTTTTAGATCTATCGAATATACCTTGTAAGCGTAATTGTCATGAATTTGACTGACGGCAAAAAGGCTGCTCTTTGTGAAATAGGAAGCTGAAGATGTGTTTTTAAACTGCGGAAGGTAGTAGGCTGTTCACCTAGATCTGGAAAAGGAACCTGTTTCACCAAACTGGAACAAACTCTTCTTCAGAGGTTCTATTATGTGGATTCTAAGTAAATCTTTGCATTGTTTCCACTCTAATTCATTCTGTAACATTTTGCTATTTGCGATTAATTTAAAATTCTCCATTTGGTGTCTTCTTAAAAATCTAATAAAATATGTATAAAAATATGAGTGTGTTCTCCTACAAGTTACGTTTTATGGTTTATCGACAGAATTATCATTTTCGCTCATGTTCATTTACATCTTTATAGGCTGTGACTACTCACTCTTTATAAGAGGTGTGTATATATATATATATGTGTGTGTGTGTGTGTGTGTGTGTGTTTAAATGCTTAATATCGAAGGAAAACCCCGTAAGTCTGTCAGAAAACAAAAAACAAAATAGAAATACATAATTCCAAACTTCATCCGAGTTCGCGCATTAAAACTGTAGGTTTCTAGTTTGGTGCCTGGAAATATATATAAAATTCATATATAAAATTTAATATTTTTTTTATAAAAGTGTTTACAGGGTGTTCCAAAAAATGTTTACACGCGTTAATTGTTTATTTATTAAAGATAAGGGGGAAATATAAATTGAAAAAGGTGTTCAAAATAAGGTAGGAAATGAGACTACGTTAAGAAAAAAAAAAAAAATGCTCTCGTTAATTTTCAAAAAGTGACACCTTACAAAATCGAAAACGAGCTCCGTTCAAGAAAATTTCCAACTGGTAAATTGTGCCCCATACACTAATGAGGTGATCTGCAAAATTTGGGAATTGTGTCCTAAAAAGTGCCTTAAAAGTGTAGTACCCAAGCAACACAACAATGTTTCAATATCGTTTAAATGTGAAATGCTAACATACAAAATGTTGTTTCAATGTGAACTTTCAATATCGTTTCCACTTGATTTTGTTCAGTTTTCTCCACATTGGTTCAGCATGGACATTGATATAATATTGAATCAATATTGTGAAATCACAACAGGAAAACAAATAAAAAAAAACAAGATTTTATTTCTTTCATGCAAAATTGTTAAAATCATGCTGAAATTTACGAAAAATAAAATTGTTGATAATTATCTACTTGAAAACATCATTTTAGTTCGTATTTACTGTTGTAAAGATGCATTGTGACAATGCTAACCAGAAAATCACATTGAAACAACATGAGTGTGTTGCTTGGGTAGTCGTACCCCCCCCCCCCCCCCATGAAAATTTTCTGGCTACGCCACTGTACAGGAACGTAGCCAGAAATTTTTCAGGGGGGGGGGGGTATGACTACTGCAACTCACATATATGCGTACATGTGTGTGATAAGGGAGTGAAGAATGTACATTTTGTATGACAAAAAATTCCTCATGGGGAGGGGGGGGGTTATGACCCCCTAACCCCCTCCCTTGGCTACGTCCCTGAGTGTATATGTTATGTAGGTATATTTTTAATATTTTATTCTATTTAAAATATGCAAATTGTTAAAACTTCGAACTCATGATTTTATTCGATGAAGAGTATTAAAAATGCTGTTTAATGAAATTTATTAAAAATGTCTTGCTAGAAATAGCTTGCTATTTGCTAAAAACTAACAAAAATGATGTTCGCACTATCTGTCAAAAATTTTCAAAAATTTCGTTCGCGCACTATTTTATGCCTTGCGAATTTCGAAAGTCGGCAAGTAAGGATGACGAACTGAAAATTCATAAAGAAAATAATGCGAGAGATGGTATTAGATTCAGGAATTTTGTTTCTAAAAATTCCACGGTCTGTTTATTTATCTTTAACGGTGTAGTTCGAAAAAATCATGCAATTTTGGTGCATAAGTACAAACAAATTATGTCGGGCACTTCAAAATTTTGAGACGGTCTGTTTACAAGCAGTACTACATACTGAAATAAACGATAAGCTTGTATGAGTTAGAACTTTTAGAAAAAATTCTTAAAAATCGAAAAATTTTCAAAGCGGTCTTCAAACCCAAAGCGGTCTTCGAAGTCTTGGGAAAATCTTGCAATGCAGTTCCAGTTTGAAGATTTTTTTCTTTTTTTTTTAAATTTCACAAAAGGCACAGTTTTTTCGCTTATTACAGTGTGTAATGCAACTTATAAAGAACCGCCCTGAATTTTCCGAGAGCCTGGTGCAATTATTTTATTTCAATTTGTGTACATTCAACCAAGCTAACGTCACACATATGAATTGTATAGAATAGATCATAGATTCCTGAATTGCGGTCCATGGACCTCTGGGGATCCGCAAATTTATGAAAAGTGGTTGCAAGCAGTTCCAGATGACGATGAAAAGCCAAGAATCGCGAAATAACAAAAAGTAATTTTAAAGCAATAAATAAATCATGAAGCTATTGTTATGTTCTGTGCATTTATAATTTCTGTGATCGTTGTTTTTTTTTTTATATCATTTTGCTTTAAACATTACTTAATATTTACATTATTTAAATTTTCATGAAAAGTTAACTTTTAAAAAATGTTTTAAGGGTTTTCAAAAATTGTGAGGTTTTTCACTTTCTAGAAATGTTTCTGTATTTCTGCTGACTAGGTAGCAACCATATCCGCTTAACATTTTTGCTAATTTTTATTAAAAGAAGATAAAGCTCACTGTGAAGGCAATCAGCGCTAGGGAAAAAAAAAAAAAAAAAAAAAAAAAAAGGGCTACACGTAGTGCATTTAATCTTTGCCTGCTTAAAGGCTGGCGTACATTGTACATCCACGGGAATCCGTTTCCATACCCTGAAGGGCTTGAAGGGACTTTTTTAATGGTCAATTGGCACGTGCAGGTCGTAAATTTTAAAGATACCAGGAAGCGGAGTTACTATATTTAGCTTGATATCTCTATCACATTCGTTTCCATCCTACTCTTTTGCAAAAATTTGGCTGAAACTTTTGGCGACGGTTCTGAAAAATATTGTAACCACGCCTGGGAGACAAATTTCAGCGTTCCACGTGTCACCCAACAAAGGATAATTGGTTATCATTTGTCATTTTGGAGTTTTCCAGGCGGTGTAGCACAAAGGATGAGCTGAGAAAGACTTGCTCCCGCTATACGGAAAGTTGATGCGGGAAAAATACATTGACTTGCTATGGAAACGGATCCCGTAAACGCACAACGTACGCCAGCCTTAAAATACATGGGCAACTACCGGCCCACGGAACTTGTTAAAACCCAGTGGCGTCTCGTGACTTTAAACTTAGGGCGTTGGAAACTGTATTAGCCCTGTGACCGGTTTTAAAATGGGCAGAAATGTGCTCAAACAGCTGCGGGGAAATTGGAACTCAGGGTTAACCTGCCCATTCCCATTTTTAGGAACATACTACGGAGATTCCCTTTACAGAATTTTAATAATAAGAAAAACAAATTTGTATAATATTCATCTATATTTAACAAAATCAGTTCGATATGCTCGTTTCAAAATTTTAAAGTTGAAAGTTAATTTAAGATGCATGTAATTTATTTACCAATATATCTAGGTGTTTTGTTGTGAAAACTATAGATCGGTGTGGGTAGTTTTATGTCTCAGCTGTTCAGCAGGCTAATTCGCACATCTAAATGCAAAAAAGTTCTCATTTGCCATTTTAAGAATAAATTTATAAAAATGAAAGAAGGGAGGTTATTATTATGTAAGAAACGATAATTTCATTAAAATTATTATAAGACAATACATATAAATCAAATGCATATTTACTTCTATTCATTTGAATTCTAGTTCAAGCCGCCTTTCTTTCTGGAGAAACTTCTGAATAACTGCATAAAATTTGGATTTATTTTCACGTCGTAATTGAGAAAGCAGTTCTTTTTCAATAGAAATAAGACTTAGATTAGTCATTCGGTGTTCAGTCTGAGTAGCGCGGCAGAATGTGTGGATCCTCTTCAACGATGAGAATGATCTTTCTACAGACGATGTTGTAGCTGGTATTGTGGAAATCAATGTGGCTAATTTATAGATTTCTGTGAATCTACTCACTAAATTCATTTCTATCAAATGATTAATCACTTCAATAGGTGTTTTATTCCGTCCTTCATTGGAAGCGTACCAAACGTGCAGCTCATTCTGCAGTTTAGAAAAATTAAAAATATCCCCATAGACTTGTTGCAGCTTTTTCAATATATCATGAGGGAAATTTTCTCTTTTGCTGAAGTACACCAGTTTCCATGGATTTAGAAGTTCAAAATACTGCAATTTTTCAAAACTTGCAAATCTAATTAACATTTGGTTTTTAATGTTGTCGATAATTTCGAAGTAAAGTCTCCGACAATAATCCTTTCGTGTTTCACTATTTAATCTTCTTTTTTTTATTTGAATTAACTCTTCGTCTTCATTAACAGAAGACCACACTGTTTCAAAATGATCTCTTTCCTTTTGGAGTTGATTTTGAAATTCCGTAATTTTATTACTGCAGTACAAAATTTCGACATTTTTGCACTGCAGTATGTCGAATAAGACATCTGAGAAAGCAAGTAGGTTAGATAAAACCTTTATTAAAAATATATTTTGTAGATTTTTAAGGAAACTGCAGAATCCTCTAGCTGTTATTGCAGCTAAATTATCAAAATCTCCACTTTCACTAACGTGATCAAAAAACGCAATTAAAGCTTCTCTATTTTCACATACCATGTGGACAAGCCTCGAGGTAAAATTCCATCTAGTACTGGCTAATGACGGCAGTTTTCTTGACATGAAAGCGGAAAGTTCGTGTAGCCTCTTTGGAGAGTGTGAAAAAAATGCGGTTAGCGATTTTAATCCGGAAAAAAATGTTTTCCGTTCTCTATTGCATTCTAATGATTGCTGCAAAACTAAGTTCATTACATGTGCATAGCAGTGCGTAAACGAAGCTTTTGGGTATTTTTCCAGCACTTTGGTTTGGAGTCCATTGAGATGGCCGCTCATCACCGAAGATCCATCATATGTTTGTGCAATTAATTTATTTTCACACTTATATATATTGATGATTTCACAGACACGGTTGGAAAGAGCTGTTGCAGCTTTATCAGCGCTCATGTCGCGAAATCCAAGAAACCTTTTCTCGTTTTTGGAAAAATACCGCAAAACAGTTGACAGCTGAGATTTGTTGCTTATGTCAGATGTTTCATCAAACATAATAGCAACAAAATCCGTGTTCTGGATTTCTTCATAAATTTGATCCCTTAGAACGTCGGCAACTGAATTAATTAAATCGTTTTGAATGGTTGCTGAAGTGCCGCGGAAAACTGTGGAAGTCTGTAAATGTTCTTTTAACGTGGAATCAAATTCAGCACTTGCTATTAAAAATTCCATATAGTTTCCCTTATTTAAAGATTCTGCATGCTCATCATGTGATCAGAAGGGTAGCTCCTGCTTTGCTAAATAGCAGACGGCATTAATAAGCCTCTTCAATATTTCTCGATTTTTTTTTACTTTCTCATTATGAAACTCAATTTCCTTTCTTCGTTGGGAATCTAAAAGAACATCTATTCTCGCTGGAGTTGATACAAAAGTATTAAATTTCATGAAACTGGAAAGATGCATTTCAGATTCGCCATGCTTCTTCACAGCGGTATTAAGATGGTTTAGATCGTCATAGTCTTGATTATTCCAAACGTTTTTCTTGTTTGAGAATAGTAAGCATGTCCAACAGAAAAACTTATTTTCTTCACTGCATCCACAAAGCTAGTCTGATAATTCATATAAATTCATTCGAAAATGTCTCTGAAATCCAACACCACTTTTGCCTTTCACATTCTCGAAATTGTGAGATTAGAGCATGGTCGACCATTCTCAATTATTTTCTTTTTCTCAACATAACTAAGTGACGAAAAACACTTTTTAATAGTGTTTGGATAACACTATTAGAAGCCATATTTTAAAAAAAGCTGAAAATCAACGCAGGAGAGGAGATACAGAACTGGTCAGTACGAATTCTCAAAAAAGAATGTTTTTTTGCAGGGAGAAAACTGAGAAAAGGAAAGGAAATGCGTGGGGGGTGAAACCTGAAGCCCAAAGGGGACGGGTACTTTTACTGAAGTGAGGGTGTTTCTGACCCCCTCTGGCTATCTAGCTGAAAGCGTTGGATTTCGTTTCAACGCCTTGGTTAGCTTAAGCAAGAGGTAGAAGACGTAAAGCGCATGCTCCAATTAGTAGTGGTGGGAATATAGCTGAGACGTCTCCAACGCCTTGCTTATCTCGACAAGCATGTTTTACTGCCACACAGGAAGGCTCGTAGTCTGGTCATTTGGGAGCTGGGAGGGGAGGGGGTGTGAGGGAAAACTGGGGAAACATTAGGATTCTCACAATAGAGTCAAGTAAATTGCAGGATTTTTTTTTTTTTTTCTGTTTTTGATTGGGCGTTAACACACGACTTGCACACCCTGAGAAAACGCCACTGTTAAAACCCCGTATAAACCCCTTAGAAACCATTCAAATCCCATATAAATCCCATTTATACGGCCCGCGACTTCGCTAACATCCTAAAGTTTGGCCTTCAACTTTTCAAAGTTTACCCTTAAATGGCCTTGATGGAATTGTCGGTGAAAAGCCCATTATTTATGAAACTCAATTAAACAGTCAGACGTACGCTTCAACACTTCTTCCAGAGTGATTATTAACGGGTGCATGAAGACAACGTTTCCGATCTTTTATATGCTTTGTTATCCTACCGTCTTATTTACCTCAGCTATCCCTTTCATTTTTTCTCCAAGAGTTCCGAATCATCTTGTATATATTCTTTTACATAGTTCTGAAAGTTTTCAAGCCGATCACTCAAACGATGTGGATTTTATTATGTTTTTCGAGCTTAACTTTTTCATTTTTCGGAGTAATGGCGGTAAAAGATTTGTTTTGGAGGGGTACAAATCCAGAAGTATTATGTAAAAATTTTATATACAAATATTGTATTACCAAATATTAAATAGAAACAATGAGGTTTGTTTCGAAAACTGAATGTTAAATAATGTTAAGTGGTGAAGTGTGGTAAAAAAATTAATATTTTGATCGTAAATCCCGTTTTACAGGCGCAACTATCTTAATAATTGAATCCAAAAATTTATTTAAAATTTTATTGTTAGAAAGCTTATGTTTAGAAGGTAAGCTATTGTAGAATAGTCAATTTTGTTTTTCGTCACACTACGTGTGACCTTTTATGTACCTGCCACAGTTTTTACATTCTTTAACGATCCTTGCGGTACTGTTGAAATAGGTTTTAGGTTTTAAGACACTGGTAAACACTTATTTTTTTGCACGCTACTTCAGAAATATGCACATAGCATAAATAGATATTACCAGGGGCGTATTTAAGCAGAATTCATTAGGGGGCGGGGCGTATATAATGATTTTGCCGACTAACTTTTAAAAAATTATGTCTTTGAAAGTACGTTCTGTCTCTCTCATATGTGTCTCTACTATATAAAGTTCAACATTATTAACCAATCGGGATCGAATTCTAGACTTGCGAATATAGCGGAAAATATGGGTGCGTTTAAAGATGGATACACCAACACCAGCCCTTTCTTTGAGTTCCACTGTTGTAAAAATTCTGATGAAGTATCGTGATATTAAAGAAAAATATGTATTTATTATTATTTGTTGTTGTTGAATGTGCAAATGGAAATTTACAATTCAAATTAAGTTCAAGTGCTTAGTAAGATGGTACTTACAGCATAAATAATTTTTTATTTATACGTACATAAAAGACAAGATTCAATCATGAATTATTTTAACTACATCTTTGTTCTTTTACTGTACAATATATATGCATTTTAACCCGACGCTGTTTTAGACGAGCCCATCTACTAACCACAGCTCCTAAATCTATGCATTCCAAAATATCCTTTTCACAAGCAAGCAACACGAGTGCATTCAGACGGAGATCGGTCATACTTGTTCTGAGATAGTTTTTCACTATTTTTAATTTACTGAAGGTTCTTTCGTTCGAAGCCACTGTGTCTGGGGAAGTTAGAGCCAAACGACTGACACGGTTCGCAAGCGGAAGAATGTTTTTTTAAGGATTCTGATTTCCTAGAAATGTCCTCCATTGTTTCAGCTTCTGAGCAAAAATCTGACAGAACTTCCAACTCAGCCTGTAAAGCTTCCATGTCAACAATTGCCCGAGTTTTTGGAAAGAAATCTGCAGCTTTCTTAATTAGATCTATGGTTAATTTCTCTCCGGTTATGGGAGAATTCATTATCTCATACAGCTGCGTGATTATGCTGATGCAAGAATTGAGATTATCAGCCATCATTACCGTAAGAGTATCCAGTACCTTCTTAAACTCCATGCGATAGAAAGTCATAAGTTCAGGAGTAAAGAAATTGTCTGGATTGTCGTCCAATTTCTTTGGTGCCAATCTTCGTCGATGCTGCTTGGTAAATTCATTTAACGGATCTACACCGTGTTTAGTTGAAAAAATAATTGCGCTTTATATTTCTCTATTCATGTTTTCACAATCACTGTTAATTATCTCCAGTGATTTGATGCATGCCTTTATTATTTTCTTAGCGTCGATTATGTTCAGATCCTTCGACGCAAGCTTTTCAGTAAGTAATTTGCACTGGTACAGAACGTTCTTGAGAAACATGAGTGAAGCAATGAAGGCAAACGACAACATTTTCTTTCTTAGACCTCTTGCCTTAGTTCTTGTTTTGCTATCAAAAGTAGATGAATCAACTATTTCTTTCAAAACTTGTCGGATACATTCATATGAAGTGTAAACCGCTTTCAATGACTCCGCTCGAGCAATCCATCTCGTCTGAGAAAGATTTCGCAGTAAAAGAGCATTTTCTATTTTTTTCAGCTCGTCTACTAATGGCTTGTTTCTTTTTGTGCTTGCTGTAAAAAATACATAAATTTCTTCCAGTACCGAGAAAAAAAAACAGCTACAATATCGCTAGCATTACAGCTATGTTTGACGAACTTGTTGAGTCTGTGAGCTTGACAAGGAATAAATGGCACAATTCGACCCACGATTTCTGAAAATTTTTGCTGGGTGCCTTTGAATTCTCCTGACATGCTCCTTGCAAAATGCAAAAGAAATAAGAATGGAAAGTTACCTTTTCTGTATCAAGCTCATTCTTTATAAGGATATGCGCTATCTCATTTGCAAGGCCGAGACCGGTTTTATCGACTGTTTCTGCAACTTCAAGAATTCGCTCCCGAGTTTTTCCATCTTGATCGACATACCTCACTCCAACAGCTAATCTATCCTGGTGAGAAGCATCTGGTGTGGTATCTGCCATAATTCCATAAAATGGTACTTCTTGAATATCGCTAACTATCTTTTTACGCACTGCCGTCGCTAAAACATCAATCATCTCGTTTTGGGATGAAGCGGAAAGATAGCTTGTGTGGTATGGCCTGAAATGTATGTCCTCAAGCCATTTCCTTAGTACTGAATTATGTCTGGAGATTAATTCGACAATTTGGTGAAAGTTTCCATTTTCATCTCCACTTGTCACTTCTTCTGAATGCCAGACCTGGTCTGCCCAGTGTCCATGTAATGTCCATCAAAATCGTTACCATTTCAGTATTAAAAGCAAGATCCTGTTCTTCCTGAATTATCTACTTGCGCTTGCTCGTGTCGAGTAGCACATCAACGTGATTATGCATCATCATGAACTGACAATCTCAAAGAGCAATTAGGTGGGAGTTGGAAGAGAAATGTTCAGTTAGTTTTCCGTCCTTTCCTTTTCCTACACTCTTCATTTTGTGCCATTTGTTTACACAGCTCTCAACCCAAGTATTTTGGTTTTTTTCTCTTCCAGGACCTTCATGAAACAGACGAAACAAAAAGCAGCGTTGAGTTCTGTGCTGTATTCCAAAAACGGATACTCTTTGTACCAAGCGCTGTTGAAACGTCGCTGCCTATCATGCGGGATGGAGTAGTTTATCGGATATGTACCGAGTTTTGGCTGATACGGATTTAGGGCGAGATTCAAGTGAAACGCAATTCGAACGTTTTCCGCATCGAACAGGGGAGGAAACTTCGAAATATATCAATGTTTCTTATTCAACTGAAACAAACCAATCTTGTTTTTATCACGTGACAGTGCGATAGGTTTGTTCATTGGAAGCATTCTGCCAAAATGTTCGAACTGTGGACTGAAAAACGTTCGATTCAAACTCGATCGCACGCGTTTCACTTGAATCTCGCCTCTAAACTGATCAAATAATGTCTCTGATTATCTGACAGTATTTTAGACCTTTTACCTGGGTCATGCTCAACTATGCAATCGCTCCCACTTTCCGTAACGCTAATATCTCCACGCTTCTGCTCAATTTCTTTCACTATCTTACCACAGATATTTAACACCGACGAACAATTTTCTTTTGCTTTGGCAACTATATCTATGATCTCCATGACGGGAGAACACTTAATTCGATGGATTGAGTTAAATTTTCAGTAATCGGCTTGCAATCGTTCAAGCAATCGACTAAATGATTGAACTGTCCAGCACATTTCAATACACTAATATGAATGCCTTCGTCGAAGTCATGGTCATATTCAGTGCGGAATTGGTCATCTAGATGATTAGAAATTTTGTTTGAAGTGGAGGCATCGGTGTTATTTTATGTCGCTTGATTTTAAAAATTCCTAAATTTAACCTCTTCAGCAGTCGTAGGTGTAGTAGGCGTGGAAGAAATTTCAACTGGTAGGTTTGCACACTGGAGATCCGATGGCAAAGGATTGCAGTTTGTATTGGTTACAGTTGCATCTTCAGCAGTCGTAGGTAGAGTAAGCGTGGAAGAAATTTCAGCTGGTGGTTTTGCACACTGCTTACTGGTTCATATACATATATATTTCACATTTTTCATTACCAGTAATAATGGAAATTTAAGAAAAATCAGTTGTTTGAGAACTGTATCCTGTATCTATCTATACTGACAATAGAGAATTTGCCGACATTGGGGGGGGGCGAGACGCCCCCCTTCGCCCCCCCAGTAGCTACGCCCCTGGATATTATCAACCAAGGTACTTTTTCAATAGTGGGTTAGAAAGCTGCCCATAGTCATTAAATTCCTTATCCCCCCCTTGCTTTCGTCTTTTCTTCGCTGAAGGTCTGTGTTCTCGTCTTAAATGGTTGATTGATTGCCACTGAACTTAAGATTTATCATTGTTATTTTAATTTTCATGCGAGTAACATTTCATCAACCCGGAAGTGTCGACTTTCTGTAAGATATACGAATGAAGACTTACAGTGTGTTAGGCACAAAGGCTTAAGATGAAACGAACTCTCGCCCAATCTTTTCCCCCTTCAAATACAAAATTTTATTCAGTGGTTCAGTCAAAATTTAAATACAGTGGGTGGCCTAATTTTTATATTCTCTTGAAAAAAAATTTTTTTTCACGCGTTTTTAAGGGTTTAGCTTACTATAAAACTCATAATATCGTTCTAGTTGTTATATTTATAGGTTTATTAGCTTAGGACAGTACAAATTCAATAATACAAATACAACTCAAAATAAAATTGCAAATGTAGTGAATATTTCTTTTTGAGCAATCTCATTTTGTATGCGCTGCGGCATGCTGGCAGTCCATTTTCTTTTTTATTATCAGAAGTGCAGGTGTATTGTGCCAGCTTTAACAATATTTTCCGTCAAGTCTCTTTTGTTAGCAATTATTTTATGTTAGCAAATTTCATTCTTTTGGGGGGCCGCTCACACATTTTTTATCAGGTTGAGGTCTGACGAGTTGCTAGGCCAGTCCATAAGGGTTGTTTTTTAACTTTCACAAATTTAATAATTTTTTTTTTTTTGCCTTCATGGCATGGTGCTGTGAATCCTGCATAAGACACAACTGCCATCCGGAAACTATTCCTTTATTTGCGGTAGCAGTCGGGTTTCCAAAACTCGCAGACACTGGTTTTGACACATAGTGCCGTCAAAGAAATGTAGTCGACCACTCCCCATTGAACTCTTTACGTCCATATCAAAACGGTCAGAGGATGTTTAACTTTTTCATTTAAGCAGCTTTCCTGAGGATTTTCCCATGAGGCTAGCGAGGAACACACTGAGAATTATCTGAAGTATCTGAATGGACGAGTCGTCGGAAAACAGATCTAAAATATCAATAGTATTATGTAAAGGTAAAGAATTTTCTGTTGTAATTGAAAAACATCATTTCATATGACAGCTTTAGCGTCTTCCAGTCTTCTACACTCCAATGTTTATCTATTTTAGAAAGTGTTAGTCGTTTAGCAAACATCGTCTCGGACAATTTAAGCTTTTTGAGAGTTCGACAACAATTGAAAATCAGTTGTTTCAAATTTCGTCGTAACATTCTGTCATATAATCTTATGCCGGAGTCATCTAACAAGGTTTTTATAATATTTGTAAAGCTTTTTACAGTTCTCTATAATTATAGGCCTAATTTACCTCACACTGCGAGGGGTTTTGAAATTTTTTCTCGCACATTTACCGCTACGTTTCGGTAATAATGACTTGTCGTCATCTGGCACATTCTTTATATTTTGGACTGTAGATTTCGAAACGCTTGCTAGTTCCGCTATTTTCCTTTGAGACTGATTGGTATGTTTGAAAAATGTTCTTATCTCTGAATATTTTTAAAGAGAAGTGTCTGCAGACTTCCCCATGGCTAAAATTTGCGATATTTCGGGTTAGGATTATAAAAGTCCAAAAACAAGAATAAAATAATAATATTATTGTTAATAAATATTTCATTTCTACTCTATAATTTAGAAATAAACAACAATGAAACTCACCTCGAATCAAAAGTTTCCTTCTATAACAATTTATAGCCTTTCGTGACTTCGTGTCTAGCTCAATAAACGCGAAAAAATTACTCTCTTGCCATTTCCAAATTATTAATTTGTTTACGTGCTGCCTGCATACAAAATGTAGAAAAAAAGTTCTTGGTAACGAAAAAAGGTTAAGAAAAATGTATTAAAACTGCAAGATTTTTTGAAAAGTTTGAGGAAAATAAATTTACTTGATAAAAATCATTTGAGTGTAATAACTTGGTCACCCTCTGTGGTCTGAAATAAACCAAGTGATGCCGATGAAACGAATGATGCTAGAGATTATGTCAGTGAAACGTCACGTTGAACTGCTCTGTCGGTTACGTCTTATTTGCGACCGAGGTAAAAAACGTCGCACTTTCGACCACTTTAATTTGAGCGTAGCACTTGCAACCGCTTTTGTTCAAATGTGCAGGGGATGGCTTGGGATGAGTCAGAAACTGTCACTGGAGGTGAGGGGGGGGGGGTTAGTACAATTAAAGAAAGCGTTGTAGACAGTACATGAGCGTATACAGGGATACATGAGCATATTTAAAAACTAATCTTAAAAATAATGAACCAAAAATATATGTACGTATGAAAAGCTTAGACCATCTGCAATTAAGAAACATGATCAACAAAATTGTTTTTTTTTTTCAAAAATGTTTCACTGACATGAATTGTAATCATGATATTTAGAGGCAGCCTTTATTGAAGATATTTTTATAGTAGTGTATAAAGTCTTTTTCTGTTATTTGCATTATAGTTACATTCTTTTTAAACTTGATGTAAGCAAATAGAATGCTTAAGCATGAGTTGGCTGATTTAGCTGGTTTGTAAAAAAGGTTCAATTCTATAAAATGAGTTACCATTATTTGGCCAGAAAACAGAGCGACACTTAAAGATGATCTTATGAACATATACCTCTCCCCCCACCCCATATTTTAGACTATATAAACTACTGAAAATATTGTTTTTTAAAATGCAAACAAACGTTTTTTGGCTGCAATAAAGCTTTGGTTTTTTCACTTTTACTCGAAATGTTTATTTTTTTTAAATGCCTTGGTACACTTTTCTAAGAATTTGTTTCAGGTAAACAGTTGAAACTTTAGAAAAAATTTTACCTAACCTGTTTCTTTAAAAATACCTAACATTAGAGATCTGAGTGAAAAACAATTTGAAAATAATGGTTTTTGTGCTTTTTTAATTTTTATGTTTTTAAAAGGGTTTTTTCGTGATTTTTTTAAAGTTATTTTTTAACAAAAACAAAATCGCTTCTTATTATTCTCAGACAGTATGTTTTCTGATACCGTACAAAATTTTAAGATAATAAACTTAATAGTTTTTTAGAAAAGTGTATCAAACTAATACGCTGTTCAAAAAAGTTCTTTGAACAGCATGTTAGTATATGTAATGATATGTAAAATGTTAATTAGCTGCTAAAGACTAATTTTTGAATCAAATTCGTTGTTTTAAATTTATATATGGAATGTTATGTTTGTACATACAGCATACAAAAAAATTTCATTTCTATCTCTATTTTGAAATAAAATACATGTTAAATCTTTTGCAAGAAAATGCATCTCTCTTTACTTGCCAAGATGTGTCACTGTGTCCTTAAGTGTACATATTAAGTACTAAAATCAGTGCTCTATTATTATTATTATTTTTTTTTTTCTGAATACTTTTCAGATATTGCATTTTTCTGTAATAGAAAAACGGATTTTTTACTCCTGTTACGTATTTTAAATTAAATGATTACTAAAAATTGCACTAAATACTTCAGTAGTAAAATAAATGAAATTTTAAATACATTTCTAAAAGGAAATAATTTAGTGATTTCCGTAAGAGAACACAAGTGCATTAATATTAAACAGATAATTTACCAATTTTAAATACATAAGGCGAGGAAAATGTAACAATATAGAAAATGATAATTTCTAGAAAACAATTATAAAAAAAATAACTATTGGGTATATTTACCGCGTTTACTCGCGTAATAGTCGTCCTCGCATAATAGTCGCACCCTCGTTTTGAAGCAGAAAAAATCGACAAAATACTTTTCCGGCATAAACGCCACAGTCATGTATTTGGCCTTACTATATATTACTATGAAATAGTGCTGTAAAAGTAAAGACAAAATGAGTATCCGTATGTATTTGTTACTTAGATGTTCGCTATTCGTTACTAAGTATTCGTTACTCGTTACTTTCGTTACTACTAATAGAATCGGTAATAGGGTGTTATATAGTGCCCCATAACAACACATCCGGGACAGTGTTGTTATGAGTATATGCCGCCCATACATAAACCCATAGCAAAACCTAACCAAAAAGAATTTTTTTTAGCGAAGTTGTACAAAGTTGTATTTAGAGCTTATTTTCTCTGATTTACAGATTGTTTTTATACACATTTATGGTTTTATACAATGCTAAATTATCCGAATTACTGAGTGCACATAGAAATCTTCCAAAGACATATGCCATTCTTTTCTTTTCTCAACCCCCCCCCCTTTTTTTAATTCTGAACGCTGGTTTAACCTGTTCATTCTTATCATAAAAAGTGTAAAGGAAAGCTTGTGACTCGTGTTTTTTCTGGGTTGCGGGTTCTCGAATACTGAGATCCAGGGATTGGGCCACATATATAAAATTCACAGGGCAGGGGATCTCAGTATGATATCAACTACTTTGCGTTTCTACAAGCATAATATCTTTATTATTTGTGAGTTCTTATTTCATATCAAAAACTTCTTTTGCTGGATCATTTTTCGAAGTAAATTAAAAATTACCATATTTTAATTTAAAATTGTTTAATTCAGTGAGAATTATCTATTTTTAAGATATTTCCAGTTCTATTTCTGCACTTTTGGGATGAAAGGGGTTAGCCCCTTCTGTGGGTGCATATATGAGAGCATTCTTTAAACAAAAATTATCACTCCTTTCATACAGAAAGAATGGTTGCACCGGATTATGCGTATTCCATGAGTTCATGGAATAAAATGTACCATAAAATAGGGCAGATGGCCCCCTAAACACCGACATTTTAGAAACATACTGAACTTTATTGAAATATTTTAATACCAGTGGCTTACGCAGGAGTGGGCATAGAAATCCCGGGTCGCTCCCAATTTTTTATATATTTTTTAAACAATTACTTAAAAAATGTGTTTAGGTTTCCATGCTAAATATTTTTTTTAGTTCCAAATAATATTTTAAATAATAAAAATGTGTGAATTCGTTTACTTTATAAAAATATTTTTTTAAAAGGTGTATTTAAATAATTTGTTATTTATTACTCATTTCGATTCTAGCTAAAAAAAAAAGAAAAAGTTAAGTTCGCAATCCTGCTTCGGAACCACCCTGAAAGAAAGAATTCTGATTGCACCACTATTTAGTACTAAAATGTTAGAAAGCCCGAAATTAGCACCCCTTACTAACATGCTTCTCTTATATGTATTGCTCCTCTACAATTATAAGAACACCCCCTTCCCCCCCCCCCCGCAAAAAAAGAGTTCAACTGCGCATAATAACATACTATACACCGGATCGTATCCCCCCATTGTACGACCCATATCAATAGAGCAGCAGATACTATTCCATCTCCATAACTGTAACGAAACATACGGATTCTTCCAAACCTCATCAAAACGATACCATTCGGCGCGGCACAAACGAATTGCAACCAGAACATACTACTACTCAAATACCGAAACTGATTTTTCCCTCCCAACAGCGAGAATCCATAATACTTCCGGTATCTAGTAACGGAAAGGAACATACTATTACTCAAATACCGAAATTCATTTTCTCCCTCCCGCAGTCTTGTATTCGAAGTTCGAACCTGGTCGATCCGAAATGCAAACTCGAAAGTCATTTTCCCCCTTGAAACCGCGATCCGATATCCAGTAACCCCAGTAACAAATAACAGAAGATATTAGTACTCGATTACTGGAACCCGTTTCCCCTCTAGTTCGCCTCGCCTGGCAGTCTGTATTCGAAGTTCGAAGCTGCTCGATCCGAAACATCTTCGGATCGAGTAGTAACGATATCAACCGAAAAGTAACAATTCGTTACTTCGAGTCTGAGTGATTATCCGTATCTTAGTACCGAATACATGCGGTTTGCTTCAGCTCTACTATGAAAAGAAAAATACCCCTTTTTCGTGTGCAGCTGACAAAAATATTATTTGATATACTGCAGATAATGTGGACAACGTTGATAAGTTAGGTTTTTTTTTTTTTTTTTGTAATTCCAGTAATATTTCAGCTTTAGAATGTACAATATTATGTATAATAGATATCCCCTGCGCGTAGACTTTTGCCGTGAAAGAAAATCGGCAAAAGAAATGCGACTATTACGCGAGTAAACAAGGTAGTTTATATCGTGTTTGCTTACACACACATTTTTTGTTTGAACATTTATTTTAATTATTTTGAATTTACAATATAATATCCAAACTTGCTTCCAGTAATGTACTGATTTTTAAATGGTTTTCTTTGAATATAAGGCTTAATAAAATTATTTATTCTTAAAAAGGTGTCATTCATTGTGAACTCTTTATGGTATGGGAGGGTGTAATAAAAGAATTAGAAAGGAAAAATATTTATTCTTAAAGGGGATGGGGAAAACGGTTGAAATTAGAATGGTGAAGCATAATATATTTATGGAAGTTTTTCCAGCCGAAAAAGTTGATAAACAAACAGCAGAATTAACTGATGTGAAGTAGAAAAAAAATGCAAAAATCCAATAACCTTGAAAATAAACAAAACGTCAAATACATTAGATATTTGCAGAAATGTATATTTTAAAGGTTTTCAATAAAAATTCTTGCGATTTCCTTAATCATTAGTAAAATCGTGCAAACAATTTAAATTTCTGCACAAAAAAATCGTACAACTTGGCAGCTATGATGTTATGGAAGAATCTGCTGCATTTAAATTAAAATCTAAAAGTTTTGCTTATTACGACTTAACCCTCACCCCCCCCCCCCCCACCCATCAACCCCTTACACTTAAAGCGGTCGCAACTGCTACGGCCCCATCCTATCAATCATGCAATGCACCTGCTTTTAAATGGAAGCAGTCGCAAGTGCGACGATTTTCACCCCGGTCGCAAATAAGACGACACCGCTCTGGTTGGCTTGGACTATTTTTTCGAATTGAGAAAATGTTACTGATTAAAATTGGTTTATGCAAATGTAAATTTGAATTATTTTATTTGTTCCCGATTCATAGTTAAAAAATAAATAACTTTTAAGTGTGTTTTCCTTTTTAAAAATTTTCTTGTAAAATTTTGAAAGTTAAAAATATTTTACAATCCCCCCCACCCCTTCCCCCTCAAGTTTTCTGAAATAAACGAATATATATGATGCTGGAAAAGCGTGACGTCGAAATGCTCTATCATGGAGAACGACAGTTCTACGAATGAAGCAGCCTACACCAACGAACCCACCGTCAACAAACTGCGACACTCTGAGCCAGCGACCGCCAGACCTTCGTCATAGTATAAAAGCTGAAACTTTATCTGCGCATGCCCCCCAACAGAGGTAGGAACAATCGGCCACTATAAAGTTTGGATGACCGTGGCTTTGGCAGGTAACAGGTGGCAAAGGTGTATAAAATTGCAGAATATTTTCGTCATTTCATAAAGCTTAATTTTTTTATGTTCTTCTTCGCAATACTAGAAATCACTTTATCCCTTGCCAGACACTTTTCCATCGTGGCAAACCCCCGCCAGACAATCTCAAAGTCATGGAAAACTGTTGTGTTCGTAAACTCCCGCGACGAAGTACGTCAAGCTGTCACAAAGTGCAAGCACATTTTATACTGCTACTTCTGAACTTTCTTACGATGCTGCAGCGCGCTCGTAATAGAATTACGTTTTCCATGACTTTGAGATTGTCTGGCGGGGGTTTGCCACGATGGAAAAGTGTCTGGCAAGGGATAAAGTGATTTCTAGTACTGCGAAGAAGAACATATAAAAAAATTAAGCTTTATGAAATGACGAAAATTTTCTGCAATTTTATACACCTTTGCCACCTGTTACCTGCCAAAGCCACGATCATCCAAACTTTATAGTGGCCGATTGTTCCTACCTCTATTGGGGAATATGCGCTTAGAAAGTTTCAGCTTTTTTACTATGACGAAGGTCTGGCGACCGCGGGCTCTTGCTCTACTATACCTGTATACAGGCAATTCCGGGCTCTGTGTGGTGTCAGTACGTGCCCCACGTACACTTAACACACATTTTTTTTTTTTTTTTTTTTTAAAGTTATCGTTTCGTTTTCTACAAAAACTTCGAGAGGGAACCGGGATTTCTATGCCCACCCCTGGGTACGCCACTGGTATTAAAATAATTCAAAAAAGTTTAGTATGTTTTTAAAATGCTAACGTCTAAGGGGGAGGGGGGGTGACTTGACCCCATCTTTCAAGAATCCGCTCTCAGAAGCAAATTCTAAACACAAGATTTCCGTTATACTTTTTAAGATGAGAATGAACAGGTTAAACCAGCGTTCAGAATTTAATAAAGGGGAAGTGAGACTGGGGGGTACAGCAAGGTTTTTGGAAGATTTCTATGGGCGCTATCTGAGTTATTCGGATAATTTACCATTGTATAAAACAATACATTTGTACAAAAACATCTATTAATCAGAGAAAATAAGCTCTAAATACAACTCTTACGCTTTAAAGTCAAAAAATAATTTATGATATTTTTATTTGTTTTTAAACCAAAAAAATGCAATTGCATGTAGTATTTTAAACATTCGTAATCGTACGTAATGTACAGTGGCGTGCCAGGATTTTATTTTAGGAGGTGTGTGTGTGTATAAAATTGCTAATTAAGAGGCCTCTCTACTAGAGCTGAAGCAAACCGCATGTATTCGGTACTAAGATACGGATAATCACTCAGACTCGAAGTAACGAATTGCTACTTTGTGGTTGATATCGTTATCGTTACTCCTTACTCGATCCGAAGCTGTTTCGGATCGAGCAGCTTCGAACTTCGAATACAGACTGGCAGGCGAGGCGAACAAGGGGGAAACGGGTTCCAGTAATCGGGTACTAATATGTTCTGTATTTGTTACTGGATATCGGATCGCGGTTTCAAGGGAGAAAATGACTTTTGAGTGTGCATTTCGGATCGACCAGGTTCGAACTTCGAATACAAGACTGCCGGAGGGAGAAAATGAATATCGGTATTTCGGTATTTGAGTAATAGTATGTTCCGTTCCGTTACTAGATACCGGAAGTAGTATGGATTCTCGCTGTTTGAAGGGAAAAATCAGTTTCGGAATTTGAGTAGTAGTATGTTCTGGTTGCAATTCGTTTGTGCCGAGCCGAATGGTATCGTTTTGATGAGGTTTGGAAGAATCCGTATGTTTCGTTACAGTTATGGAGATGGATATACTATCTGCTGCTCTATTGATATGGGTCGTACAATGGGGGATAGGATCCGGTGTATAGTGCGTTCTTATGCGCAGTTGAACTTTTTTTTGCAGGGGGGAAGGGGGTGTTCTTATAATTGTAGAGGAGCAATACATATAAGAGAAGCATGTTAGTAAGGGGTGCTAATTTCGGGCTTTCTAACATTTTAGTACTAAATAGTGGTGCAATCAGAATTCTTTCTTTCAGGGTGGTTTCGAAGCAGGATTGCGAACTTAACTTTTTCTTTTTTTTTAGCTAGAATCGAAATATGAGTAATAAATAACAAATTATTTAAATACACCTTTTAAAAAAATATATTTTTATAAAGTAAACGAATTCACACATTTTTATTATTTGAAATATTATTTGGAACTAAAAAAAGTATTTAGCATGGAAACCTAAACACATTTTTTAAGTAATTTTTTAAAAAATATATAAAAAATTGGGAGCTACCCGGGATTTCTATGCCCACTCCTGCGTAAGCCACTGGTATTAAAATAATTCAATAAAGTTCAGTATGTTTCTAAAATGTCGGCGTTTAGGGGGCCATCTGCCCTATTTTATGGTACATTTTATTCCATGAACTCATGGAATACGCATAGTCCGGTGCAACCATTCTTTCTGTATGAAAGGAGTGATAATTTTTGTTTAAAGAATGCTCTCATATATGCACCCACAGAAGGGGCTAACCCCTTTCATCCCAAAAGTGCAGAAATAGAACTGGAAATATCTTAAAAATAGATCATTCTCACTGAATTAAACAATTTTAATTTAAAATATGGTAATTTTTAATTTACTTCGAAAAATCGTCCAGCAAAAGAAGTTTTTGATATGAATTAAGAACACACAAATAATAAAGATATTATGCTTATAGAGACGCAAAGTAGTTGATATCATACTGAGATCCCCTGCCCTGTGAATTTAATATATGTGGCCCAATCCCTGGATCTCAGTATTCGAGAACCCGCTCCCAGAAAAAACACGAGTCACAAGCTTTCCTTTACACTTTTTATGATAAGAATGAACAGGTTAAACCAGCGTTCAGAATTTTAAAAAGGGGGGGTTGAGAAAAAAAAAGAATGGCATATGTCTTTGGAAGATTTCTGTGTACACTCCGTAATTCGGATAATTTAGCATTGTATAAAACCATAAATGTGTATAAAAACAATCTGTAAATCAGAGAAAATAAGCTCTAAATACAACTTTGTGCAACTTCGCTAAAAAAAAATTCTTTTTGGTTAGGTTTTGTTATGGGCTTATGTATGGGCGGAATATACCCATAACAACACTGTCCCGGATGTGTTGTTATGGGGCACATATAACACCCTATTACCGATTCTATTAGTAGTAACGAAAGTAACGAGTAACGAATACTTAGTAACGAATAGCGAACATCTGAGTAACAAATACATACGGATACTCATTTTGTCGTTACTTTTACAGCACTACTCTATTTGTAATCAGCTATGGCTTATTATTACTGGTTTTCTTTTTATAAATGCAAGAGTTTATTCTGATTCATGCTAATTTATCTTGTTAACTCTTTGGTTTTAAATAATAATTCTTAGAATGAATGATTTATATGTATATAAATATTTTTATTTTGAAAGTATTTAATTTAAATATTACTACTTTTTTTTAGACATGCTTTTTTTTTCAGAATTAAATTATGGTATTAATAAATCAATTTTAAAAAAACTTCCTTAAAAAACACTTTTTAAATCAAATGTTATTATAAGTGCAATGTTTTAAAACAAATTTTCATTTCTAAATTCTAAAAGAAAAACCCTTTTTAAAGGAAACTGGCTAAAAATCATTTAAAACTCATTTCTTAAAATGTAAAATATCGGCTATATATAACTGTAATTAAAATTACTTTTTAATTAGTTTTGTTGGAATAGTTTTAATAATTATATTTTTACCATTATTAGTATTGCAAAGCTTATTCCCCCTGACCAACTTTGTTTAAATATATATGCAAGCCTTTTTATGAGAAAAACTGAAACTTTTTACATCACCTCATTAATGTACAGAGGCATATTTTAGTTGGAAATTTTTGTAAGAGGGCTTTATAAAAACTAAAAGTTTGTATTTGTTTGCATTTAATCTCCTGAAAGTTTTAATTCACCACAATAAAATAACTTTATAATTAATTCTATATGTATAAGGTCAATATATAAAGAAGTATATCCTAGGTCAGTGTTTCTTAGGGACCCTCTACAATAGGGATTGAAAGTGATTATGATTTTTATTTAATATTAAAAATATTAACTTTTACTTGTTGTGTAAATTATCAAGAAAGTTATTTTTGTTTTGTGGTTAAGGCAGATTTACACGAAGCATGTCTGCTTAATTAGGGTATGCCTTGGGCGGAGGACTTTTTGAGGGGTTTTGACGCGTCTGGAGAAACAGCCGTGCGGTAGGCAGGAACTCTAGAGCTATACACTTCAGCCGTTTACCAAATTGTTATGAAATTAGTAAAAAAAATATTTATACTATAATGCAAAAGGTCAAAATATATTTTTTAAAGCTTTATAAGTTAAATTTATATCTTCTAAAGCTCTTTCTGTACTTTACAAAACTCAGTAAACTCTAAAACTTTAAAAAGAAATTGCTGACATCTTCATATATGAAAAAAATACTGATATATGAAAATCATGAACTTCATATATGAAAAAAATACAGCAAGAAAGAAAAAATATCTGTTAAAACAGTTATTATAACTTGATGTAAAACTGTGAGAACAACTCAATTAAGAAAGGGGAAAATGTCATTAACTTTTGTTCACCAAATAAAACTTTTTTTTTTTTTTATAAAATATCTTGTATTGCATTGAAAAATAAAACATGCAAAAAAAAAAAAAAAAAAAATATTTTAAAGAAACCCTAATATTTAGAAATAATTTAAAACCAGTACAGCAGATTGGAAATGAGAAAAATTGTTTAAACCAAGCGCTTAAAATGTAACCCTGTTTAAATTAAGCAACCTTGACAGTGACCTTTTTAAAAAATATTTTATTTAAAAAATATTTTTTATATTATTATATAAAGACACAGACTGGAGTTCCTGTTCGCATTTTAAATGGAACAGTTAAAATGACCCGTTAAACAAATGTTAAAAAAAAAAAAAAGATTTTGAAATGAAGTTTGGAGGTGGGACACATGCCCCCCCTCCCCCCCCCACACACAGAGATTGTCATGCTGTTTGTTTTAGATTTTTAAACAAATTATTGTTTAACTGATTTTGGTACGAAATGGGGGGGCATAGGGAGATACGTGCCCCCCAATCATTTCAGCACTACCATAGATTTTCCCCTATTTGTTTTCATAAAATTGATTTCATCCATTCTGTAGATGTATTCGGATATTTCCTTCGGAAGAAGGACCCCTTCACCCATCGTAACCCCCATTTTAAACCCCGAGTTTTAGTGACCGGATATGTTATCCGTCATTCATCAACACGCGACGAAGAAAGAGAGTATATTCCTTCACACTGCCTACCCTCTTCTCCCGGGGGCTATTTCTGATAACACACAGTTCTATCTTTGTGCTTCTCGGAAAAACGTGAACGTGACCTTGACAACTCAGTACTCACAGTGGCGGATTATTGGAATTTTGTCGGGGGGGGGGGCGGTTAGCTTGTCGGTGGGGGCGGTTAGTTAGAAGATTGACATATACGTCCATTTTATGGAAGTAAAATGGGATCTTTTACATTAATTTCTTTTTTCTCGGGGGGGGGGCACTCGCCCCCTCCGCTCCCCCTTTAATCCGCCCTTGGTACTCAATTGTGAATGCCCTCACCTCCCTCTTCCTCCAGTATTTAACTGAAGGCTAAGTGAAAATACAAGTGTTTCTATTGGGGGGGGGCATTCAGAGTATGAAGCATGTTAGTGTAAAAATGATACAAAAAAAAAAAAATTCAAATACTTAAAAAAAATTCACTTCACCAAAAGACGCTCTTTCGGATGCCCACTCCTTCCTTACACCCCCCCTCCACACACACACACACACATACTCATCCAAAAAAATAAAACCCTTCAAAATTGTGCGCTTTTTTCCGGGGCGCTTTTATCCGGGTGCGCTTTTTTCTGGTGCGCTTTTTTCCGTGCGCTTTTTTCCGGTGCGCTTTTTTCCGCCCACCCTAAAGAGATAAGTAATTAACGGTATAGGCACATTTTAGATTACGTTTTTGGCAGTAAAATTATAATTATGAAAAATAACAAACTCAATTTTCAAATCAAATACTTTCAAAAAGAAATAATTATTAATTTTAAGAATCTGATAAACACTACAAATTATACATAATTTTATCACAAATTAAGATAATGAAAAGAAATTGCGCCCAAAAATTTCTATACTGATTACAAAATTAACACTCAAATATTTCCTTCTGAAAGGAAATATAGGGACAACTAATTCCCAGCGTGACTTATTTTTAATACTGTTGCGCTTTCATCAATCCTTTTTTCCCCCTGTTCTCGATATTTACTTCGTCTAGAGAGACCAAGTTGTAAATTCTGCCTCTGTACATTTTATATTTTCCCTATATTGATTTCCATCATTATTGTCTAAATGCCAAACTCAGTTTTTCAAATCGAATGCTTAAATTTAAAATCAAATAAACAAGTTGTACTATGCAAAAGAACTATTTATCACAAACCAATGAAAAGGAATTGCGCACAAAAATTATTATAAAGGTTGCAAAACTGGCGGTTAAAAATTTCTTTCTGAAAGAAAATATAAAATTATATAGACAACTAATTCACAGCATGACTGAATATTTATTTTTAATGCTATTGCACTTCGGGATTTTTATTTTCCGAACATGTACCATGTAAGGAAAGTATTGTAATCATGAAAAAATTTGGCTTCGAGGTTTTGGTGTATTGACTAGTTTTGAGTTCTTCTGAATTCAGTTATGCTGTTTTTTACGAGATGTGTGTGTGTGTGTGAACACGATAGCTCCTAAACGGAGCATTAGATTGAGCTCAAATTGGGTATATGTGTTATAAACCACCGTCACAAGACCGGTATTGATTTTGGTGTATATACACTCATGTCCATAAATTAAGGATAATGAAGTTCAGGCAAAGAAAGAGAAAGAAGCAAAACAAATTTGACTTACTTGTAAAGTCTATTTATTAAACAAAAAGTAAAGAGCAAAAAAGATGCTATATGTTTGACATAATTAATAAAAATTGCAAGTTTTACTCCCTTGACCAAATTTCAAAAAAGAACCTATTTACAAAAAACAGTATAACATGGTTAGTAGGATGGTTAATACGGAGTATGTCTCCCGGACGATGCAATACAGGCCTGACAACGACTAGGCATGCTGAGTATCAAATGATCAATCTGATCTTGGGGAATATTACACCACTCATCAAGCAATGCACTCCGAAGTTCCGGTAGACAGGTGGGAGGGGGTTGACGGGCTGCAATTCGTCGGCCAAGCATATCCCACACATGCTCTATTGGATTCAAGTCCGGTGAGTATGCTGGACAATGCATACGGGTGATATCCTCCGATTGAAGGCATTCGTCTACAATGTTTGCACGGTGAGGACGGGCGTTGTCATCCATAAACACAAATTCAGCACCCATGGCGCCCCGAAAGAAACGTACATGTTGTTCCAGAATGACATCCCGATAGATGTGGCCTGTAATCGTTACACTCTGAACATGCAGGTCAGTTCTGGAACCAAGAATAATTCCTCCCCGAACGAGCCATCCTGCACCACCGTAACGGTGTCTTTCAATGGTGTTCTCTTGGTGGTAACGGGTACCTGGCGCTCTCCAGATGAATGTCCGGCGAGAATCAGACTCCAAACTAAACCTGGATTCGTCGGAAAACATCACACAAGACCACTGTTGCGGTGTCCACAATGCATGCTCTCTACTCCAGGTTAATCGCAGGCGACAGTGAGTTGCGGTAAGTGGAACACATCTGACAGGCCTACGAGCATATAGACCAATGTGCCCTAAACGTCTGTACACGGTCTGCCTTGAAACTGTCGTACCGGTAGCTGAAGAGAGCTGACGAGACAGGTCTGATGCTGTACTCCGTCTGTTTCTTTTGGCAGTAACTGCCAAATAGCGGTCCTCATTCGGCGTTGTAATTCGGGGGCGACCTGTGCTGTAACGTCTACTCACATTACCATCATCTTGGAATCGTTGCCAAAGCCTGGAGATGACACTCTGGGCGATTCCAAGTTCCTCGGATACTTCCAGCTGGGTACGTCCACATTCCAGTCGTCCGATAATTCTGCCACGTAAAACATCATCCAAATGCCTCCTTTGTGCCATAACTATGCGGTTTTTGCACTGAAAGGCTTTCACAGCGCTTGTGAACAATTTTACTTCTTTGCCACCATTCCTTATATACCCCTCTCTTACACTCTCGTCATTGTGACGTGCCATCCACGCCATCTGGTGGTTTCCTGTAATTTGCATATTCTTCTTCAAGATGTGTGTGATCATTCCACAGGTGAAATTTTTATTTTAGAGATCAATATCTGTGTGATTCTGAATTATCCTTAATTTATGGACATGAGTGTAGGACTTATAGTTTTTCTACAGGGCTAAAGATTTCTTTTCTTTTATTATGGCCTATGGGGGGGAAATTCTTGAAAGTGCGCTAGCATTTAAACGGTACATTCGATTGTGCTCTAATTGGATATATTTGTTATAAACCACCATCGTAAGACCTTTATTGATTTTGATGTGTATAGGACTTATAGCTTTTCTGCGGGGCTAGGACAAAGATTTCTTTTACATTATGGCCTATGGGGAGAAAGTCTTGAAAGTGCGCTAGCGTTTAAATGGTGCATTCGATTGAGTTTCAATTTGGTATACGTATATGTTTGAATTATTCATCGATTAAAATTTATTTAAATGCTTGGTAATGATCTTAATCGTAAGTGTTCGGAAAGTCGAGTGGAGTCACTTCTGATTTTTTTTTTTTTTTCCTGTTCTCTATATTTAATTGGTGTATAGCAGAGTTGTCCAACATATGGCCCGCCGATTGTTTGAATCCTGCCCACTTACTACTATTGAAAGTCGCAGAAACAATCCTTTTTAGTAGTATTTCAAGTGGAAAAGCAAGTAGTTCCAAGAAATGCTGTGGCGAATAAACTTAAATTTTGAGAATGCTACTAAGATCAGTTTTTGATTGTCGAAGAAATTGCGAAGGGGGAGATAAACCTTTTTCTGATAGAAATTTTGTAAAAGACTGCTCGAGCCTGTTTACATCTGTCTCTTGTACTGTGTCTCATATTGCTGTGAACAGCTAATTTCAAGATGCTAATTTCAAGGATGAAAACCGTGAAAACGAGATCTAGGTTTCTTCTGACCGAGGAACATCTTGCAGGAATTTTCCGTTAGCTATGTCAAGTGTACAGGCAGACATTGACTATTTGTTAAGCAAAAGTAATGCCAACCCTCACATAATTCTATGTTTGGATGTAATGAAAATAAATGCGGTAATAAAACAGGGTTTCTACAGACCTGGAAAGTCAGGGAAATTTGAAGAAATTGAAGAAAGGTCAGGGAAATGCAAGAATATGCGGCAAAATCAAGAAAATACTTCCTGTTCGTACCTAATTGTAGAAATTGTTTTATTTTCATTTTCTTATTTAATCTTATAAATAATTTTAAAATGTGTCCTTTATGAACATATCTTCTTCAGTTGAAATATGCTTAATTTGATCCTAAATTATTATCAAACATGGTTTTTGTTAGAATCCAGTGATGTCAAATAATATTAGATTGTAACGAAAGTTTCCCGCCGCCGCAAACATCGTCAGCACACAGTTCGCGTTGGCGTATTTGCTCATATTTTGTCAAACGATTTTTGGCATTTGAAAGAAAGAGACATACTTTATAACACTGTGTTGTGAAATCAGTAAAAAATATAGTTATCATTAAGTGCAAAGTGTCTCAAATGGAACTACCCTCTATAGGATTAGAACCATCATTTACTTCCAGTTGTGTTGCAAAAAGTCAGCTACAGAATATCAACGAATTATGAGTACAGCTTTAAGTGCTATTGTTGTATCATGTGACACTGTGCAGGTTTGGTACCGAAAGTTCAAAAACAGTTATCCAAGGAGTTAGAAGTTAGTTTTTCAGGCAGATTTGGCGGAAAACTTTCGTTACAATCTGATATTTTTGTGTATATTGATTTTATTATTATTATTATTATTTGTAAAAAAGGGGCAAAATATATAAAAAGTTATTAATTAAATGATGTAAAATTAAAAATAGAAACGCAAAATTCAGGAAAGCACGCTATTTAAAAAGTCAGGGAAGAGTATGATAGATGTCAGGGAAAAGTCAGGGAAGCAAAAGCTGTGAAATCCATAGAAACCCTGTAAAAAAATGTAAGAAATTTTAATATCCAATTTTACGAATTATTTGTAATTTGTTTATTTTGTAGAACTCGTAAGGAAGGATTTATGATCACCACTTTAACGTCTTATCCTCAACTAGCATCCTCTTAATTTTTGAACTGGATTAAAAAGTGTTTTCCAAAAGTAAAATACGACCCTGTGGACTATCAACTACATCATTTCATAGAACTCCATAGACATAAAACACAGTATTTAAAGTACATAAAAATACACGTATTTACATTGCATGTGCTGAGAAAAAAATATCAAACAAAACCTTAGAAAAAAAAAAAAAAAAAAAAAGCTGCTATTCTGGTTTAAATTCCGAAGATAACTATACTACCAATAAGTTGTAAACAAATAACATAAATCAAGGGGTGCTCGTTTCACATCAGCTGTTTGTAATGTATAACATACAATAAATGATTTGGATTAAAAAATGAGTTTTCCAAAAGTAAAATATGACCCTCTGAACCAGTGGCGTATGCAAGGGGGGGGGTTCAAACCCCATTGCCAAAAATTTTTTAATAAAATGTCCATAAATTTTCAATTTTCAACTTAACTATTACGCATTTTAACACAAAGTTATGGCTATAACCCCCACCCCCCTTGAAGGAAGTCTGCATACGCTACTGCTGTGAACTATCAACTGCATCATTTCATAGAACTCCGTATTAGACACTCGCATAAAGCGCAGTATTTATAGTACATAAAAATACACTTATTTACATAGCATTTGCTGAAAGAAAAAAATACCATACAATACCATACAAAAAAAAAAAAAAAAAAAAAAAAGGTTATAGATGGTTTTAACTTCATTTCTTATTAATTTTTTTTAAATCTTTTTTATCTTCATTATGTTTAATTGCGTCAATAATGTAAGAAGGATTTCTGAATCGAAGAGACATTTTGTAAGGTGGATCAATGAGCTCCGGGAGAATGCACACTGCTCAAAGCAAGTATTCGACAGATTTGAGAGCAGTAAAATAACAACACTTGTTACTACAAAAGGCTTTGCAAAAGGCACTGAGCCAGATGATTTTACAGATACACACAAACAAAAGTTGAAATGTGAAGAGAATGTTTCTGGAGGCACTGGGGTGGGAAGTGAGGACACCACAGGGGGTCAACTGGTCAATATACGCCCACCTCATCAATCACCGCAACTAATGGTTACCAAAGTGGGAGGATGAAATTCGCGTCGAAATCATACATTTCATAGCATATAACGTTTACATTTAATTGAAAATAACGAAAAGTTGTCATTGAAAAAACACGAAAAAAGCATGTAAAAATAGTGAGATGGCTATACAATGACTTACGCGAGTTAAAATTTTGCTGAAGAGCGGGATTTTGAAATAACGGATCGTCAAAAATGAAGATAACGGTTTTAGAATTTGTGTTGCTTTTCAGATTGCAATAAAATCTCTTTCGGCTTAATTAACCCAAATCTGATTCACGCAATACTTGCGAACAGTTCTCAAGATTCACACAAGAAAATTTCACGTAAAAATACCAAATACTTTCCGAGAAAAATTATTAGGCCTTAAGGCACTTTTCTTCATAGGAAAGCATTGGGACGTGAATCTCCGCAAGCCGAGTAGATAAGCCGAGTAGATAAGCCGAGTAGCCAGTTGTAAATAAATATCATGTTGTAAGCTAAGTAAAGGGTCAGATTTAGGAAAGGAACTCTGCAGCCCCCCCCCCCTCTAATATCCGCTATAAGACTTGTTTCTCGCGTTCGAACTGGTAACGAAAGTAACGAGTAAAGGCGCGTTTCGACTAGGTTGTTATTTTCCCCAAATCCCTTACCGCTGCTAAAAACTCTCCGTAAAGCCGGTTTTTCGACCGTTATCGCCTGTCTTTATCGTTTTAAAAGGTATTCATTTCCCGTCTTTAAGCGCGCTAAGTTCTTAAAGAATCCCAGCTTTTAATTGGCTGATCGCGTCCCCCAAACATTCCAATATGGCTGTCGCGATAGTGAGAATGTACTAGATACACTGCTGGCCATCGTAAATGCAACACCCTGAAGGAAGCATGCAAATAATATGAAATTTACAACATGCATTAGCTGAGGTGAGATATGCAAATGATTAGAATTTCAGCGCAGACGCACATCAAGCGCGCCTGTGGCGCCACCTCAAAGCGCTATTTAATGCTTGGAGATTTCGACGGTTTCAAGTACAGCAATTGTGTTTTTCTTGCTTTTTTTTCAAAAAAAAAACGATAAATTATGCCTCGTAGGAAACAACGATCATCTTTTGATCAAGTATCCGAGTTTGACAGAGGAAGGATAGTGGCATACCGAGATTGTGGGTTATCTTTCAGGGAAATCGGTCGTCGTATTGGACGAAACCAAACAACTGTGATGCGGATATGTGATCGTTGGGTGCAGGAGGGTACGACGGACAGACGTGATCGACCGCATCGACCTCAGTGCACCACGTCACGTGATGACAGGCAGATTGTACGCATGGCAGTGACGGACCGCTCAGTCACATCACGAACCATATCACAGCAGATTCAGTCTGTAACGCATCATCCAGTGTCTGCGCGTACCATTCGACGTCGTTTACAGCAGAATGGTCTGTCCGCAAGACGTCCGTTGCTTTGTCTACCTCTGACGCGGAACCACAGACGTCTCCGCCGCCAATGGTGCGATGAAAGAAGGATGTGGACGACAGAATGGAATGAAATTCTCTTTACTGACGAGTCACGCTTCTGTATGCAACACCACGACGGTCGGATTCGAGTCTGGAGACACCGTGGAGAGAGAATGCTGAACAGCTGCATTATGCACCGTCACACTGGTCCTGCACCGGGTATTATGGTATGGGGCGGTATCGGATATCTCTCTCGCACTCCTCTAGTACGCATTGCCGGTACTTTAACCAGCCAGCGCTACATCTCCGAGGTGTTGGAGCCAGTTGTCCTTTCTTACCTTCAGGGCTTGCCAACAGCCATATTTCAGCAGGATAATGCACGGCCACACGTGGCACGCATTGTCCAAGGGTTCTTCGTCAATCACCAGATTGAATTGCTTCCCTGGCCGGCGCGCTCTCCGGATCTTTCGCCGATAGAAAACATGTGGTCCATGGTTGCTCAACGACTGACCCAGAGTTCATCCCCAGCTGTCACACCAGATCAACTTTGGCAACGTGTGGAAGCTGCTTGGTCTGCTGTACCCCAAGAACACATTCAAAGTCTCTTTGAATCAATGCCGAGGCGTGTGGCAGCTGTGATCTCCAACAACGGCGGCTACTCTGGGTACTGATTTTGGCAGGAACCACGCTTCATAGAATGCTGTAAATTTAATCATTTGTTACTTGGTCAACATGTTATCTACACAATAAATTTTGTTGTGATATCTCTTGTTTTTCTTGGTGTTGCAATTTGGGTGGCCAGCAGTGTATTTTTTAAGGATAAATAGGCTCTTAATTCTTTTCTTTTTGGTTCAATTAATCATCAATTTTCATAAGAGTATTCCAAATTATTGTAAATCTGCTCTGGACAAAACTGATGCAGTCAATTGACCTAAAAAATCTAAAGAGGGAAAAAAAAAAAAAAAAAAAAAAAAGCCCGGCTCTCAATCTTTCTTCATGATTTCATGCACAATTAATCATAATTCTGTCATTCTTCCTTTAGAGTGTTTTTATCCCTTATGTTTTATAGTCACTCTTTTAATAATATTTCTATTTCTTTTTGTTTTTGGCTCGTAACTATTCGATGTGTCGCGTAGATCTGTGACAAGATCAATTCAAATTAACTTACAACATCCTTCGGGTTGTGTCTAGCGTGGCTAGGACCTTCCGCACTTGCCTCTTGTCGTGTTGACCTGAGTTCGATTCCCGCTGCTGCTCTTTTTAGGGCTTTGCTTTACTGTCGGTTTTGTTTTATTTCAGTTAAAAAAATAATAACAGGTTATTCTATACTTTACTTTTTTTCTTTAATTTATTTTGCGATAATTAATAATAAAAAATAGTTATGACTTTGAATTGAAAAATATTTAAGTATTTTTTGCAAAGCTTCTTCCTAACTTTTTCTTTAAGTATTTCATGTGATATTCTGATGATCTCTAGCATTTTGACATCTATTTCTAATTAAAATTAAGTCTTTATTCTTGTAATATTATTGACTGTATTTGAAAAATTCAATATATATATATATAATTAATATTTCAATGAATTTTTTTTCTCTTCAGAAAGCTCACATAATTAATTATTAATAGTTATTACTTAGTATTCAAAGGGAAAAAAAATAGTAGTTTTACATACTAACTGGTTTTAATGATAATTCTTTTACTCTTCATGTATAAATAAAATTTATTGTAATTATTGAATTTTAATTTTAAGACCGATATTTTTTCCAAATCATAGGTTTTCTCATTTTTATTTTGTGTTTCTTTAAATACCAGATTAAAAATTTTGTTCAATACTTTTCAAATAGAAATTTGATTAATAAATCTAAATTTATTCGTGCACTATCTTTTGTATTAGACATTTAAAGGCCGGAGATGGCATCAAACACGAGATGTTGTGCCCACCAGAGCCGAGTTGATAAGATAGTGAAGATGGTAGATAACTGAAGTATAAAAGTCCAGGGTTCTGATCTACCGGACGGCTGATTATCTAAAAATTCGGAGTTTTGGACGGTTTTTCTCACGATGTAACGTAAATACGCTTCAGAAGCACTAAGAAAGTCATCCGCACAAGGCACTCCCCCTTTCGATAGGCAATACGAAATACTCCTCGTGTAGGTTTATCATAACAAAATACAATACAACCTTTTCAGAAATAGTTGTATGCTTTTAGTGTATGTTAGAGATAACTGAAATTAAATTAATAACATAATGTACTTCTTAAATTTACAAAACACACGAAAAGCAGATATCAATATTCTGTTAATTACTTATTTGGTGAAAGACAGCATGGAGTACTTAAATTTATCGAAAATGTGGCTACCTTTTAAATCTATCAAAACAGCTCAATTAACTTAATGATCCCCATAAATTAGAGGCTTTAAAATACTGACACCCAGGTTTTTTTTTTTTTTTTAAGCCTCCTAAAATTAGTATAATATGTGCTAACTAAAAAAGTCCCTTAAATAAATGCAGTAGAATTTTTCAAATTCAAAGTCGACGGGACTTAGCGATTCTGCATAACACAAATTTCCAGATTATAAAAAATCCTGCAGTATTATTAAAAAAAATCGTTGTAATCAGGTAAAGTTTAAAAAAAAGACAATTTTTTTTAAATAGAAAAATGTATTAAAAATAAAATACATTTACTGAGAAATTGCTCATTAGAAAGATGCTATTCTTTTAAACATTTTTAATAAAATCTAAAACATTTTCTTTCGAATACTGATTTATTGTTATTTTAAGGTCTAATTTCGTAAATTGGAATTCCAAATTTAAGAAAGTCTTCTGTATTTAAAAATAACAAATGGGGATATATTTAAAAGAAAAACGGGAAACAGATAAAAGTTTAAACACGCATGCGCAAAATCGCTAATAGCCATTGGAGGAACGTACGGTTCTTAAAGGAGGTAACTGAAGCTAGTTGAAACGGAATTCTACTTTAGCGTTACGACTTTCGGGGAATTAACGGCATTTGGGGCATTAACGACACAAGTGGAAACGCGCCTTAACGAATACTTAGTAACCGGTAGTGAGTTTAGAGTAACGAATGCATACGGGTATTAATATTTTCGTTACTTTTACAACACTAATAAACATCAATAAACTTGTTTCTGGTGGGATTAAAAAATAGAATTAGTTATATCAAATGGTGGAGTAAGAAAGATGTACAATTTTATCCTTAAAACATTTATTTACAGATTAAAAACTAAGATTCTAACGATGGTATTCATGAAACATTCTACCGGCTGGTTACAGGTCGATCGACTGAAATGTTAGATTTTATTGATAGATTTGCGAGATTTATGTGTGAGGAGAAAGTAAACTATGTAGAAGGCACGGATGAAACGGATTTTTCAATACCTTACCATGAAAGTAAATAAACGGTAGAAACATGAAAAGAACTAATTGGTTAAAACTTGCAAGTGGTCGTAAAATAACGGAGTCGCGGTAGAGCAAGGGATTCTGTAGCCATAGTTTCAGGTTTCTGTCCTCGCTGCAGCCTGAATTTTTTTCTTGCTCTTTTATGTGCATTTTTTTACTTTACATCTCTAGAACATGTGAAAATATCTAAATTATTTTAGTCTGTTCTGTTTTCTTAATATATATTACCATGAAAATGACATTTATTATGTAAATGTAATTTATGAGATCTAATATATGTTTTTACAGACTTAAAAAGAAAAAAAAAAACGTAGTTTTTGCTTAAATAATTTCAACAACATCCATTCGAAAATTCCATTAAATACTGAAGAAATAATAGGCACTCACAATCTTACTCTTGTATGTGCGATTTAATAAATTTGTTTACTTTTATTTCACTCAAAATCTATTTATATTTGTTATTTGACAAATAAAAATCAGGAATGCATTTTCCCCCAATATTCATAAGCAGCATTTTGTTTTCTTTACATTGAAACAATGAAAATATTATATTTAAAATTAATACTGAATTTTCAGAAATATGATCTTTTTATTTCTAATAAAGTAAGGCCCACTGGGTTGAAGTACTTAACCATTTTAATTAGGTTTATAGATTCGAGATTATACTACAATGGAAAAAGAAACACTTAAAATACTGGTGTTAAACGTTAAAATAGATAAAAACTTTGTGAAAAAACACACATTAAATGTTACTTATAACAGGATACGATCGTTTCGACTGAAAAAAATTTTCAGTCTTCATCAGTGAAAGCCCTTCGTCTCACAGAACATAGGGAACTGAAAAAGCTTTTTCAGTTCCCTCTGTTTCTAATCTAAGAATTCAGATTTTCTTAGTTAAAGAGCAACATTCTTCTAAATATAAAGGGTAGGAAAGGAGGGACCGTATAAAAATTAAATTTTGTATTTTAATATGTATACCGCCCCAAGTAAAAAAATGCCATATATGAAAGCTACTCTTAATTTGACGAACTTTTCTAATTGGAAGTATGTTTTGATCACTTACGGTTTAAAAAATAATCGCCTTAATATCTATTTTGAATCACCCGGTAACTTAGCACTAACTTCTGAACATCCAGGAATTTTCCGAAGAATGCTTCTGAATTCCCCTAGTGACACGTCACCCTCAACTTCTCTTGTCTCTTTCTTTTCCGTTTCTGTCTATTTTTTTTTTCTGAAATTCTGAAAGAGCGATTCGGATTGTCGGAGTTCGGATAACTGATGTTCTACTGTACTGTAGCAGCATAAAATCTGAAGGGTTTTTATCTTATTTTGAAATAATACATTCCTAAGCACAAATTAAATTTTGTTTTGTCAAAACATTTTCCTGTAAAATTCCTGTTTCTAAGTTCTTTTGTTAAACAATTTTTTATCAATTTGTTAATGAAGCAAATATTTTTTCAGTGAGCATTTTAGATAGAAGGCATATGGAAATCGAAGTTGGATAATGTGAGAAATACAAAGCTTTAAAATCTTTTCCAGTTAAGTTTTGGTTCATTTAACATTAATATACACTGTTCAAAATATATCTGTAAATTAACGGAAAAAGGACTGGCAGCAAAGTTGCCAGAAAATGTCCGTTCATTTTTCCGTTTTCTGGACTTGTAACTTTCCGTTTTACAAAAACTGCGAAATAAAATAGGTCGGCCATCGCCAGGATCGATCCCTGAGCCAACGTTCGTCGGTTGTTAGCTACCAACTGGGCAGAACCAGTTGTTTGGTTACTGACTGCGATAACAACTCCGGAGGGAAACGGGAGGTCTTTTAGCCAATCACATGAATCCCTTGACGCTCCTCCTTAAAACCCCACCTCAAGGCGGGGCAAAGTTAACGACTGCGGAAAATTAACGACGACCGGAGAATCCAGCTGTGAAGACGGTTGCTTTAACCACTAGACACCACACGACTGGTTCTGGACATAGATATGGGAATAGTGAACTAGATTGCGCACAAGGGGAGGAAACTTGTTGCCAGTGCACTTCCGGAGCAGACGACACGATAGAGGCAGAAAGACGAAAACGTCGCTGCTTACGACTGCTATGCAACAGCATTAATTTACATTTAAATACAGAATTGATGATTCGTTCAGAACCAAATTCAAAGAAAAAACATTTTGTTATGATATTTTGCTAGCTATTTTTAGTTTATTTTTGCTGTTAGATGGTCTAAAAATGTAACACATTAAAATAATCGATTAAATGTTTATTTTTGCACACAAGGAAAACAAAAACTTTTTCTGAACAAAGATGGGAACTGAAATTAAGTATCAATTGTGTATTGGAAGTACTAGGGTAAAAGACCGAGGTGTCATAGATCTCGTAAGAGAAAACTACGTTCATATCAAGGGGGGGGGGGGATTGTGCTTCTTGTTACATTTTAAGAAAATCATAATATTGTGGCATAGTTTGGTGATTGAGTTTGGATCTTTCTTTACCTCGTAAATGTATTTCTAACGTTCTTGAGATTCAAATACGCCTTCTTCTACTTTTTTTTTTTTTTTTTTTTTTTTTTTTTAAATGAAAAAGGCTATACTTGGGAAATTTTATCCCTTTTGAAGTGGGAGTCCAAAACGTGTTTTGTACACGTCCTTTATATCTTAAAAAGAAACCGATTTCCAAAAAGTTATAATGTTACATTCTAAAAATATTACAATGTAATAAACTTGGAACCCTAAATGTAAACATCAGTTTTCTAAAAATTGCCTCTCTTGAACAGTGCATTTTCGCTTATGTACATCCACAACTTTGTACAGGTAAAAACATGTTTAGCTAATATTAATATTTAGGATATTTTAAATACCCCCCCCCCCATTTTTTTTTCTGGGGTGCATGTTTTTCACACATTTCTCATAACTAACATAGTAAATATAGATTATTTTAATACAGTTAATATATTTTCAATAGATTATTATTCTTTGTTTAAAATATACCAAGGCTCATTGTTTTGAATAAAAACATTCTCCATTCTTTAATTTTACCATACTTTCGGCTAAATTTGAAGAAATATTTTTTCAAAAAGCTTGATGGGAGAAGGTATGTGGAAATGCATGCATTTAATACGTATTTATTTCATGCGTCTCCCTGTTTCCTACAGAGAAATACACACGTTTATTTCTCAGAATCCCAAATACACAAAAGTTCATTATTTTTACATCCTTTTCTGACAAACATAGCTTAAAATTGTAATAGTAGGTAAATGATGATCGCATACCAAATTTTTGTTTACCTGAAATATTTGTAAAGTTCATTGGAACAATATTTTATTGTAATTTCAATATCAAATTTGCAGTATCTAAGAAATAAAGCAGGGATAAATATCAGGAATAAAGCATTATTTTATGCTGGAATTCAAGCGAGATAATTCTCCACCAAGTTGAAGCCGCACTAAAATATTTCTAAAAATCTTGTTAACTCTCAATTTAATAACAGTACATGTTCGAAGAAGGCTTACTATGTATAGCATATTTTTAGGTATTCTTCCTGATACTTTAAAAAAAAAATCAAAGCTAAAAACTAAAATAGGAAAGCAACATTAACAAATTCCAATGTCAAAACTCTGAATGAAAGAATGAGAGGGATGGCACAGCAGAAATCCATTTATTTGTCAATTCTTTATTAGATAGTGGAAACCTAAACAATCAGAAAGTTATTAAAATCAGAAAGTCATCTAGAAAAATTAAGTAAAATGACAGTTTGCAGCATCGAAGCATTGCACAAAGCATGTGCACTTTTTGTGCACAACATTGCACAAAAATCATCAGAAATAATCCTCCCATGATAACTTTGCTTGGCATAACTTAACTGTTTTATGGCTTTTTAAAAATACATTTTATAGTGTACGATTGTTTGTAGGGATGTGTAAACTTAAACGTACATTCAATTAAAGCACTGATTTAATAGAATTTCAGTTAATATTAAAAATTGCGTCACCAGCCAGGTTTTTTTTTTTTTTTTTTAAATTAAACTGTGGATTTGATACAACACTACAGAGCTGATATGCTTATTTTTTAAAAAAAAGTTAAAATACTTACCATAAAACACTAACTTAATAAAGCTTACTTAAACAAAAGTATAAAGAAACATAAATAAAGACTTAAACAAACAATCACGTTGAATTAAAAAAATGAATTTAATATTAAAACTAGTAATTTTGAAAGTCGTTAAAAAATGCTCAAATGTGGAAAATCTAGTTAGAATAAATAAGATAAATTCAATATCCCCAATTCAAGAGTTATTTTTGAAAAATGATAGAAAAATTAATCATTTCCTGTAAAATATGATTAATAATTATTCGTAAAAAGTAAATTACGATGCTTTATTTATCTCATTTTTTATAGTTTAAGTGCCAAGCATACAATTTAAAAATAAGTAATATATATATATATATATATATATATATATATCGTACGGGCAAATGTTTTAGGATTATATTTATATAGAAACATAAATTAAGCAATGTCTACTTTAATTCAAGAAGGATGTGCAATATCTCCTTCAATTACTTTACAAAGTGAACGAAAAGCATAGGTAAATAGGAAATTTAAAAATACTACTGTTATTGAACATCAATTGGTATTTGATTTTCAATACCACCAATTTTAAGCATTTGTTACCTGTGAAAAGGTATTCCAGATCCTTTCCTAAACCTGTTAGTGTAATTATACGCACAGCACGACTTGGGCATGATAATGCTTAAAGTTAATTAAAAATAAATAAATAAGATGCTGGACTAGTGGCGAAAATAACCATAAACCATGATCAAGACACTGCTTTCTGCCACTATCATGGGCGATGCCACCGAAGATATTTGGCAACAAGAAAAACCTCTTACTAGTATACGGATGCGTGATCTAGTTATTCCTATATCTATGGTTCTGGAATGACCAAAGGGTGAAGTAAAGGTTATTTTAGTTTCCTTGCGGGAGAGGAATTCGTGCGTTTCATGATTTAAAATTCGAGATAAAGTGTTGTCCAGTTATTATCAACATAGTCAAATTATTGGATTAGCAAGAAATTAATTTCGATTTTCACAAATGTATGTTGTTAGTAAAAACATTTACTCTTTAGCTATTTGTCATATCGGTTTAGATTTCCAGACAGTTTTGCTGCAAACACTGAAAATTGGGAAAGAAATACATTGGCTGCTAAAAATATAAAAAAATACACCTTGATTTTTCGTTCTCAGTTTGAAGTAATATTAATAATAATCACTTAAATTATTTTCTAGCCAGTCCTGTACATTTATGAATGTGATTTGAAATACTCTTTTTTATGAAAGGGAATTCCTCTTTAAAAAAGTAATTAATTCTAGTTTAAATTTTAATTACTCATTATAGTTTAATTTTTAATTACTCATGAGAATGCGTTTGGTGTCAATATTTTTATCCATCTAAAATGTCCAACAAAAATCCATTTCTCAAAGCTACTTACAAAACTTACAAACTAAACCAAAAACGGAAATTTACAGTTTTCACAAGAAATTTCCGAAAGTTGCAATCATTTTTCTTTGTTTAACGGAAAATTACCAATTGTTGGGGAAAGCGGACATTTTCCTGGAAATTAAGGCTGGAATTATCCTGAATTTTCAGATTATTTTTAACAGTGTACATTCATTGATGTGGATTGGACAAATATAATATCGTTCCCTTTCTTCAAAGTAAGCAGAAGCTAGAAAATTAAAAATGAAATAAAAAGTTGCTTTATAGTTAAAAATGTGAGTGTTTCCTCTTAAGACCAATTGTTAGTATTTTTACTGGCTGTAAAAAAGTATTCAACGTAATAACGTTAATCTTCTACTTGCGAAAGATTTTCTCATGCTGCTAAGTCATGATTTTTCGCCTCTTATAGAGAATTATCTTATGTTCTTTTAAGGTTATTGGTTACGCTCAAAATTTTACAAGTCAGCTTTGATAAGTTTTTTCCACTTTCTTATGTGCATCTTTTCTACTAATGATGTGTTTATGCTAGTTTAGTCTTTTCTAGTTATGAGTTTAAAATTGCTACTAAGTTGCTTATTTAGATATGCTTTCCGGTTTAATCTTTAGACCTCTTAAATGAGTCTGCTCTTTTTCAATGTAAGACTCGTTTAATTTTTTTTCTAAACAAAAATGTATTGTGATAGAAATTTTTATTCCGTTTTGAGCCACCATTCATATACACGTAAAACTATTTATTGTGTAACATTTAAGTTGTTTTTAAAATATCTGTTTGCTTTGGCAGTATGAAGGAAATGATTTATTATAGTATTTGTATTTTTTTCATGTTTGTAACTTGTTTTATGATTTTTAAAAAAATTGCTAAGCTATAACTATTCATCTATAAATAACGAGACACTTAATATTAAAAATTGTGTTCGGCTATTTAACATTTTATTTGATGATTCCCCCCATGCAAATTTTCCCTAAAACAGATATTTAAACATATAAATTTAGGAACATGCAACTACAACTTGTTTTAATGTTTACATAAGAAGCCTGTAAAATAGCCGCTTAATTAATTTTACATCTATGCTTGTTGTAATAATTTCTGCAACATAAAATGAAAAAAATTCTCAGTCTGTTAAAATAAATGGAACAGGAATTTTTTTTAGGGAAAAGAAAAGTCCCTCCCAGTTGCAGTTAAAAGGAATTACTGAATAGATAGCTTTAAAATAGTGAATTTTTGCTAAGAAATTTTGATATAAAATCCTGTAGTAGTTTCTAAACTTTGTGTAGTTCTTTTTTTCCCCTACCTTGGGGAACGTGGGTATTTTATTTCCTCTGTGAGGAAGATTGAAGTCATAAACAGCCAGATTTAACTTCCTTCTTTCGTAGCATTTATAATAAAAGTACTTTCGATATATTCTCTGAAACATGAATTTGAGAAAAAATGTTTGCCTAATGCAATCCTTACTTTGTCAAAATAACCTTTTTGACTTATACAGAATGAAATTCTTCTTAAGAATGTAGCACTTAGCAGGCTTTCTGGATTACGAAATATGTACAATTCCAATTTATGATTGCCTTTTCTTTACTGATCTGTTACTACGCTTTAGAGATTCGTGTTGTTACTATGGTAACAGCATTGTAGAGTGAGTTTCAACCAGTTGAATGTTACTTATATGATGCGTGTCTGGATGTGTAAATTTTACTAGGATCTTCCGTGAAATACGTATGAGAGTTAAGAAATAGCTCACTTAACAATTTTAGAAGCTAACTATACTTCACAGCGCCGCCTCTACCAGCAACGGGGCCCGGTCCCAAATTTAATACTACTCCCCCCCTCCCCCCGTGATTATTTTCATGCTGCTGCCCTTCCTCTCACACATTCTTTCATGCACCAAAATGAATGTTCATATTGCATTAACAGATGATGTTTACTTTTTTTGCAACTTATAACGGAATTTTAAATTTCAATGTAAACTTACTTAGTAATTTTAAGTTTGTATCTTTGTTTGTATAGTAAAAAAAAATCTTTTCTTCTGTTTATATAGTGAGCAAATCGTCAACTCTGGGACCAGAGGCGTTATATATACAGGGTGTCCAGCCTTAATGTGACCCAATAGCTAATTCCCGAACCGTTCGGTTTAGATAACCACTTCCAATTTGAAAAATGTTTTAATAAAGGTAAAGAATGTTTTTACGTGCTTTTCAAACCAAAAAACCCATTTAGAAAAAAATTACAAAAATTAAATTGTTATACGGTCCCCAGGTTCTATCACTTATATTTAGGAAAAGATGCAGTACACACACACAAAAAAAAGTAAACACAAAAAGTTTCATTTTATTACGATAAAAACTGTCCGAGTTATGGAACTTTGAAACTCGTACATTTCATCCGTTTTCTCGGCCATTTTCAAGACGGTCCCTTACTAGCTTCTTGAAAACGGCCGAGAAAATGGACGAAATGTATGATTTTGAAAGTTCCATAACTCGGTCAGTTTTTATCGTAATAAAATGAAACTTTTTGTGTTTACTTTGTTTTTGTGTACTGCATCTTTTCCTAAATATAAGTGATAGGACCTGGGGACCGTATAAAAATTTAATTTTTGTAATTTTTTTCTAAATGGGCTTTTTCGTTCGAAAAGCACGTAAAAACATTCTTTACATCTTTTAAAACAATTTTTCAAATTGGAAGTGCATATCTAAACCGAACGGTTCGGGAATTAGCTATTGGGTCACATTAATACTGGACACCCTGTATATATATATATATATACACAGGGTGTCCAGCCTGTATATATATATATATATATATATATATATATACAATATACATACATACATACACACAGGGTGTCCAGTGCTAACGGTGCCCAATGGCTATTTCCTGAACAGTTAGTCCGAGACACATTGTTCCAATTGCAAAATTGCTCTAAATTGTGTAATCTACGTATTATATCAGAAATAATCGAAGTCAATAAATTAATTCCTATAAAAATTAGGAAACTTACATTTTTATATAGTCCCCCGGTCCTATCAGTTATATTTAGAAAAATTTTCTTTATACAATTTCATGCACCAAAAAAAAAAAAAGATTCACCCTTCTACGACCAAAATTCACCGAGATAGGAAGCAGCAAACACTTAAGTCACTTTTCCACGTTTAAAAATGTCCCTTTGCGGTAAGCTGTTGAGGGACCATATAAATATTGAAATTATAAGTTATAGGTTATAATTTCGTTTTCTGGCATAAAGTCGGGGAAAGACGTGAAACTAATTTTAGAATACTAATCTTTAAGGAAAGGGTTATAGTCAGGCTCTGTAAAAATCTATCCGAGATCAGACTTACTAAATCGTATATATGTGGAGCATGCAGATGTGTAGCACCGAGTATGCTCCGCCAAGTACAGGAAGAATTTTCTACAGGGGTGCATATTCGCATTGCAGCCGAAGGAACCTATACTTTGAGCAAATGTTACGCTAACAGGAATTGTAATATTATTTTAAGTTTCTAAAATGCATATATTTATATTTCATAATGTTTCATTTTCTAATTTAATGTTTTAATAAAGTGTTTTATTCTCTTGTTTTTGTATTTTATGTTATTTAATACCAGTTCATTAAAAAAACTCTTTAAAAATTTCTGTTTTCAGTATAAGCTATATTTTTGTTACTTTATTGGATACACATAGTTAAACGTTAATCTTCTTTATTGGAATCTAGAATCGTAAAATAGTTGATGAAATTGCTAATATATATTACATGGCTCAAAATTATGTACATTAATTTATCTCAAATTTGTTTTGTGTACAACCCCTATTTCGTATCTTGAAAAGTGCTCTAACTTTAAGCAGCTGTAACTCGGTGAATTTCGGTCATAGAAGGATGATTTTTTTTTTTAATTGCATGAAATTCTATAAGTAAAAAAATTCTAAATATAACTCACAGGACCGGGGAACCGTATAAAAATTTAAATTTCGTAATTTTTATAGGAATTGATTTATTGACTTCGATTGTTTCTGTTATAATAGATTATGCAATTTAAAGCATTTAGGAAATAGCCATTGGGCACCGTTAGTACTGGATACCCTGTATATATATATTTATGTACAATAACTTCTCAGTAAGTCGAAGGACAAAAATTCGAACATCAACATAAAAAGTTCCGCATTTGAAGATTAAATTATTATAAAAAAATATAATTAAAACAATAATACAAACATTCGTTATATATGTAAATCGATATGTCATCTACATTATTTCTGAATTGTAGGACTTTTTTAGGGGAAGTGGGCTCAACCCTTTCATAAACCTGTTGAGGGATGGAATAAATTTGTCCTTCAGTAAATTTTTCGGCGGGAAATAAATTTTCGGGGATTAAAATATCTTACATATATATATTTTCGATGAAGCTATTGTTTTGATTTGCCTTATTTTTTTTTTTTTTTTATTATTCCTTGCGGGCCCCCAAAACTCTGGCCTCCGTTACTATAGGACCAGTATCCCCCTCCCCTAAACGGCGACCCTGATACTTCACTAAATTTAGATAATTGTCTGTAAATGGTAGTAATGTATTCAAATACGAAACTAGTTTATATTAGTTTGTAACTATTAGTTTGAAACGCTTATCTTTATTTTGTCAAGCTTGTAATGTGAAGTGAAGATATTTTGTCAAGCTTGAAATGTCCTTTTATAACGAGCCCGAATTTAATGAGGAAATCTGAAATACTCAGTGCCCCCACCAGTGGCTGAGTGGTTCTGCTCCCGAAACTGGAAGGCGGGAGGTACCTGGTTCAAACCCGGTAGCTCCTGTTGACCTAGCCGTTAGGGGTTACGTCTTATTTTCGACTGGGCAAGAAGCGACCGGGGTTGAAATCGTCTCTCTTCCGACCGCTTTGGTTTGAGAGTTGTACTTGCGACCACTTTTGTTCAAATGTGCAGGGTCTCTTGACATCTGTCAGAAAATGACACTGAGATGGGGAAGGGGGGGGGGAGGGAGAGAAATGACTTTCGGATGCGTTTGGACTTTCAGATTTTTTAAAGTAGCGCATTCTTTCCCTTATATTTTTAAACGTATTTATGCGAATTTGCAAGTGGATCGCTCAAATGGTGTGAACTAGGGATCGACCGATAGTATCGGCGCCGATACCTCCTATTTTTTTAGGTATCGGTATCGGTTCTTTCGATTCTAAAAGTATCGGGAAAGTATCGGTTTCTGTTGCTTTCATCCATTTTCACCGATACTTTTCAACCGATACTTCGCTTTTCAGAAGAAACCACGCAAGCGCAACACCATTCTAGAATCTTTATTTTGGTAATGAGATGAGAGGCGTCGTTTCATTGGCACATTTGTTTGCGCGAGTGTTTTCGAAGTGTTTTTTAATCCTAACCATCGCTAAATGGATGTCGTATCACCAAGTATGGTCGAAATTATGGACGAAGAATCGTTAGATGACAGTTTAACAGGAACATCGTCTATTCTTCTAAATTATTTTGAATTGGTGCCCAACACTAAATACGCTATCTCCAAGGATTGCAAAAAACAAATGTCGAGAGGTAGGCTATAATTTTACTTCAGTGTTATAAACGTTTATTTTCTCACTGTGTGGACTCGAAAAAGAGTTCATTCATATCTTCTATATAAATAAAATTAGACTTTTGTCTGTACATTTCTTGGAATTCAAAAATTTTGCGATTTCTATCCGTTTCAAGCACACGGGAATCTGATGCGACCCTCAAAAAAAAGTTTGTCTGTCTGCCGTTCTGTCGTTCTGTCATTCTGTCCGTGATGCTTTTTTTATTCAAGCATCACGTAAAAACGACTGAAGCGAATGATATGAAATTGGGTGTCATGATAGGTGGTCACTCAACTTAAAACATAGGCGTCGAATTTTTAAAAAATCTTCATTAGATTTTCAGATTTTGCGAAAATCCTTTCAAACTGCGTAAATTTGTGTTCAAGCATCACGTAAAAACGACAGAAGAGAATGATATGAAATTGGGTGTCATGATAGGTGGTCACTCATCTTAAAACATAGGCGTCGAATTTTTAAAAAATCTGGATTGGATTTTGAGATTTTGCGAAAATCGTTTTAAACTGCGTAAATTCGTGTTCGAGCATCACGTAAAAACGACTGAAGCGATTGAAAAGAAATTTGGTATCATGATTGGTGGACAGACACTCAACTTAAAACATAGGCGTCAAATTTTTAAAAATCTTGATTGGATTTTGAGATTTTCCGAAAATCGTTTCAAACTACGTAAATTTGTGTTCGACCACCAAGTAAAAACGATTGAAATGGAATTTGGTATCATGATAGGTGGTCATTCAACTTGAAACATTGGCGTCGAATTTTTAAAAAATCTTGATTAGATTTTGAGATTTTGCGAAAATCGTTTCAAACTGCGTAAATTTGTGTTCGCATTACACGTAATAACTTCAAAGGTGAAAAAATGATATTTGGTGAAATGATAGGTGCTCACTCACTTTAAACTATAAGCATCTAATTAAAGAAGATCGATCAGATTTAGAGATTTTGCGAAAATCTTTTAAAACTGAGTGACGCATTACGTAATAATGACTAAAGCGAATGATATGAAATTTGGTCACATGATAGATGGTTGCTCAACATAAACTATAGGTGTCCAATTTTTAAAACATTTTTATTAGATTTTGAGATTTTGTGAAAATTCTCTCAAAATAGGTTTATATTTCTTCAAGCATCGCGTAATAACGACTAATACGAATGATACGAAATTTGGTGATAGGATAGGTAGTTGCTAATCTTAATTTATAGGCGTTGAATTTTTAAAATATTTTCATTACATTTTGAGATTTTGTGAAAATCGTTTTAATATGCTGAAATTTTTGTTCCAGCATCACGAAATAAAGACTGCTGGGAATGAAACGAAATTGGGTGACATGATAGGTTGTCACTCAACTTAAATTCTAGGCTTCCAGTTTTGCAAAAATGTTGATTAGATTTTCAGATTTTGCGAAAATGATTTCAATATATGTAAATATTCGTTCGCGCATCACATAATTACGAATAAAGCGAATGAAATGGTATTACTTACTTAGTTACTCTCTAACCTGTAATATTTTAACAATACATAAAAATTATAACTTCGCTTTCTTTACTTTGGCAACATACTACATCCATTCTGTGTACTCCTACAATGCTGACGAAAGTTCTTGCTTTTTAGAAATTTGCATTCAGTACTAACCCGTCAACGGCGGGTACTTCAGCTAGTATATATATATATACAGTTGAATCTGACTATAACGAACTCGCTCGGTTCCAGTTAAAAAATTCGCTATAGAGAAAATTTCGTTGTAGAGTGATTAGAGATTTTTGCAGTTATTTCAGCAAATATTACAAACTTTTGAGTTAATTTGAAGTTTAAAAGTATTAAAATTATGACTTTCAATAAAAAATAAATTGGTATTTATTATAAATTTGTTAACCTTACAGTTTCTTACTTTTCATTGTATAAATGAAATGTTTTAAAGTAAAGACAATCCACGAGTTTAGAGAATAAAATATGTAATGCACTTACGTTTATTTTACTACAAAATTCCGTTACTTTACATTGTTTTGCATTCCGCGATTCTAAATTTTCATAAAAATATTCACATTTTAAAAGTCCGCTGAAAATAGAGTGAGGCACATTTTCTTCCATTTGGAAACCTTTTTAATGGTTTTGAAAGGTTGAAGCATTAAAGTTTGATGTGGTTTTGGTCGTTAAGCGCAGGGCCTTATTATTATATGGGCAAATCGGGACTTTGCCCAGAGCCCCCGATCTGAAAGGGCCCCCAATTTTAAATATTTTTCTGAAATATTCTTTTTTATATCAAAATTTTATGAAAAATGTAACAAATTTCATAGATTGGGGGACCCCAAATCTATCAATGCCCGGTGCCCATGTTGGTCATAATTGGGCGCTGGTGAAGTGCCTTCATTATCGGAGTCAGTTTCAATTTCCTTGCCTCCATTTTTATCATCTGTTACTCTTCCACTAAGTGGTCTGTTCAAAAATTAAAATTTTCTTCAAAACTAAGACAAAAAAATCAAAGGTAAATCTGAAATATTCCCTATGGGAAGATAAGCTGTTCGTTAAATGGAGAATGTTTATGGTGTTATTTAAGCCTTAAAGTTGCGTTTCCATGAAAAACTTCGTTATAGGGAGAAATTCGTTGTAAGGAGACTTTGTTATAGGGAGATTCTACTGTATATATAGGCTTTTGATATCGTTGGAGAAAGTCTAGCTCTTGATATAGATTTCACGCTTAAGAGACATGCTTTAAATTTTTATTTTAAAAAATTGGCGCAAGGACCTATGATTGGGTTTGGGTATGATATAGATATGAAAATTGATGGGGGAGACAGTCCTTGACATCGTTTGATATTTCAGGGGATGACGACCTTTAAAGTGTTAAAGCAGGTATGGGCAACCTTTGAAAAGTTGTGGGCCAAACTTTAGGATGTTAGCGAAGTCGCGGGCCAAACTTGCGGATTTTAGTGATGTGGGGATTATCCCCTATAAATTGGGATTTATATGGGATATTGAATGGTTTATACGGAGTTTTCAAATGTTCTCCTGTCCGGTCAAAAGCCGGTTGCCCATATGTGTTTTAAAATGTAATATTTCAGCCTTCGAAATACGTTTGAGGAATTAGTTTCTATTTAGCTTATAGAACTTCAGATACAGACATTTCAATATTAGTCAGCCGGAAATATTTGAAACCGAAAGTAGCATTCTGCTATCGGAAGTGAATCGTATTTCTGCTCATGCAAACGGGGATAGGGTTTGAACCGAATGACGTTTGTCGGACATACCCCTCCTCATGGTGCCTCTCTGCAAACGTAAAAAAAGGCGCCCTTTGTGCTCTAGATCAGTGGTTCCCAAACTATGGGCCGAGAGCCACTGTTGGGTCACGGGAGCAATTTCAGTGGGTCGAAAAAATTAAACTTTAGTATTTTATGTATATAGTAAACTATGCTATTTTATATAGCCTATATTGGTTATCGTTATGTAATAGAGGGTCGCGAAAAAAAATCTAGTTGAAGATTTTTTGAAGAGAAGGACAAAAAAGTTTGGGAACCACTGCTCTAGATCAAGATTTTCTCAGTTTAGCTCGAAATGGCCCCCCTTTCGACCCCAGACCTTGCTTACCGTGCCACGCCGCCCCTGCTCAGAGCTTACAATTAAAACAGATAAAATTTGTTCATATCAAGCACAGAAAAACATGTTAACAATGATCATAAAAACAAAAACACTGAAGGTCAATTTCATTAAATATGGATACTTTATGTAGCAACTTTTTTTAAGACTTAAAAATTGAATTTAGTTTATCATTTTTGGATTTTTCTTTAACCTTCACTTAATCTCGTTATTTTTAAGCATCTTTTATTTAGACCCTCCAAAGTGTAGTTTGAAAACGAACAAAAATATTTTTCTTCATATTGTAGCTGTTTCAATGACAAAATTAATGATACTAAAATTATAAACGAAACCTATATGTAAAAACAATTTATTCCTTTTTTGTGTCGCAAAGAAGTTAATTTTCTGGCAGTGACTTGAAAACTGGCGACTCCCGTGAACTTTAATTATGTTGGTCCAGAAGTTAAATGATTCATTTTTAAAACATTAACACTATCAAAGTACGAATTATCAAACATTTAATGATTTCATTATCTATCTGATTAATGAGAGAACGTAGGATTTGTGTATCATTCTGTTTTGGGAAGTGAGATAACTATCAATATCTAATAATTATTTATATTGTTAATTTTAAAAAGTTGAAGCTGTATTAGTATAATTAGTAATACTAATTATAATTTAGTTTATTTCAAATTTTGGGGTAAAAAACATATTTCTTGTGAGTAGTATTTGGTTTATATATAAGGAAAACACAGTAATAATCGGTGTGTACCTGTTCTTTGTACGGAAAAGATAAAATACATGGATCATCCGGATTAATTTGACTTAACCCTGTCCGGAGAATTAAAATATTCGGATTTTCAAAAAGAACTTAAAAATGATCATACGAGTTCATATTAAAAAGAAATCTTGCTAAAACATTTAATAATTCACTTAGTGGTTAAAGAATTGGAGCAGATAAATAAAACCATTAATTAATGTGAATTTATTATGCATTTTAAGGGAAGAATTTACAGACGTATTTAATGAACAATATCTTATGTACTTACATAATACTGTACAGTTTATACATTATCACAATTTAATGCAGTTTAAGTAATCTAAAAAATATTTTCATATGTGAAAGAATTATAATTAAAGAAAATCTAAATAAAACTTGCAAGCTTTGAAGTTGAATAAATTTCATGTGTTTACTTTTGTAAGCACAAAATCGAGGCATGAACCAAAAACAAAGACACATATAGTAAGAGCAAGAAGGAAGCTGTTTTGGGTCTAATATGGAAACCTTTTATTTGGCTCATAGCAACAATTAGGCGACAAAATACAGGTTGAGAAAAATTGCTTTAAATAGTTGCACCAGTCGGCACTGGAAATGGATTCTCTTATTAATATATCCCTTTAACTACTCCCCCTCCCCATGTTTGTGTTCTGTCAGAGCCTAAATAAGGGGCATCTACCTATAGGGGGGGGCTTGGGCGGAGGACTTTTTAAGGGAGTCTAACGCATATTCGCGTAACATCTGGAGAAAATCGCCTAAAACTCTAGACCACTAGATCGACAGCCGAGCGAGAAGAAAGAATTCCGAACCTGCATACTAAGACGCTTCCCAGTGCTCAGCTTTTTATAAATTCGGCCATTCGCCGGCATGATTGAATAGAAAAGAAAGACTAGAACTACTGTAAATTCACACTTCAATGTATCTACTGCTTTTTCTTTTTAATGCTTTCTACTGGGATCAAATTTCATCATGCTGTTATTCATTTTAACGAGAACTACACTCTCGTTACAAAAACTGCCCAGAATACAGACGTAGGTTTAAATGACATTAAATTATGTAAAGTATCGGTATCGGCCGATACCATAACTAAAAAGTATCGGTATCGGCTATTTCTGAAAATGAATTTATAGGTAAAGTATCGGTATCGGTCGATCCCTAGTGTGAACTTAATTGAATTTATGTTAAGTTAGGGGTTACGTCTTATTTTCGACTGGGCAAGAAGCGACCGGGGTTGAAATCGTCTCTCTTCCGACCCCGTTGGTTTGAGGGTTGTAGTTGCTACCACTTTTGTTCAAATGTGCAGGGTCTCTTGACATTTGTCAGAAAATGACACTGAGATCCGGGGGGGGGGGAGGGAGAGGAATGACAGTACAATTAGAAGAAGGCCCGTGAGGTAATTCGTATGTCAAATTTTCAACCTAATTCGGTTTCTAACGTTTTTTAAACTCGTGACATCAATATGATGTCGATATTATTTACGATATGAAACTTGTATTCTTGAAATCAAAAAACGAACTCTCAATTGGTAGTGCATATCGGCGGCGGGTGGACTTTCAGATTTTTTTAAAGTAGCGCATTCTTTCCCTTATATTTTTAAACGTATTTATGCGAATTTGCAAGTGGATCGCTCAAATGGTGTGAACTTAATTGATTTATTTTAAGTAAAACTTTTCCACAAATCGCATAAATTGTGAATCACACTATTTGAAAATAAAAGCATGACGTATATGCTAAATTTTTTAACTTTTCCAATGAAATAAATCACTTTCCTAAAGTAAAAAAAAAAAAAAAAAAAAAGAAGCTAAAAATCAGGATAGAGGATGAATTTTCAGACTTTTAAAGTAGTGCAAACTGCTTTCTATATTTTCTATGAATGGAACAGCAGCTAGTATACAGAACAGAAAAATGGTATGGTGCGCCTAAAGTAGTCCTTTGTTCAGGGGCCCCATCTAAGCATGGTTAATTTAATCAATCGTAAATTCCAATCAACCTTTGTGTTTAGAAGAAGACTTAGCGTTTCTTAAGAGCAAGAGAGTGATTTTCAATTTAAAACAATTTAAATTAAAAAATAGTGGTGTGGAACATTACACTACTTTCCATTACGTTTATTATAACTGTTACTGTTATTAAATATTTAAATAGATTTTTGAAAATTAGTGTAATTTAATTATATTCTACACTCTATAACAAATAAATCGACGCACCAAGAAGGAGGTGTCCGATTGAGACGAAAATTGGTGTATAGGAAGACAATGTACACAATAGTAAATGATTAAAATTTCAGAACAATTGAATAATTTATTTCAGAGTTACAGTAACAAGTTCAATAAGGTGTTGACCCGCCGCTAGCCTGGATACAAGCTGCCACACGGCGTGGCATAGACCGATAAAGCTCCCGGATGGTCTCCTGCGGTATTTCCTGCCAAATTCGCTCCAATTGTCGAACTAGGTCATCAACAGTCCGTGCCAGATGCAATCGCCTTCCCATCATATCCCAGACATGCTCGATGGGAGAGAGATCTGGCGATCTGGCAGGCCAAGGAAGAGTTTGACAAGCTTGCAGACAGTTTAGAGCAACACGAGCCGTATGTGGTCTGGCATTGTCCTGCTGAAAAACCAGCCCAGGGCACTGCAAAAGGAACGTTAGCAAAACAGGTCTTAGGATGTCGTCCACGTATCACTGTGCAGTAAGTGTACCTCTAATGACGAACAAAGGGGCCCGGCTGTCAAAGGAAATGGCACCCCAGACCATAATGCCTTGTTGAGGGCCAGTGTGGCGTGCAATAGTGAAAACAGGATCCGTCCCTCTGCCCTGTGCGTCTCCAAACACGTCTTCGATGATCGTCAGGACACAGTTGGAAGCGGGATTCGTCGCTAAAGACTATACGTCCCCAGTCGACATCATTCCAACCTGATCGAGCCCTGCACCACTGTAATCTGGCTCGGCAGTGTGCAGGCGTGAGTGGCAGGTGGCGTAACGGTCCGCGCGAGCGTAGATTTCGCTCTCTCAACCGTATGTGAATTGTCATGATGGACACTTGTGTTTGGGTTGAACGTCTGATGGTTGATAGAGATGTAGAAGACAGGCGTCTGGAGCCTGGTATGCCACTTCCTGTTGTAGAAGGCGCTGTGACAGCTGATCGGACCATCACTCTGTCCTCACGATCTGTTGTAGCCCTAGGTCGACCGCTACCATCCTGACGCTGCACTCTGCCATTTTCCACCCATCCTTGCCAGCACGGACTAAGAGGGTACAGGACAATTATCCCAGCATTGTGAAAGAACTAAATGAAATTCGCCTAACAGGTGGCGCTGGGAGTCGTACCCATTAATTTTTTGACGCATGCGTCGTGTGCTAGTAGCTAAAACGTAAACAAATATCAACGAAAACACCCCGCGGGAGATGCTTACGCCGTGTGTCGTCAGAGGGCGCCCATGCCGTTAATCATTAAACGGGGGTCGCATATTTTCCTTTCAGAGGCTGACGCAGTTTCGCCCGTCTGCCGCTTCCCGATGATCGTCCTAAAGCCTCTTAGTCCTTTTGCCAGCATCTTCGAATCGTCGCATCGCTTCGACTCAAATGACGAGTGATTCTCCGATTAGTCCAACCGGCCTCTTTCAATCCAATGATACGACCTCTGTCAAACTCTGACAGTTGCTCGTAATGAGCACGAATCCTGCAGCGAGGCATTTTTTAAGTTGTTGAAAGGTCATCTGAATCGCAATCAAACCGAAAGTTTTAACAACCGTTGAAGAACTGCTCCTTATATACGTCTGCTGGATGCGCAGTTCCGATGCGCTAGAGATCAAACTATTCATTCATTGGACACCAAATTTGAATCATTTGCATATCTGTTCAAAACATTCATGCATACGAAATTTCAAAGCAATCGGGTGATTGTTTCTTGGTGCGTCGATTTTTTTGTTATAGAGTGTATTTTTATACGCTGTAGCGTTGTTTTTTGTTTTTTTCCCTTTGTGGAATTATGCAATAGCAGCAAAATAAAAATTTTGTAAACGTCTTTATTTTTGTTCAGATAACTTAGATTCAGATAAGAATTATGACTTCATTATAGAATGACAAAAATGTTTTCTACTTAAACAACTGTCATCATGAAAAAATACTCAAAACTTAACAACACATGATATTTTAAGTGTATCTATTAAAAAGTACTGAGAGATCAGTGCTCCAATAATTTTTTTTTTTTTTTTCTGAATGCTTTTCAGAAATAACATTTTTCTGTAATAAAAACTGATTTTTTTCTTCAAATTACGTGTTTAAAATTATATATATATATATAGCTGCAGAAAACTGCTAATTTCCTGGGTTCGTCGTTCTAAAGTCCAATAGGTGTAGAAAGTTCTAGTAAAGAGCCTCCTTGTCAGGATGGAACACGAACTTTATTGCTTCTAGAATTTCGTCGAACAATCAGCTATACAAAATTCACCAGCACAATCAGCCAGTAATGTGCTTTTAACAGTCCGCTTAGTACAGAAGCTTTCACAAATGCTGTATTTCTCACATAAAATAAAACACACCCACAAGCAAAATTTCAGTGGAAATATACGGGGGATAACAGTAACAGTCCCTAAAGACTCAGCAATGAAGAATTTACAGCACTTAAAAACAAAGCCTCTTAAACAAGCGAAAACACCGCTTCTATAGCACCAAATTTTTAGAATGTCTCTTTACAAACTGTACTATACACGGTTATAAAGGATAATCCTGCATAGTTGCGAAACTTTCTGAAAAATTTCTTAAAAATCGAAAATTTAGCAGATGTGTTATTCATCAAAAATTTTTCCTGTACAACTCATGTTGAAGAATTTTTTTTTTAAATTTCATAAAGGGCACTATTGTTCCATTTATTACGGTATGTAGTGCAGCTTATGAGAATCATTCTAAACGTTTTCGAGTCTTTGGCGCAGTTAGTTTATTTTCCTTTGTGTATAAAGTCCGGTAGGGAGATTTCGTTTCTTCGAACAACAGCCTTAACCAACTTGTTTTGTATTTTACAGAAATAAAAATTAAATACAGTACACAATATATTAAGTATGTATTAATTTTTATGATTTTTCTCGAACTTATTTTTTTTTTTTACAAGTACTCTGATATAACTCCGAATTTTTTTCCCCGGATTTTTTAAATATCGTTGGCCTTTCATGCTCGTTATAAGAGAGTTCGACTGTAAAAAGACAAGTAAATTTATTTCCGTGATACATATTCTTGTACTGCAACACGTCAATTAATCAAACATGCATCTAGCTTAAAAGAACAATCGTCTTAGCACATAGTATCAGGTTGTAACGAAAGTTTTCCGCCAAATCTGCTTGAAAAACTAACTTCAAACTCCTTAGATAACTGTCGAGTGGCTGAATACTGATCTTCTTCCACAAGTTCTCGCAGGCTGATTTCATCAGCATCAATACACCAACCATACCACACCAGCTCTCTGCTATTTGAATGTCATAGTCCTTGTTTTTGAACCTCCGGTACCAAACCTGCACAGTGTCACATGATAGAACAGTAATAGTACTTAAAGATGTACACACATAATTTGCTGACATTCTGTAGATTATTCTTTTTTTCTGTATTCTTTTTGCAACAGAACTGGAGGTAAATGATGAAGTAATCCGTGATAGGTCCATTTGAGGTACCTTGTACTTAATGATAATGATGTTTATTTTACAGATTTCACAACATAGTGTTATAAAGAAGTAAATCTTTCTTTCAAATGCCAAAAATCGTTTGACAAAATATGGGCAAATACGCCAACGCGAACTGTGTGCTGACGATATTTGCAGTGGTGGGAAACTTTCGTTTCAACCTAATATTTCAATGGTTTTAGTGTAAAAATTTGTAAAAATTAACTATGCTTTGGAGTGCAAGTCCGTTCGTTATGTACTCATCTTATTAGTCAACTCCTCGAGTCAGCGTTCACCATTATTTTTCTCAGCAGCAGTGAAAGGCAGTGACTGCTAATGAAAAATTAATGCCATATTAGTGATTGATAAATCATTGGGAAGCATGAAAAATATTTCATAAATATCGTGTACTTATTTTAACTTTCTGTGCATTGGTGATTATATAACGCAGTTTAAATGATATTAAAAAAAAAACTTGATTCTAAAAGCTTTTTTTATTTCAAAGATGGTCTTAAAATAATTTTTCGAAGAATTTTTCAAACTCGAACACTTATTCCAATTTAGAGTTGTAAAATTTATTTATGCTCATAAAAATTAGTCTTTGAGAACAGATGATAAAATTAATGAAAATGGGATTTAATTTTCAAGCCGTAGCAGCAGTTTTCTCGCCAACATAAAGGAAATTCTCAAACCGAATATTTTGGAACGTCTTAACACTAAGGACTTAACAGGCCCCAATCTTTGCTGTGATGAATTAGCTGATATTCGTATTCTGTTACCAGCTTCACTGCTTAGGGCTGGCTTCAAATCAAATCCTCTGTTATTTAAAAGTTAAGTAATTTATCCGTTTCTAGACTCCTTTTACTTTGTATTAACGCTAATCCTAGTTAATTTACTTTATTAGCATACTTACAAGTAGGTATTTTCTAGCATAGTGTTTTTTGAAAGTTGTTCTTAGCCTGTTTACCGGATACAAACAAGAATTTTTAAAGAGGATTTTCGAAACCAAGAACTTTGTAATCTCCGTGAAGAGTGAAAATTTATTAGACATGGCATAGCCGATCTTCCTGAACGAGCGTGAGAATCCTCCACCTTTCTTGAAGAGATATTGAGGCAAACTAACTTCCAGACGTCTATGTCATATATTAAGACACTCGTTATTTTTTCTGTGTAGTTTTTGAATTATCTTTTGGCATTCTTGCATTAGTGTAATGGGCCGACTAAGTATTAATATACCTCAAACTGCGGATCACTTTTCCACTTCAATCTTATTAATGGATTATTAAAAAGAAACCTGGAACAGGGGGGGGGGGATTGAATTAAAAGAAAATGTAAATACACTGAGCAATACAAAACTTTATGAACAAATGTAATAATAAAATTAAGCATTCAAAAAATATTTTTTAATAAAAATATAAATGTATAAATACTAAAAAAAAATGAAAAAAAAATCCAGAAAGGACTCGAGATATATCCAGTTCCTTAATTTTCGCGGTTAATGTGATTTATTAGTACGTGTTTCATTGATTAGCTGAGTGATTCTTTGAGAATAATTCTTTTGACCGAAGCAGTTCTCATATCGTCAATTGAGTTCAGCCTACTTCTGAAAGAAAAATTTTATTATTAAATCAATTTAAAAAATCGTAAAATCTACAAAATAAACCTTAAATCCAAAATAAATTGGGATGGACGCGAGACGAGAAATAGCCCAGATCTGGTATCGTCTCGCACTTTCACATCGAAGTATCTGTCATGCCCCTGGCCACACGTGTTCTCACCAGGGAGGGTCGTTGCTGACCCTTGACCCTAGTTGACGTCACCCCCAACTCAGTAAGCTCTCGCTTGGAGAAGGGGGCGAAGAAAAAAAAGAAAGGACAGTTTCGAACGGATGCAGGGAGAGAGAGGTAAAAAATGTGTCTCTCCTCTCGATGGAAACAAATGATGTTTTATTTACTTATTTATTTCTCTATGATGGGATATTTGCCTGATTTTGTAAATAGTTCTGTGTGAATATTAAAAATTATGTTAATCCAGAAAAATTTATCGTGGATCTATTGAGTTTGCTTTCTTTTATCGCAAGTGGATCAAAACCAACGAAATGCCTCTATAAAATATACGCTCGGAAAAAGAAGATCTACCATTCGCAATTCCACGGTCGCGAGAGTTGTGACAGTATCGTCTCGAACTTGGAGGTATCGTCTTGCGGTCTCGTCTCGCGGTCTCGTTATGTCTCGCGATTTCGTTACGCATCCCGTAGGTATCGTCTCGAGGTCTGAGACCTGTCTCGCAATTGTCTGACTCCCAAAATGCCTTTATTTTTACTTTCTTGTATGAAATAAATAATGTACAGTAGTCTCAGGTTTATCGCGGTTTCGCATATTGTCTTCATATCAATGGCGGATCTAGTATTTTTTTTCTTTTTTTTGGGGGGGGGGGGGGAAGCAGAACTTGAATACCATCAGAATCTCATGAAATATGCCATTGTCAGGTAAGAAAGAGATTTTATGTAGTGTAAATATATATCTCTTAAAGGGGGACGTGCGACCCCTGCTCCCTCCCCTTAGATGAGCCCTTGCTTCATTTTTACTTCCGGGTTAGAATATCAAAATGTAATTGCATGCAATGGAATCTTCTTGCAAATTGATTTTAACACGAACTAGGGATGGTTGCGATACGTACTTGAGAACAGGGCCGGACTGGGGCATCGGGCGGTGGTTTATTGGACCGCAAGGGCTATCTTCTGGAAGCTCTACATTCGATCCAAGGACAGCCTCACGAAGCTCTAGATTCGACAGCGACCAACAAGGTCGAAATCAAAATGTGCAAGGAACATATCTTAAAACAATGGTTCCCACATCTAGACTATCTTTATTCTAGTATATAAATAGTTATGTCAGGGCTCGAAAATTATATTGCCCGACATGCTCGGGGCATGCAAAAATTCAAATCGGGCATGAATTTTTTGCCCTTACATGACCGACCTGGCATGTAAATATAACCTAAATAGTAACAGGCAAAATTAACAAATATTCCACTACTCATAGAAATGATGCTCTGTGTTTCTCCCAGTGCATCTCCCTGTGAGAGAGTATTCAGTGCTATGAATCGCATAAAATATCAATTCCGATGCAGTGCTGTCATCTAAAACGATGAATTGTTTAATGCGAATAAGCGTTGACGGTGTTGAATCAAAAAACTGTGATCCATCAGCAGTGATTGAACATTGGCTATTTAGTACAAAAGGAGCAAGACATGTGGTATGCACTTGCCTGTATCTTAAAGTAATTTTTTAGTGATATGTGTGCAATCTATATTATAATATTAAAATGCTAAGGCTGCTCGGGACAGATTCTTGAAGTCGTTTCTGATGCAATTTTACCATGCGCTTTGACCATAATACTCTCCTCGGCCAATCAGTATCCAGAATAAAAGCCTGTCTTCACACATAAGTACGGCATTTCATAAAGTATTACGTCATTTTCACGTCATGAAAAAGGATCAAGTCAAAATATATTTCTTAAAGTTCATAAATTTTAAAATTGCTAATACGATCGCGTGGATAACAGGAGTTTAAGATTTCTTTGTTCTGATTGTTTATATTCGTAAGGTTATTTGTTAACTAAAATATCGTGTGCCTGTGAAATCAGAGCAGGAATGAAATGTTTTCTACGCAAAAGCATAATGATTAGAAATTTACAAGACTAAAATGTATAACCTTTTAATTTGGCGAAAAATAAAGTGGCTGATATGCCGAATTTTTGAGTAATATGCGGCTTGCGCAGTTTTAAGCTTGGCGCAATTTACCGAGAGAGCGTAAGGCGATTTTAAGCGACTTTTCTTCATAATTTTCAACAAATTAAGTAAATTGATTTAAGCTAGTGGAATCCCACAAAATTTAAGGTCATTGAAATTCTCTCATTTTGTACATCATATTTAACGACGAATAAAACGAATTAACACATCTATATAAATAAAGCAAAGTGTAAACTGTCCGTTAGTTAGTTAGTTTGCCTGTGTCTCGCCTAGCTCCTAGACGGGTGATCGTAGACCTAGCAAATTTTGTATAGAAATTCTCCAGGACGGGTCCCGACATACCTCGAAGCGATTTTTTCAAAATTCGAATTATTTTAGGAGATATCGATATAAAACATCGCAAAAGGCTCATTTTTCCGCATTCGCCATTTCGCAATTGTAACCCCGCAGTGGAAAAGGGGAGAATTTAATCATATCTAGGTTGCCATATTTGGCACGTTTATTAAATGATTCAGACTGTTGAAGTAAAAATAAAAAATAACGATTTTTTTAAAGATTATTTGTAAGATTATTTTTTTAATTAAAATATCGTGTGCATGTGAAATCAGAGCAGGAATGCAATGTTTTATACTCAAAAGAGAAATAGGATTTGGAAATTTTCCGAGATTAAAATGTGCAACTTCTTAATTTGGTGAAAAATAAAATGGTTGATATGCGATTTTGAGAAGATGATTCTAGCGCTTGGCGCAATTTAATGAGAGGGTATTTTTAAAAACAAGCGTAGGCTATCTTATAAATAAAAATTAAAATCTATTTGTCAGTTTGTTTGTCAATTTGTGGATTTGGGTAGTATACAAATCCACAAAAATGGACCTATCAGCCTGAAATTTTCCACAGATATGTAAAGTAATATAGAATAAATGATAGTCCACTTTAAAACTTTAAAAGTACACCCGTTCCCGGAATTTAAGAGATTTTTTTTATGTTTTCCACGCAGAAAGCTTTCCGTAATTGCACAAATCTCTGCTTGTTGCAAATCTCTGCTTGTTGTAATTGCGCAAATCTCTGAAGAATTAACTTTTTGCACTACAGGGGTTACCCTGTAGTGCAAAAAGTGCGAAATAAGCATCGTGGTTGCCATGTGTGGCGATTTTGCCGAATAAAATGTTTTAAATACTTAAAGTAAAAATAAATGAATAATAATGATTTTTTTTAGTTTATATTTGTAAGGTTATTTTTTTTTTATTATGATATCGTGTGCACATGAGAAATCAGAGCAGGAATGAAATGTTTTATACGCAAAACAATGAGGATTGAAGATTTCAGAGACTAATATGCAAAATTTTTTAGTTTGGCAAAAAATAAAATGGCTGATTTTGATAAAGTGAGATCTAGCGGTTTGCACAGTTTTAGGCTTGGCGCAATTTACTGAGAGCTTAAGGAAATAGCATTTTTGAAATCAAGTGTATAGGTTTTATTGGAATACAGCATTAAATTTTAATTATCCTTGCAGAAATAGTGCAGTTATTGGGGCATTTCAAGCGATCTAGCTTCAGAATTCTCGCCAATTGAGTACGTTGATTTAAGTAGGGGAATTCCGCCAAATTTCAGAAAATTGAAATCTCGGCATTTAGTACATCGAGGTAACGATGAATAAAAGACGTTATGGTTAATAATTCAAAAAATGCGGCTGTATTAAGGGATTTCACTTTTCAAATAAATGCCTGCTTTACTGTTTGGCGGTCAACCATTTCCCATTTTGATTGCTGCTAAGTCAATGCTTCGAATGATTCCTTGAAAAAGCTTTTGCAAAATGGCATATGTTGGCACTTTGGCGAGGCAGAGATTTGAAACTGGATTTTATTTGAGACTAGTATATATAATAACACTGGTTATAGATAAAAATGAATGTTGGTATGTCTGTATGAGGTTGAAAAACTCCAGCACCGTTTGACCAATCACCATGAAATTTGGTTCACCTAAGTCTTTTATCATGGAGAAGGTTTTTATGCTATCCGTTTTCCTCTAACTTGCCACTAGGGGGCGCAGCAGAACGTCGAATTCTATTCCGTTTAGCCGTTTTGTATGCGAATATCGTCTAACTGATTTCGATGAAATTTGGTACACGCGGATATTAGAACACGGAGAATATTTTTCATTATCCATTTTGCTGTAACTTGCCGCTAAATGGCGCTGCAACGCATCAACTTCTATACCGTTCGACCGATCGGCATTAAATTTTTTTATACTTACACATTTGAGCACGAAGAATATATTCTGTGTTCCTTTTGATGTTACTCACCACTAGATGACAATGCAATGCATTATTATTTTAACTCTCCACTAGATGACGCTGCAGCAGGCCAAATTCTTGACCATTCAAACGGTCTCTATGAAAATCAGTATACATAGCTATTTGAACAATGAGAATATTTTGGCGTTATCCATTTTGCTATAACTTGCCACTTGACGGCTCTGTAGCAAATCATTACTTTAATTAACCACTAGATAGCTAACTGACCTCTAGATGGGAACTGATCGCTATGAAAATAGGTATACATAGATATTTGAACACGGGGAAGAGTTTGGCGCTATCCATTTTCCTATAACTTGCCACTAGATGTCGCGTCAACACATGAATTTCAGGACTGTCCAGCCGATCGTCATGAAAATTGGAATACATCGATATCTGAATGCGAAGAATAATTTCGCCGTATCCGTTTTGCTAAAACTCGCCACTAGATTGCGCTACGACTTACGACGATTGCCGTACAAACGATTGCCTTGAAATTCGGTATGCATGATTATTGAACACAATATAACACGATATCCATTTTGCTATATCTCTCTATTACAGTAAATAGTAATCACAACAAATCGTAATATCAAAAAGTCTATTCATTCCCGTGCGAAGAACGGGTACTTCAGCTGGTATTATATTATAATTTTAGTATATGTTACTGTTTTTGTAAATATGCAATTAAAGATATTTGAGCATGTACAAATTTTAATCGGGCATGTATCTTTGATTAACATGCCCGAAAGGGTATGTAAAAATTTTAAGATTTTTCGAGCCCTGAGTTATATATAATAATTCTTATATAGATTATAATACATAGTGTTATATAATATATATATGTTTCCATTTCATTTTCCGTTTATTGGCGTGTTTAATTGGTTTTGTCACATGTTACTGTGATCTATTTTGAATTACAGTTGGCTTCTCGTTTTTTTTTTCCGTGCATATTAATTTTTAATTGGTTATATATTGCCTACAACTACTGGAATCATTGGATTACTTAATTTGTAAGTTTAGCTATTTTATTATATGCTATTTTATTATATATATGTATATATATACATACATTAGCTGCGTAGCCAGGGTGCATTAAGTCTTAGGGCATAATTTGCCCCCCAAAAATTGTTTGCTTCGTTTCCCATCGTTGCAAAGACGCAAATGTGGTAGTTCTCCTTCTGTTTCCCAGCATAGGTCTTTGAATGCTCCAGCTGCAGGGGTAACTTCCTTAATAAATGTATTTTACCTACACTCGACACAATATACACATGAAAAAAGTTTCAATAATTCGCTTAAATACTTGCAAGAAAACTTACGGACTAATTTGCAAAAGGCATTTTTAATATGAGGATAATAATTAAAAATGCCCATTTGAAAGTTAATTCTAAAATTCCTGTTTATTGGAGTACCGACTTGTAAGCAATGTCTTATATACTTGAGGTATTGACTATAACTATATTTGCCTGTTTTATCTCGAGACCTGACCCGAGGTATCATCTCGGAGGTGGAGGTATCGTCCGTGGTCTCGTCTCGCGTCCATCCCTAAAAATAAACCATAAATCTACTTTTTAGTTAAAAACGTATCCTTAACAGAGAGACGTGCCAAGTCTCAGGAATTAGGCCTGAGTCTCGGGCTTTTCGATTCTGTTTTGGGACTCAGGATTTTTCTTCATTTTCTAAGGCTCTTTCAAGAGTTTATTAAAAAATTGAAACTTTCCTCAATTTGCTTCGTCAGTTTCACAAAATCAGTTATATAAAATTAGGCATTATTTCAATTTTTATTGTTATAAGTTATCTTTGTACAATTTGTATAGGTTTGAGTAGTTTACTCCCTATGAATTTTGATTGTTGTATTTTCTGATATTTCTTTGACAAATATTTGAAATTATGTTTATTTATATTGTACAACTTAGCACTATCCAATTACTTGAGTTTATATGTTCGCGCATGGCATCCAAGAAAAGAAACTGTCTGTATTGATTATACATACATTTTATGTTGAAAATAAATGCATAAAAATTCTCGCGGCTTTTTGACACTAAAAAATCAGGAGGTCTCAAGCATTTTGATTTTGAAAAGTTGGCAAGCGTCTGCATTAATAACGGAAAAATATCCAATGATAAATACATTACCAGGGAAAAAACACAAACTAATCGAGAACAAATTAAAAATCATCCGCTACCATACTACGTAACAGGGTTTTAAAAAACCCGGGCTTTTTTAAGGAAACCCATCCTGGGTGGGTTTACCTAAATTTGACAGAAAAATTATGCGATCATCTATAATTTTGAGTTTGGATTTTTCTTTATATGACCTTAAATAATACTTCATAAATAAAATTATGAAAGAACATTGGTATTAATATTTTGTAATTACATAGGTTCACATACATAATAAAAACTGTTTTACAATCTTCGTCAGGCCAACTAGGTTTAACCTTTGGGAACTTATTTTTTTGCCCCAAACTCGGCTATAAATCATTGAAAATTGTAAACCTTGAGACTCTCAACATGTTATATTCCCCCTCTCCCTCCCCATATATCTTGCAACAATATTGTGAAGTGCAACGAAAACGTGTCGACGAAAATCGGTCCGTAAAAATATGTCGACAAAAAATCGGGAGTGAACGAAATAGCACTTTAGTGGTTTTTAAAAAAAAAAAAAAAAAAAAAAAAAAAAAAAAAAAAAAGGAAGTCCTTAAAATAATGCAGGATTCACTTATAATAGAAATTTGATCCTTTGTTAACTGAATGGAATTACTGTTAATGGTCATAGAAATTTTACGCAATCTTGTTGCATTTTTTGTTACTATTGTTTTATGAAAATACTTTAAAGTAATATTTTTTCCTAGAAAACTGAAATATTAAATACTTAAACATTGAATCAAAATGAAGGTATTCAAAAAATAAACTCCAAATACTTAATAAAAATTGATGCTTCCCTTGCTCCTCTTGTAATTATTTGACCGACCTTGTGTGAAATTTGCATTATACCTGTTCCTGTTCTCTCCGTGGTGATATTTTCGCTTTTTGTTTATATTGTTTTACTCGAGCTTAATTTTATTTCTTCTTTGATTTGACATTTGAATCGCGCCTTTTATTAAAAGCTGAATTATTGTGTATATCTTGTGTCGCGTACGTTACCATTATGATTGCGATTTATGAAGCGCATTAGCACTGTGGTATTCGAATGCTAAGAAGAATAATTTATGGAAGGATGAAATCGGTTACGTGCATTACGCTGTAAGATACTACCAATTACTCTTCCATTCTCACTTCAGCAGCAGTTCTCCTTCTCTTACACGTAATTGAATTTCGAATGTGTGCGAGTGGTTCTTCATTTACTGTATTGTTCGAATTTTCATTTTCGAGGTTATAATGGCTAAAGCTATTGTATTTTCAAGTGCTAAGTTTCAGTTCCGTTCGCAGTAACGGATGCTTTAACTATATGCGTCTACTTTTATTGTTTTGCCTTCACGTGCGAACATTTGTTGGAGTTTAAAAGAAAAATTATGCTTCAGAATTAGGGGCTATTATTCCCCAGAAATACTTCGTTTAACATTATACAATGCGAGCTTAAAAACAATGGTGAATGAATTGATTTATATGCAAAGGCTTTCGTTAAAATATTTGCTTTGTTACTTGACCTATTTTCTTCAAGTCCCCACCCTCACCCTTTTTTAGCATTGCATTAATATCATTGATAAATCAAGATATATAATCAAGATCAATAATGTGCATTTACCAACGTAAATATTCTTGCAGAAAACTGCTTAGTTTTCGGTTCGTTGCTTAAAAGTCAAGTGTACATGGAAAACTCTAGTAACCAGTCCAGTTGAAAAGACGAAACACAAATTTTATTGGTTCTAGAAATTCGACGAACAATTTTCAATGCACAGTTCATAGAAATTGATAACCAATAACTCTCTCTTCAAAAGTCAGCTGAACAGTCTTTCTCAGCTACTGTATTTCGCATAGCAGAGAGTAACATCCTTCCACAGTCTAAAAACTCAGTGTTGAAAGCGTCGCTTATCATACCGCAATACAAAGAAGCAGAGCAATTCATTGTAATTAACCAGAGCAAACATTCAATTGTAAACTAAATATCAAATTGTGTGAAGCTTAGTAATTTTCGGATAATTGTTTTGAACAAATGAAGTATTATATGGAAAATGATTATTTATGTTTATCGGTACTTTCATTGCATATTTTGGTAAATAAACAAAGTGATGCGGTCCAGACCTTATGAACCCTCCTTCCCTATAATTTTGAATAGTATTAAAAGGCGTTTAAAACTGAATCCGTGGAATTAAAATTACTTGTGTCAGAATCCAACTTTATTTAGAATAAATTGTAACAAATTACGATTATAAAGATTTTAACAAAATTTCTGGGAGCTTAAATTACGATAATGAGGATTTTAACAAAATTTCTGGAAGCTTTCTTCATTGTAATAGTGAACGAAAAAAGGTCATAACATGTCATTAACTTTTCCCCAGACTTATATAAAAAGAACCTTTATCAAACCGTCTAAGTTTTTTCTTAAACCAACAGACTGCTATTCACTAAAATTATTTTATGTATATATATGTGTGTATGTGTCGCGTGAAAGGAACATTCAGATGAACTACAAAATATTTGTGGAAAGTTTTTTTTTTTAACAGCTTGCTTGACGGAAAAGAATATTTATGTGCTGAAGCGACGACATCATTTTTCATTTCATTTTCTTTTTTCCCCCTCTCCAGCAAAGTATTTGGAGTAAGAACGTGAACACATTTACGGGCCATGTGGTAGCATAAAGGATGTTTTACTTTTTTTTTTTTTTTTTTTTTAACGCTTGATCTTTTAAAAGTAAAATCTACTTAGCTTTTAGTTTTGTAAAATTGAATGGTTCCATCTTTTAATGATATATTAATTTAAATTAATAAAAGTTATAAGCTTAATCCTTAAAAGGCTGTTATATTTATTTATTTATTTTTTAATATAAAGGGCTAAAATTATAAGAAGTGTGGGGAAAATTGTTTTTCTCTGTCACTTAAAGCCCAATAGTACTCTTGAAACGCATTTGGATTTTTAACATGTTCGCTGAACCAAAAAGTAATGGAGTACAAGCCAAATTTCTTATGTGAGTTTCAAATACAAAATATTGTGTTTAACAATAAATTATTCATGCGAATAACAGAATATTGACACCTTTCTTTTAAACTGCGTGTTTTCCGAAAAATTAATTAGTCACTCACAAAACTGAAATAGGAAATTTAGCTTACACTCGTGATTATCACACGTTGGCGCGAAATCGGCAGCGAATGTAGTAACAGACAATGAAAAAGAAAGAAAACGTTCGAAATGAGTCTAGTAATAATTTTTCTTTCTTTCTTTTAGAAACTTGCATCTAATGAGCCACTTTCATTTAATGACTTAACGAGTTTTCACAATGATTTAAAAGTTACTAACAATTTTAATTTATGCCAATCATCAGACCTATCCCACTGCTTCATGACATATAAATCAGTTCAGCGACTTAAATAGCTAAAAAATTTAAAAATTGAAAGAAAATTGATACAATGCTAATAAAGGGTGGAGCAATTAAAAAAATGGTTATTGAAAGTGTCTATTGTATAAAATTAAAAAAGGAAATCGTGATTATATATATATATATATATGTGTGTGTGTGTGTATGTATATATATATATATATATATATATATATATATATATATAACAGCCAAACTTACCTAATATGAATATCCCATTAAACCATCGAGTGAGAGCATGGCTCACTTGGATAAATACAGGCTGTCCGAAAACCAGTTTCTCCTATGGGATTTTGCGTACGAGAACATTATCGCCTTCTTCGCCGATTTGTCGCTTTTACCCAACGAATCACTGTTGCCATCTCTGCCGGAGAAAGTATGCCTAAAATCAAAGCTAAAAGTATCCAGGAATGGATAACAATGGCCGCATTCGTAAACGATAAACTCGTTGCACGAGTGCAACTCGTTTGGCGTTTACGAATGCGGCCATTGTTATCCATTCCTGGATACTGTTAGCTTTGATTTTAGGCATATTTTCTCCGGCAGAGATAACAACAGTGATTCGTTGGGTAAAAGTGACAAATCGGCGAAGAAGCGAAAATTTACTCGTACGGAAAAACGGAGCTTTTTGGACAGCCTGTATATATCCCAGTGAGCCATGAGCGAGAGTATGCACAAAACAAAAAGGCATTTAAAAAAAAAAAAATGGAGCCGAGAATAATAATGGAGACGTAGGCTTTAAATGTTTAATAATATAAACTTTACCTGCTGTAAGATAGTTGCAGGCTTATGAGAATACGCGAGAACATTAGATAGATGATTAGTGATTTATTTTATTTTTTTTAAGTTGATGTGGTAGTCTTAGTTTGATATTGCCGTATCATAGGAAATGATATTCTTTATAGATTTTGACCTGTCTCGGTCGATTTACCTATAATCATAGATTACATTTATTAATATTTTATTATTTAGTGATTTGGCAGTTGGTTTTCATTCTAACTAGTGTTTCAGGAAATCGCACGTACGATTTTGATTGAAAAACTATTTTCTCTAATGTCAGTTTCGGAGGAGAAATTTCCTCACTCTGTTAGCCAGCTGTGAAGCTGTTTTAGATGAGTGATGTCCAATTTAATGGATTTCATGTTGAATCTGTATAGTTTCTTTCAAGTCGTGTCAGTATCTGATATGTTGCTTTTCAGAAACACTGTGATTGTGCGATTGTAAAGAAATGTTTGCAGTGTAACAATGGATTAAAGGGGGGTGGCGGAGTCTACCGCCCCTCTCCAGAAAAAATAAATTGTTGTAAAAGATCCAATTTTACTTCCATAAAATGTATGTGTATGTGAATTTTCCAACTAACCGCACCCACCTAGAACCCCTATAATACAGGCCGGCTTACGTCTCGAAAAGTTGCCCAAACCGAAACTATGGGGTTGCTATCTTTGACGCTTCGTTAAAGTAAACGTAATTAGTGACAAACTTTAATATTTTATTATGATTGCTAAAATAATTGTAGGTATACAACAATATTCAAGGTGCTTAATTAAATTTATTAACATATATGTTGTCTATTGCTTTTTTAAACACATTTTTTAATGCTAAAGAACAAGGTTTTGTTTACAAACACAACAAGTAACTTTGGCGAGCTTTGGCGATAATGCAAAACGCACTCTTAAAATAGCATTTGCGTTTTAACAAAACTAAAAAAGCTACGAACAACTTTGGTATTTTAAATTAAATAACAAAGATAAACTTACAAGAAGAAGGCATTTTCTAAAGTAACAGTAAAAATTTTCAATAATAAAATCGAACTTACAAGGCAAATTTGAGCAGACGATCCGGGATCTCGTCGCATTGCCGGATCCGGGATCTCGTCGCCGGGATCACCCATTTTCTTCTTTTTTCTTCATCTTTAGAGAATTTAGCCATTCTAAATCCATTTCTTAAACAGGGTGTCTACCGCTCCGGAAAATCCGGAAAGTCTGGAAAAAGCCGGGAAATTTGAAAATGGGTCCGGAAAGTCTGGAAAAAGCCGGGAAATTGGAAAATGGGTCCGGAAAGTCTGGAAAAAACCGGGAAATTGGGTAACAAGTCCGGAAAATTCACCAAAAGAATCAATTTTTTTTCGTGTTCTTTTTTTTACCCTCCCTCTTTAATTGTCAGACTGGAACCGAAAGTAACTGCAACGCATTTTTCGGACCGCGAAAGCATCAAGCGATGTGTTTGTATAAGGAGGGAAAAATGGGGGCTCATTAATCGTGATGGGAGGGTAAAAGACAAATTATCTTACTTGGTAACTTATGGGTTAGGACCGTCTTTCCAAGAACAGTTAGCTATTTCTATCATAAATTGCGACTACTTCTGTTTCTTTTAATTGATGAAAGCTTAATCCTGTATTTCAAGAAGTTGTACAAAATATGCAAATATAAATACAAGGGAGAGGGCATTGTGCAATTCCCCAAAGTAAAATGCATTGGTCAGGAATTTTTTTCCCGGGACCTCCCACAGAGACGGCCCGAGGGGCGTGCGGGGCCCCAGGCGAAGCGCAAGAGCGGGGCCTCTTCTCTATCATGTCTTATGAGATAGCAATAAAATGGCCCAGGAGCGGGGCCTCTATAAGCGCGGGGCCTTAGGCGATCGCCTGCATTCGCACCCCCCTTGGGCCGGCCCTGCCTCCCAAAAGTCAGGAAAAAGTCAGGAAATCGACTTTCAGAAATTTGGTAGACACCCTGTTAAATGATTAGAACAATTTATGGCGGCACAACCACCCATAATAACAAATTTATTGGTTTAAAATGCAGAATAAGAACACCAAGCGGCGTCGCCAAGGAGTGCTGTGTTAAGCCTAATGTGGGCAATTTTCAGAAGGCGTAGGTCAGCTCGGTATGTAGGAGTCTTACCCCCACCCACAAAACTGCATTAATCCGTCGCTGTTGCAGACTTAATAAATGTTTAGCTATTTACTTCCAAAAGTACCCACAACCACGACTCCTCATACATGAGGTATTTTCTGAACCTGATTGGATTGATTTTAACAGAAACTGGAGAACTTTTCATTCTTGTTAAATTGCTTCTTGGTGATTATTTTTATAATTTAAACAGTAAGTATCACTGTTAAGAACATTGAAAAAATCTAGTGTTTAGAGATTAAAATTAATAAAAATAACTTCTTAAATATCACGCATTATAAACAATAATACGGTACGAACGTTCCGAGTGTTTGAAAGGGATCCACTCTTCTTCAGCTACAAAAACTTGCAACCTTTTACACTGGAAGGAAATGATTTCAGAATTATATTAAAAATCTTGCAAATTTAGTTGAACTCTGTTCCACGTTCAGGATTTGTTCTAGTGTAGCCTGCTTAAGACTGTTCTTTTAAGAAGTCGTGTTACTTTAGAACAACTTTTTAAAAAGCACAATTATGCTGACTTAAAAAAATTAGAGCATCACTTCACAGGCTGTACTGTGCACTTTTACAAACGATCAACCTTTGAAAGTAATGATTCATTAATAAAGAAAAAAAAAATCTTATGGTATCAGATTCCGTATGGATTTTGCAATGCTTCTACACTAATTGTAGCAACCCATTTTTGAAAGCCAATTTTGTGCTTCAGAAATCTGTACAGACAAAGGTTAATTGTTAAGTGAATAATACAGTTAATGAAAGAGCAGTATTATTATTAAACTAATTACTATTAATATTATTATTTCAACGCCGTTGGTTTGTTTCCAAAACTTGGTCAGGATCCTGTAATGTCTCTTTTTTCTTTTTTTTTTAAAGAAAAAGTCTCGCTTTGGAACAAACAAACAAAAAAAAAAGTCACGAATTTCCAGTTTTAATTTCGTCACAATTTAAAACCCGTGAAGTCAGATGAAAAAAAAAACTGAGATTTTTTATGAAACTATATGTGATTTATGCAAATTTATTAAAATTCTGACTTATGCAAAATCTAAAAAAGGAAATGTAAGTCTACTTATACATGTTTAATTTTGCGTTTTTATTAGGGGTGTAACGGATATCCGGCCTATCCGGCTGATTTTTCAATATCCGAAATACCATCGATATCCGAATCATAACTACCGGATACCCAGCTATATACTTTTAAAGTTCTATCTATAATATGCATGGGAAAGGATGGAAAATTATATTTGAACATTCTTGATAAAGTGATACATAAAGCAGAGGAATATATTTTTTTATTGAAAAAATAGCAAATTTAACACTGAAAATGCATCATTCAAAATAAACACACAATTGCAACATTCATTCAGTAGTTTTTGAGCACATTTATAACTAGTTAGGCTAATATTTAGAGATGATTTCATGCTGCGAAGTGCCGCTTAGCGGACACTCTCAGAGGCGGATCAAGGCTATTGGGGGCCCCCTGGTGGCAAAAATTTCGAGGCCCCCAAAGCCGAAGTTCCTTTCATAATTTATATAGTGTATTAAGGGCACTATTAGCTTTTTTCGTGAGGGGAGAACTGAACACGCTTAAACCCAAAGAGCGAAAAAAACGATACACTGCGGAGCGATCTGTTTCCTTGGAAATCGACCGGGTTTTCCGCGAAAGGGCTCTTTACGTAGTCCTTTTTCTGAGAATCCTCTCCTCGCTTCCTATCGTTTCCGAGAATTTCCCCTCCTCGCTGACTGCTATATTCCGCTCTGGTCTTGTGATCGAAAAACGCTCCCAAAGGAGAAGCTCACTTTTGAAAACTGGCTCACTTTTCGCTCCGACTGATCGAATTTCGCTCGTTTGGTTTAAGTGTGAACGATTTCATTCAATTGCTTTAACAATAAAATTAAACTCAACAAAAACTTGATAAAAGAATTTATAAAACTTAATCAAAAAAGAATCTTTACACTACTGCTTAAGAAAGTATTTTATATAAACTTGCGTCTAGATTTACCTTTTGCAAATTCATCAATAATTTCTGTGATGAAAGCAATAATTTTTGTGTCTGCCAAACTTTTCTGTTCTATGTATAATAAAGCCAAATTGTTTAATCCTTCTTTCCTATCGTAGTTCTTAAATAGTTCTTCACGCGATTTAAAACCGAAAAAGACCTTTCACCTAAAGCATTTGATATGGGTAGAGTTAAAAATATTTTCTAGTTATTTTTACATTAGGAAAATTTTATGGCATTTGTTGTGCAGCCATACATACGCATTTTGTCAAGTTCATTGTTTTCTTCCAAAAATAGCAAAAAAGATTCAATTCATTGACAAAATTTTAACTGTGTGTCGTTTTTGCAAATATTTTTCAATTTTTTTTAATCAAAATTTTCTTTTACTCTTTTGATAATTTATCACAAAAAAGTACATTAACATGCTCTAAACTATTTTTACGTGTTCCATTCTTCTGAATTATTCGGGTTTGGTATGCTATGAATGAATTTATATATATAAAAAAAAAAAGAAATTATCTTTTTTTCCAAATTCATAACCAGCGTCTTTGTTTTCATTGAAAAACACACTCCTTTTCTTTTAGTCTGGAATCCTGCTCACTGTCGACCCTGACAGCTCAGATGCTTCTTCGACTTTCTCAAATTCACCTCTACATTTTAAAATAAAATTTGCAAGTGACCTTATAGGTCAGAGCCTTTCAATAATTTGCTTTCCACTAACTGAAGAAATGTACTGGTAGAATTCATTCTTCCCTCTGTTCCAAATAACTATTACTGCTACTATTATACATCTTCTACTAACAATAATAATAATTTATGCCCCGCTGTGGTCTACTCACTAGACTCCGTTCCCGTAAGAACACGAAGAGTGAAGCAGTACCCGGCTTAGCCAATGCTTGGGAGGGTGAACTCCTTTCGCGGCTAGGCTGCTGTGAGACTGTGTACACTAATGAGAGTTGGTGCATGTAAAATCAGTCTTGGTTCCAATGTCCTCCATGTTTAACGCTACCTCTGCGGGTACCGATTTCAGATGGTTGGACCCTCATCTGAAAATTAGGGTTTGAAATTGGTTGAAAATTAGAGGACCATGAGCGGACTTCCTCTCACTAGGGCTCATTAAAATGGAAGCCGTGCTTTCCGCCCATCGCCTTCATATATATAGGGATCGGAAACGCTCCGTGGTTACCAGAGGACATTAGCAACAACAACATAATAATAATTTATAAAACTTAAAAAATAACGATGATGTTTTATCAATCGATTAAAACTTATCATTGGTCTAGACATCATGTTTATAGATATTGATGATTTTGATTTATAAGTTTGAAATTTTGAAAAAGTCGGAAATTTTGCATGGTATAGTAATCTTTAAGAGTCTGTAACTCAAGACCGTTTTGACATAGAGAGTTGAGATGTATGTCATTTTGTTCAGTTTTTTGAGGTCTTTCATAAAGTATATAATATGACCATATCACTTAAACAATTATTTTGCTAATTGAAAAATCATAATGCAGTTGAAATTTTTTGGAAATAAAACATGTCACTAAAAATTTTTAAGCAATTTGTATGGGAAATTTGAAAACGGAGTTTCCACGATATCATAATGAAAAAAATTATCTGTGTACATAATTTATTTTCCGGGGAGGGGTTTTATTGAATGTTAAAATAATAGGCTATTACAAGTGTTCAATTACATTTAAAATAATTATATTTTATTCCTTCTTGGCAGTGAAGTTCTATGCATTATCGATGACTAACAATAAAAATCAATTAGAGGTAATCATTGAGGTAACAGTAATTTATGTTATTAACTACCTGATTTTTATTAGTTTTGCTTATTGTTAAAAATGTATAACTATAAAATATAAATAAAAAATACGTAACAAAAATTCTTAAAATAGTTCTGATATTGCCAAGTTCTTAATAAAAATTTTTCTGCAATAAAATTACAATTTAATTATTCTTAAGTTGGGAACTCTCAAAGTTATAAACAACAAAAATTTCTTGTTATTTAATTTTATTTTTATAACCAAGAAAATTTTTTTGATGATTTTCAAAATATCAATCTCAAAGTTTTGCATTTAAAAAAATAATAATAGTACTGTTTTCGTAACTTATAAAATTTCTTTTCTTAATTCTTGAAACAATTATAACAATAATCATTTTTAAATACTCATTTATAGTTTGAAATAATTCACAATCAGTGGCATAGCAGGGAGAGGCTGAGGGGAGGCCTACCCCTTGGTAAATAACATATGACAATATGTAAAATTACACACACACACACCCAAAAAAAGCAAAAGAAAAAAACAATATCTTATCTCTGAGGATTTACTTGTGTTGCCTCGAAGAACTATAGCAAACCCTCTCAATACAACTTAAAAAAAAGAAAACTTAAAAGGGAAAAAAACGCAGCCCATACAATATAAAAAACTGGGTACAGTGGTGATTAGCACTTTGAATTGGAATGACTGTATAACTGAAAACATAAAAACTAGGAAAAAAGCAATGGACGTCTACATTACGTTCTTCGAATTACAAAGCTAGAAGCTTCTCGCGAATTTACGATTTTGAATGGCCATTCGGGATCCACCGACAAAAGCTAACGCGTGGAAACCACAAATCCAGCACCACGCCCAATACATTGATTACCCTGTTCTGCGACAAAAAAAAAGTGGAAGTAAGAGCCGCCCTTTAGACTAATCAAAACCCCCTCTTTTTGGCTGAACTGAACAGTTCTATGGCCTAGAAAAGGAGTGAATAATTGTTTTATCTTGGGGGGGGGGGCACTTTGTAGACGCGAAAGTTAAGCACCTTTTAAAATTATTGCATTCAGTAGTAAGTTTTATATTAGAAGCGGTATGAAATCTATCATGATAAAAATGCTAGTTAATGCCTGCCAAAGAGCATTTATATTTACTCTTGTTGATGTTCAAGCAAGGAAACATTTGCTCAGAAATATATGTAGACCCAAATTATTGAAAAAATCTCTTCATACATGAAAATTTTCAGTAGAAAATGATTTGTAAACTTCAACTAATGATACAGCATTAAACATTTCTCTCATAGTATAATCTGATTGCATGTCAATAAGTTCAAACTGAAGCTCTTCAGGTGCTGGGTCAATATCAGCAGTGATAGACAGCAAATTGAATTTAAACTCTTTAACTCCTGAAATCTTTTTTCTGATTTCGTTTTGTAACCTCTGCCGATAATCCCAAATCTCAACAAAAACACTTTTTTATAGGTAGGAATTAAACATTTTTTAGTCTTGGTAATAATTTTTTTTTTTTTTTTTTTCAGAAATGTCTTTTCAAGGGAGATTTGTATGACTATCTTGGCGGGCCATAACTTTTTTTTTTTTTTTTTTTTTTTTTTTCACGCTATTTGCCTACCCCTGGCCTAGAGCCTGGACAGCAGGGAATAGCCCTTTCAAAGAATATGAAGACTGATTCCTTCTTATCAAGTTTGCACTTCCGGTGTATTGCTTCAATTTTTAGCTTATTTAATTTTTCTTTTGAAGAATTTTCAAAGTCAGGGTCTCTAGTGGCAGTCGGGGCCTCTAGAGGTGTTCGGGGCCCCTGGCGGCCGCCAGGTCCGCCAGGCGTTAGATCCGCCTCTGGACACTTTTGTAGTGTCCATGTGCAAATTTTGAGATATTCTCATCCTTTTCAGCTGTAGACTGCTGTTTATAGGGGGAGTTTACTTATAAGCACTGTGGAGATCATTTGAAAAATATGTGCATTCAGTATATGTGATTTCTCTCATGGTAATCCCAGAAATAATGTAATTTTACACATTCTCCCCATGGAGTTTCTCCGATATTTTTAATTTGCTCCGGAAGTCCGATAATTAACAAAAAACTGATTATTCTGTCTTCAAAATTTTTTTACAGAGGCAGGGCGAAATTTTGAATCTTCAATAAAGGAATGCTTAGTAAAAGGATGAAGTCTCCAATATCTAATGATTAAAAATTAATCTTTGTTTAATTGAATTTAGTTGTTTAAAATCATTTATGATTTTTTGCAAGTTTCAATTGCTTATTAAAGTTAAGTCTACTTTAAAATATGTACATTTAAAATGTGTTTTTGAAATACACTGTCTACCAATAAGTATTTGGACACCTGTGATAGAAAAGAAAAACTATATTCAAAATCAGTAGTTGGTAGAGCCTTCACGAGAAGCAATTACAGCGTGAACCCGCCGGGACATACTTTCCACAAGTCTTTGTATTATAGCTAATGGTATTGTTTTCCACTCGGCTTGGAGTAGACATAGAAGTTCCTTCACCGATTTTGGACGGGTAGTGCACCCCTTAATTCGGCGATCCATCTCGTCCCAGAGGTTCTCGATAGGGTTCAGGTCTGGGCTCTGGGCAGGCCAGTCCATTCGATGAACTCCATTGGCACCATACCAAGCCTTGGTTAACCTCGAAACATGACAACTGGCATTGTCGTCCTGAAAGTAACAGGGGTCCAACCCGTAAAACTGCCACAACGTAGGAAGCACATTGTCATCCAAAATAGTGCAGTAGGCATCGGCGTTGAGCCTACCATGAATGGGGACCAAGGGTCCCAGTCCATACCACAGGGATGAGATTCTTCAGCTTTTTAGCTGATTTCAGCTTTTTGTGAATAAAGAGGAAATCACTTTTTTGTCTTTTTTCTCTGAAAATTCTGTTTTTGTGTGTGTGTGTGTGTGTGTGAATTCCTGATTGTAGTTATTAGTTAACTGTGGATATTTTTATCTTCTAGCATATTCCAATGTTTTTCTTCTCTTAAAACTTCTTTCAAATTAATTATATATAAATATCACATGTGCAAATTGTTGCTCTCGCATGATTTCAGCTTTTTTGCTCTTTTGCCAATCTTATCCCTGATACCAGGAGAAACGCCCCCAGACCATAATTCCACCTCCGCCGAACTTGACTGTTGGCACACTGCATTCTGGTAGGAGACGTTCTCCAGGCAGACGCCAGACCCAGACCCTGCCATCTGTACGGTAAAGGGTGAACCTTGATTCGTCGCCCCAAAGAACCCGTTTCCACTGATCTACGGTCCAATTTCGATGTGCTTTGCACCACATTAACAGAGCAGCGCGGTTGGACTTTGTGATCAAAGGCTTATGGGCAGCAGCGTGACCATGAAAACCAAGCAGATGTACTTCCTTACGGATGGTATTCATTGAAACAATACTCTCGGATGCCTGTTGAAACTCTTCGCAGATGAGGGCCATCGGTTGGGTGCGGTTCTTCCGAATTTCTCTGGACAGCACTCGTCTGTCTCTATCTCCCAGTTTCGTTCGTCTGCCGACTCGGGGCACATTCCGACAATCACCGCTCACCTTCCACGTCTTAATCACAAAGGCCACTGTCGATTTTGTCGATTCTTCAGATCGCTAGATATGTCCCTTAAGGATCGGCCACATTTGTCAAACCCGATAATTATACCTTTCTCGAAATCAGAGCTCCGAACTTCGCGGCATCTTGCATGCGACTAATGCCGATGCTGTTTCCTACACGATATATACCGGCGGAGGCCGTGACGTACCTCAGGACCGCAGATATCGTCATTTGCATAGGTGTCCAAATACTTATTGGTAGACAGTGTATTTATTAATGAAATTTATAAAATGGCTGCTTGTGCAGACAGCCATGTTGTAACATGGCATTTTAATAGTTTAAAATAGTTGTTTTAGTTACTACTACAGAATTGTGTATGATTATCACTCCATATATAACATAAAGTACTTTGACTAATCTTTTTTTTCTTTTGTGTGTGTGTGTGTGTGTGTGTCTATGTGTGTGTGTCTGTCTGAAGGTCGAAATCAAGAGCAAAGAAGAGAAATTGTACTAAAACTTGTAAACTAATGTTTGAAATGATATTTTTTTATGAATTTGCCCCCCCCCATTCCCGTTTTCACCCCTTATGGTGCCATATAAATTTTTGTACTGTGAGAGAATGCTTGTATATTTTAGAAGCTAAACAATTAAACAGATCTAATTTTGCTTTTTAACTTGTAGTTTAAGAAAAAATATTTTTCATTAAAGAAATTTAATGCTTAACCTGAAAAATTCTGTATCATACCTGTTTAAAACTTCAAAAGAAAGCATTATAATTTCATTATAAATATTTAAGAGATTAACTTTTTATTTATCAATCGCTAAAAGTAATTTAACTTAAAATAAAACTAAAAATGACTTAATGTAAATTAATATTAAATTATTAAAACAGGAAAAAGACATTAAACCTATGTTTGGAAAAAATTAACTCTCATAAGTAACTTACCAAAATAGATATCTTATTCTTAAATAAATAAAAACGTACTCATTTCTTTTTGAATATAATCTGCAATTATAGATGCATTTATAAATGTGTCATGGTTAAACTTTATGTGCTTCTTCCAGTAGTGCACAAATGAAAAGAATGTTTTAACTTTTTATGTACATATATGTAAATTATAAGTCAATCACTAAAATATACTTTAATGACGTGTGAAACATGTTTTCAATTTATTGTTCTGATGTCAGAGAGAGTATACAAAAAAAAAAAAAAAAAAAAAAAAAAAAAAAACTAAATACCCGTTTAGTGCCGGATATCCGGTCAGATATCCGTATCCGGCAACCAAAGGAGCTTCCGATATCCAATATCAAGCAAAATCACTATCTCTTACATCCCTAGTTTTTATTGTAATAATTATAGGAATACTAGCAGAAAGGAGACCAGGAAAATAATCCCACAGTAAAGAAAAATTATTTTTTCTATACTATAAAGTGACTTGATATTTTAAATAAAGGGATTATTTCATGACCTCATGAATTTGTCGCACTCTTTGTTGAGGCACTTTTAAATGGTCCAAAAAATGCCACGCCAAAGGGCATCTGAATAGGGCTACCTTCTGCAAGAGTCAACGTTAGTCGATGAAAATGCACGATAAACTCTCCGTCAAGTTTCAGCAGTCTCACGTATGTGAGAAAGTTGAGACGCCTACCCCAGTCTTGTATTCAGAACGTAGCGAGAAGAACTGAAGGTATTTCAGTTGTTGGGAAAAGCATTCATGAGAACTCGCACACAGGCTTTCACATATTTTTGTGAGACAGTACGCAAGAGGAAAGTTTGTTGATGTTCGTGCAGTCCGCAGGCATTTGTGGCGGCACGAGATCACCTCCGCGCACACAACACCCGGCAATTGAAGGCCGGTCGAATGGGTACCTTTTGGCCGAGCCGGATTGCGCCTCATTCTACCACCCATGAGTCCCTGGCCCTGGGTTCAAACCCAGCTCTCACCACACGCTCCCCCTTTATTGGCGACCCGGACAACGAACACGCATTCTCCTTCTCGCCTACACCGACAGATGGCGCCAGCACCGCCCTCTTCCGTCTCTCGCTCGGCTTTTCCAAAGTCCGCAGCGAGCGGCAACAACCTCACAAAGTCCACAACGAGTGGCAGCATTTCATAACACTTGGAATATCGTTCGTCAGCCTCCGACTGACTCTCTAGGGGGGAAGTAGTGTGGCGGCACGAGATCACCTCCGCGCACACAACACCCGGCAATTGAAGGCCTGTCGAATGGGAACCTTTTGGCCGAGCCGGATTGCGCCTCATTCTACCACCCATGAGTCCCTGGCCCTGGGTTCAAACCCAGCTCTCACCACACGCTCCCCCTTCACATTTATTGAGGCGACACGTAGGGATGCCAAGTTTACTATGATGAACACTATACCGAAGTTATTGCTTTTCCTCAGATAAAAAAAAGTTCATTCATATTCATTCATTCAAAGTTCATTTACACAAAATAATTAATGAAAGAGCTTCGACATTCGTTTTTGTCCATCTGAATTTGTCATCCACCCCCCTTCCCGCACTATTCGTTATCTTGAAAGTTAGCTTACGAAGACAAGGAAAGTACAAAAAAAAAAAAAATATTTATTTAATAAGTTAAGTATTTTTAAATTCAGTGTGAAAAATTTTAGGAATAAAGCTGTTTTGTATTTTCTAGCAAGTATAAAAGATTCAAAAACAGAAACACTAGAAAATACACCAAGAAAAAATGGTGCATGGCTTTCTTATTTCTCTCTCTCCCCACCTCCCATGCCACTCACCCACAAACACCTCTACGTGTAATCGGTTTCAGGATTTTGCTCTTATTTGATTTCAACTTTTATGATAACCACACTATCGGTAAAAATTATCAGATTTTCTTGCCCTAAAAATAGATTAGTCCAGTTGAGTGTGCCTTATTTTCAGGTATTTTATGTGCAGTATCATAATTTTTGAAGAAGCTTGCTTTAGCTTTCATGTTATTTTCAGTAGATAATTGTTATAGATTTCTAGTAAAGTTAATTGTGGTATATTTTAAAGATAAATATGTACATACATAATTTTATCACAAGCAGACTGAATGAGTTTTAAAAATTATTTGTCTTTCGTATACAGTATATTAACTTCCACGAAAAAAATTAAATTTATATTTTGCGTACATCATTTTGAACTGGCTTGGTAATTCACTTTTCAAAAAACATGCGATTGAGATATCGATGCAGACAAAATTTTGGTTCGTTTTACTGCTCCTTCACAAAATTACAATGGATTAAAACGGCCCTTTCGCAAAATTACAGTCGATTAAAAAGGCCTCTTCGCAAATTTGTAATCGATTAAAACGGACGTATCACAAAAGTGCAATCGATTAAAATGGCATCTTCAGAAAAATACAATCGATTAAAACAATCTTTCATTGGCATTTTACTGTATATATTGATTGTTTTGTAAATTATTTTAAGAAAAAATTGACTTTTACAAAAATTGGTATGAAAATTTACAAAAATAGACGCAATTCACAAAAATGGGCCCTGTAAAAAATTCCTGGATCTACCCGTGCGATTTATAGGAAATTTAATCAGTATAGTAAGCTTCTTTTACGGATTTGATTGTGATTCATGAATATTGTTTGAAGTAAATTAATTTCCAATTTTGTCCATGCAAAAAAATGGTCTTATAAAAAAAAGGGCGGACGTTAATTGGTTAAAAATAATGAAGAACTGTGCACAACACGCATAAAAATAATAAAAAACAGTACCGATCATTACTGTTTTATTTTTATTTTCGTGTGTGTTATTTACAAAGATCCTAATTACTTTTAAAACATACGTTTGTTTTGGGACATCTGAGTTTACAAGAAATTTCTCGGAAATTAAGTTTCAGTTTGATACTTCTGGAAAATTTTCATTGTTAGCAAAAATATCAAATATGTATAGGAATCATTTGTGAAAAGTACAGTACGGCAGTGGTCAAAGGTATGTTCCGATGAGGTGAATGATATGTATGGTGACAGTGGCACGCGAAGAACTAGTGAAAAATGAAAGAAAATAATGTCTTCATGGATTTTGTCAAAATCGTTTTAACACCCCGTATCTACAGGGTGCGAATTGACGGGGGGGATGCTGGGGATTGTCCCCGGCTGAAGAACGTAATATCCTTGGCTAGAGAAATATTAATTGATCCGTGAAAGGGACACTATTTATCGCCTGCTGGAGAAATGTTAAAATTAGCCTCTGCCCTTAGAAATTCAACAGTACCTAACGATTTTAAGTACTGAGAATAGAAATTCTTTTGTTTACTAGACAAAGGATCAAGTTACAAACATCCCTTCGAAATAGATATATACATGCCTGATGCCACTTCTCATTCTGCAACTGGGGTCAGGTTTCAAATTAAGACTGCGAAATGAACGAACAAGCGTTGCGCTGCCGCGAGCCGAATTTGAGGGTAGAAATAGAATCGACATAGGCAGGAATATATGTGCATAGAAAATCGGGGGTCGACTTGTTTGAATTTATGCCCCTTCCCAGAAATGTTGGCGACTGCATTTGTCATGTAATACCCAATACATTAGGTGAGTGAAGCATTTTATGCCTTCCCTCCTTTTTTTTCTTTTCAAATGTCCCCTCCTGGAGAATGTTTTCTTTCATACCCCCCTTCCCTCGAGAAAATGTTCAATTCGCACCCTGCGTATCTATGAATAAACCTTCAACAGTGAAGAAAATGTATAGAAGAGGCTGCAATTCGAGATTTAAAGTCTTAAAATAACAGTTTTTCTTTGCGCATCAAAGTATTTCCATTCCAAGCCTGATAGTTTGATATGGGGAATTTATACTGAAATGCCTCCAAATTTTAATTAACACGGACATTTCAAGCAGCATGATAATTTACACACACACACACATATACGAGGAGTGATAATAAAAAAAAAAAAGGTTACAAGTTGAATAAAGAAATATTTATTAACAATAGACAGATAATACAAAGGGGAATCAAGAGACATACGTGACTATCACTTTCCGACTTAATCACCAAGTCTATTTAGGCATTTATTAGAACGCAGAACCAATGCTCCTTCAACGTCGGAAACAGGAAATAGTCGCTGGGTGCCAAATATGGGCTGTATGTGTGGTGACTCCAGATTTCCTAACTGAACCGTCGCAACAATTCCTGTTTTGCTTGAGCAGTATGGGGCCTGGCATTGTCATGCAGGAGGATGACTTTCACTCAACTTGCCCGGCCGTCAGATGTCAGATGCGGTCACATTCTTTGCCCATAAAAATCGAATCACGGCGCGCACTTCCACACAAGACCAATTTTCTAAGCGTCTTACCATTTCAGACGTCTTGAACCGTCTGGGAACTTTCACTACCTACCCGCACACCAGCTTTATGACAAGTAGCGCCATCTCTCTCTCCACTCTGGGGAAACAAAATTTCTCCACAATATTTAGTTTTCAAATGCTGCGGGTTGTAACCTTTTTTTTTTTTTTTTCTGATCATCCCTCGTATATACATTATATATATATATATATATAAATATATATAATATACAGAGGAGATGATGGTATTATGGAATAGTCGAGAAATATGGAATACCGAGTTCTTGGCTCTGTTAGTTGCTGTTGTCGCAAGGGAATACCATGAACTATTCAAGAAAGATTTCCATGTTAGAGTAAGAGTTGACCGCTTGTTATTACCGTATCACTCGCTACAGAACAAAGTGTGTTTTGCGATTATCAAGAGTTTTTGTAGATAAGTTTTCAAACATTTTAACTAACTAGTAAACACGTGACATGAATATTGCTGTTACGCTTAATGTACACTAAGAGAATAGTAGTTTGTTGTACTGTGGATATTTTTTAGATGACAGTGTTTTGCCAATTAGTTTTAACAGGGCCCGATTAAGACATTTGCGGGCCCAAGGCCTAGTACATTTTGGGGGCCACTATATGGCTATCAGGGGGGGGGATACCGGGATATATCCCCCGCCCGAAATTTTCGGATGCCGAATATCAACCTGTGTTTGGATGCCGAATTAATGCCGAATATCAACCTGTGTTTGGAAGTAACTGGCGTTGCTGTCTTACCTTTGTATTATAGTAAAAAATGAACAGTAAATCTTCATAGATAATCTATAAAAGGAATTTTAATGAGGTTTGAATATGTATTTTTCTAGTGATTTTAATGGAATGCTTTATTAGTATAAAGAACAACCTTAATTTATGGAATCTGATTTGGTTCAGGGTATCACTTCACATTTTATCACTATTAAATATTAATTATATCCGTGCTTAAAATGTAAATTTGATTACCAGTATTGTTTGATTAAATTACATTTAGTAATATTTGAACAATTTTTAAAAATCCAGCACACCAAATTTAGAAATGAGAATAGATTTCAAACATAATCATAAACAAAATTTATGAACATACTTATTTATCAGGCATTGATTTTAATATGTATGAATTTGACTTCTTTCAAACTAATATTTCATTACAATTAAATATTAAGTGAATATCAATACCCAATAAAATAAATTTGATTAGTGTATTACTTCTTTAAATGACATACATACAGTAGCATAAACAACAAAATTACGATGACGATTTAGATGCACAAATTTTATAAATCGCTCTTTCGGTTCACCTTCTTCATTAACATATCTCAAAACAACTGCCAGTTGATCAATATGTGTTATGTCTGGAGTTGAATCGACAATCAATCCAAAATATTTTGCTTTTTTAACCTCTGATAAAATGTGACACAAGACTTTTTCAGACATCAGTTTTAGAAACTCTGTAACAATTGTAAAAGAGAGATAACTAACTCTTCCTGCACTAGGATTACCTTTGGTTGCTAAATGATTGGCGATAAAAGGGTCAAGCTTTGCAATAAGTTCGATACAGCCTAGAAAGTTTCCATTGCTAACAGACCCCACTGTTTCATCATTTCCAAAAAGTGGAAGCCCTCTCTGTGCCAAAAATTTGACAGTTTCAACAACTGTAATGAGTACATTACGCCAATAGGTACATTCAGTCTCACGCTCTGTGATCACCTGCTTATCTATATGACAAGAGGAAACTGCACGAAGAGATAGTGTACATACACTATCTCTGTGTATCTGAGAATTTTCATGTTCATTGAGTCTGCTAGCGATATTCTTCCAGTCAGAAAATCCTTCAATACAAAGTGCTTGTCGACTGGTTGAGAACAGTTTGCAAGCTTAACAAAATACAGCCGTCTTGGATGGCGAATAGATCAGCCAATCCCTTTTAATTTTTTCCTTATTTTTATGTCTGAAAAAATTGTGTTCTGTCAAAATGCGACTTTTGTCTGTGCACATTTTACTGGAATTTTTAATTTCAGAAATATTCTGATTTGGTTTTTTAGCAACAAAATACTCACGCATTTCTTCAGTTATTCTTTCAGGCCAAAGTCCGGGATCATCCGAATAGGTGTTAGAAGAGGTAATTTCGACTTCAGATCGACTAGCTCCATCCTTGTCATGTTCAGCTTCTGTATCATAGATACTAGTAGACGTAATTTCGACTTGAGATCGACTTGCTTCATCTTTGCTATGTTCAGCTTCTGGATCATAGGAGCTACAAGACGAAATTTCGATTTGACATCGACTTGCTTCATCTTTGCCATGTTCCGCTTCTGGATCATAAGCAACTTTGACTGGAGATCCACTTGCTCCATCTTTGGCATGTTCAGCTTGAGGATCTTTGCTATTTAGATTCTGTTCCTGTAAACCGATATTTTCATTTGAATTTGTGGTATTTCTCTGAGAAATCTCAAGTTCACTATCACTAGTTTCTTCTTCATTTTCCTTTTCAGTCACGGTACTGGCTACTAAATATTGTCGTTAAGCTTTCTTTCATTCGCTTAGCTTGATGTTCCTCATTTTTTTTAGACCGTTTCTGAGAGCCGGACAAATACTTTCGGGGATGCATTTTAATTTAAAATAAATCAACTCAATTATTCTCACAATACGTGCAGATTACAACTTCAAGCATGCTAACGTACGACGTTCAGATTTATTCAAACCACGTGATTCAAAGGAGTCCGGCGAACCGAACCGAACCGAAGGTTTGTTTTACGGGAGTTCCTGGCGCCGAAGGCGCTTACCTCCAGAGCGAAAATTGCAGTGTGTTTTTTGATGATCTTGAAAATAAAATACCCCAAAACATGACCGGGGCAATAAATCGATTCAGGCTCGAAAAATATCGGGCCGGGAGAATCGAAGGTAAAGAAAAGAGAGAGAGCATGAGCCGATCCAGGCTGCATGAAGTAAAGATGGAAGCAAGAGTTGGATGGCTGACCCGCCTTCCCCCCGCCCACGAAGGACGGACTTCCGACGGGTTGCTCGGCCAGAGACCATGGTAAGAGCTACAAAGCTCAGGCGGAGCTTGGATGGTTGACCCGCCCTTCCCCCCGCCCAGTGGCGGGCTTCAGACGGGTTGCTCGACCAAGAACAAGATGGATGCCGAAAAGCAGTCAGAAAAATAAAGCCGTGAGGCAGAATGAAAAGGCCAAAAAAAAAAAAAAAATTGGCAGTGTGAAAATTGGTAAGAAAACCAAGAAATGGTGGACGAAAGTCTACAGGAAAAAAAGTAGAAAAAAGGTCCAGATCAATAAAAAGAAGGCCTGAAGCTATGCGTAGTCCACCGAGGCGGGATCCCAGTAACAAGACGAATGCGGCGCCCTATGTCGCCCCGAAAGGTGTCCCACTTCCGTAAAGCTTCGATGAACGTCCTCCACGGAGCCCGGCTCCACAGCGCTTATGTCTGTCTCAGGCTGAGCTCTTCTTTGACGGTGACATCCGTAAATTCCATCCATCTCTGCACCATAGGTCGACTGCCACTCACGAGCCGAAGACGAATGCCACGTAGAAGTAGGCCTAGCTCCATACGTTCTTGGGCCGATGACTCGTAACCAGTATATTTCTTCAGAAGAAAGTCAGATGGGCGACTTGAAGAGCGTGATGATACAATCAGCTTGACGCAGGGGCGGATCCAGAGAAACCATCTGGGGGGGGGGCTCCGTTTTTCATTAGGATGATACATTGATTTCCCAGAAAAACTCCGAACAGTTAAGTCGGCGGACGTGAACTGGTTTTGAACCAGGCACCTTCCAAAGTGTAAAGGGAAATGTTTTTCTTTTACAAATTTTGGACGACTTTTAACGACTTTTTCTCCCAATGTATAATTAGACATGGTATATCACAACTAAATAAGTATGTTGTCTGATGCAAGAACTGTCGAAAGAAAACTCGGAAGGGGGGGGGGGGCAGAGCTATCGTGCGCCCTATATCGATCAAGTTAAAGCCGATGCTCATAAGCCATGTGTTTTATGCGTTTCAATGGACGATGGGTTGATACGGAAAAAAAAAGTTCCGTTGCTCTCTCCATTGGGTGGGGGGACACTGTTCTCAGTTTAACACATTAATCTCTTGTTGGTAGATCCCGACTGGTCATTAAAAGTCGTAAATTTCGCCAGAAAAATGTCGCCTTAACCCCTGTAGTGACGACAAGATGTGGCTAATCAGCAACGACCTTTATTCATGTTGTTGTTCGCGGGCCCTACCCATTAACATTTTAGTGTGTACAGAGTATAATTGCTGAACGGCATACATTTTCGCATTTTAGGATGGCATTAAGTTTTACAGATTAAGTAATTCCCATCCTTTTCTTGAGGACTGTAGTAAACCAACCTCAATTGCTATTTTACAACTATTATCACTATTACCTGCTATTTACAATTTGAGCTTTCTTTTTTAAAGCCAGACCACCTATACATTGCCAGGTACTCGCTTGTGATATCTTAGAATATGTTTTACTTTTATAATGAGGATTTGTACCCATACGTCTGGGTAGTGTGGACAACTTAGAGAGCAGTTGAAAGAATGAAAGCTGTACAACTTTCGGAGGGTTGGATTGTTTGTCTATGCCCCCAGTAGCACAATTAGTCCCAAAAACGTTTTAAAGACGTTTTTTAACGTCTAAAAACGTGTTTACAACGTAATTTAAACGTTTTTTGAACTAGTTGTGCTACTAGGGTGCTTCAGCATCACTTAAGGCCGATGCTGATTGTCACTGCGTCTAACGTGACTGCAGTGGGTAAGAGGGCATTTTGGTCACGAAATTTAAGACTTTTTAATGGCAATTCGGGGTTTACCGATAAAAGATTTCTGCACTAAACTGCAAACTCCGTCCCCTATAAAATGGAGAGAGCAACGGAAGATTTTTCCCCCCGTATCAGTGTGCCGTCGTCCATTCAAATACGGTGGAACCTGCTAAAGTGACAACCTTGGTAAAGAGATTGTCTGTCTATAGTGACAAATTTAATGCAATTTCGCTTTACAACCATCACACTTTACCACCCTTGTAAGGTGACCGTCTTTATAAGGTGACCAGTTTTGCTCTTCCCAAGGGTAGTCCCATTAGACAGGTTCCACTGTACAAATAAAACTGGAAACTGTGTTCCAGCCACTGTGGTGATAGCGAGTCAATAAAATTTGCCTCTCCTTTTGTTTAAAAATAAAAGCTATCATTTTTGTAAATAGAGAAATTAGTTTAGTCCACAAGGATTTAATAAGTATTGGTGTAAATATTCTTGGTATATATAATATATATATATTGTTGGCTCTCTGTTTAACGACTTTCAAGGAACCGTGAAAATGTGAAAAATCGTCCTTAAATAGAGATCTTCCATAAACAAAATTTGTAAAAGAAAAACATTTCCCTTTACACTTTGGAAGGTGCCTGGTTCAAAGCCAGTTCACGTCCGCCGACCTAACTGTTCGGAGTTTTCCGTGTTTTCCTCCGAAACTTAGAGTAAATAAAGGTTAGGACCCCTTAGAAAAACCCCCACGGAGGGCACCCCACCCATCGGCTTAGATTCCATATGCAGATAATTGGCCGTAATCCTACAGCATTAGCACCAACCCTTTACACTTTACATTCTTAGGACTGTGAATATTTTTCTTGATATATATTGGCATGTTTAAAATTTTTACCTTTATTATCATTAAATTATTATATTATCCACAAAAAAAATATTTTAAGTTACCTTAAAAAAAGGTAGTAAAAACAAGCAACACAATAAAATTAGGTTTCAAGAAAATCAAAGTGAGTCAGTTGCTTCATTTTTCGCCTTCCCGTTATTCTTTCTTCCAGATTTTCACAAATGTGAAATGCGTCAGCTACCATTTTATGAATTTTTCTAGCTAACCAGCCGAGAAGCCTGAAAATTTTGCATTCCAAATTTTTCTGCCAGAATAACAGCACTGCAGTAATTGCTTGATTCTATTTTATTTTGGTAATACGAACAATTATCTACATGAGGGATCTAGGCCGAGTACGGGGTGCCCTACGTGGGGGGTTTTCTAAGGGGCCTTAATGCGTATTTATGAAAAGTTTCGGAGAAAAATGCATGAGATTCCGAACGGCTTGATTGACGGACGCGACCTGAGTTTGAACCAGTCACTTTTCTTCTCCCAGTGAGCGAGCGCTATGCGCTCAGCCATCGGGCCTCCAGAAATTGGAGTTATGTGTTATATGATGTTATGTGGCAAGCCTGTACTAGAGGCATCTGCATTCTGGGACGGTTGCCTTGGTCGGGGGATTTTTTCAGAGGTTCAAACGCGTATTCACGTTAAATATGGAGTAAACCATCTGGAAAAACTCCAGATAGTTAGATCGACAGACGCGCGGTAGGCCCAGACGCGGGACCTTCACACTTCAGCCGTCTATCATGTCAAGTGTCTTATCCACTCGGTCATGGTGGGGCCCAGAAATTAGAATGTTGGATGCTCTTGCTTCATGCAACCATTTGCATACAGAAGTGCCTTGGTAAACTCTTCCAATCGGCCACATTGACTTTTCGGCCGTTTGGATTTGGATCCCGAACTAAATTTTTGTGCTGCTTCAAGAATTTTCTCTTTGCTTCTGAAGTACCTTTGAGAATACACTCAGGTAGTGTGGATTGTCTTGAGAATTGCACTTTTGAAATTCCCCGACACTTTTTTCCCACTCTTAAAAATTTTTTTCCCCTGTTCCTGTAGCGTAAGATTAAAAAAAAAAAAATCGTTAAACAGAAACGACGTCGTGTTTGAATAGAAATTTTTTACTTTGGAGTTGCTGGGACTTTGAAATATCGTCTTTGGAAAGAGATCGTCGTTACACAGAGAGTCAACTGTATATGCAGTGCTACTTTTTTAAAATTTCAGTTCATGTAAAATTTACAATCTTTTTAACTTCCCTAATCCATAGTGTATTTCTAGCTCTGGGGGGGGAGGTCGAGCCCCCAGAGCCCCCCCCCCCGTGGATCCGCCACTGGCTTGACGGTAAAATGCAGCAAAGCTGCAGCGTGGGAATACTTGGGAGTAAAAACTCCAGTGCGACTGAGATGCAACAAGTCCCGGTCCCGAGAACAGAGTAGCAGAACTCAGCTGGCGGCCCCCCGACAAAGGCCCCGGCAGCCTTCCGCACCTGTCCCCGTCTCCGAAACCTGCCACAGAGCTCTTGGAAAAGCGTGACTGCGGCTTACACTCCGCCTGGATAGGCCTAGATAAATCCTGACCTCATAACGTAATGTCAATGTCAACCATGATGTCAACAACAACCATTTTTTTCATTTTGACTGTTGCCACTATCACAGAAATAAATCCAATAGTTATCAGTTAGAGAAAGACAGAGTCAATGCGCAAATGAATGCGCATAAGTTGCTCTTCAAATGACGTCAAGAGGGTGAATCTTAGGTGGTAGAATATTTTGGACCTTCACATGACGTGTATTCGGTCGTTTGTTTTGCACTGAATACAATGTAAAGAAAACAATTTGCGTGTCGGCATGTGTTGTAAAAGTACATATCTTTATCTGTCTTTAGTAGTGTTTTGATACTATTTTTTTAGCATAAAACTTAAGTAAATCTATCATTTGGGGGCCCCAGGCCGCGGCCTAGTTGGCCTGTGCGGTAATCAGGGCCTGAGTTTTAAAGGTTCATTTTCCGAGATGGCGTGTCGGGTATTATGGAATACCGGGTAATATTGTAATGGATTTCATGCCATGCACTAAAGAACCGGAAAACTAAGACGCTGAATGCATGTTTTGTCACGGAATTCTCCAAAGATCAACGAGAAGAAGTTTGAATTCAATGCTCCGGCTGTTCTCTGTGGGCTCACCATGACTGTACCGGAGCAAAGAAAGAAGATTATAAATACAACTTTTTTAAATCGACTCGAAGCAGAAATGACTCCAATATAATGATTTGAACTGCAAAACATAAAAATTTAGTTTTATAGTAACAAATAACTATATATGAATTGCTTTTCATCGGTTTAAACCATCTATTCCATATTATACTCCATTCGTAACTTTTTTTAAAAAACATTTTTTTCTATAACTACAAAATAATTTGTGTTTTCCTTTGCAAGTGACATTTCATTACGATTTATTATAGCATGTACTCATGCTGTTTTGGGGGGATTTTATTTAAAAACCTATGAAGTTACAGTTAGAAATGTAAATGGTATTCCATAATACCCTCCTCTCCTCTACGATTTACAAATTTGCGCTTTTCTTTTATATGTTTTACTATCTTTTAAATTTCCACTACTCAAACTTACATTAAAAAAAATTTCTATTTTCGTAAAAATTCCATAATCAATCCATAAATAACATTTGCTCATCAGGTTTAGATATTTTAGTATGTTGAAAGAACTGAAATTGACACGCACAGCCCCTCCCTCCGAGAGAGTGCCGCTGGCCGCACTATATTTTTCTGTAATGTCCAGGTCAGTTGCCGGCTATGGGCTTTCTGGGCGTCATTTGTACTACTTTATGAATATTTTTACCACTCATACACAAAATAAAATGAAATCTTTGAACACCAGAAGATTGATTTTTTTTTTTTTTTTTTTTTTTTTTTTTAAATCTCCTTAATTCAGCTGTACTACTTCTGTAATAGATATTATAGTGAAATCGCAGTAAAGAAGATCAAAATTGTGAATAACAGATAAAATGAAAGTAACGTTTGTATTTTATTAGTATTTTACCCCATTCATTAAAATATTCGCCCCCCCCCCCGAACGCCTTGAATTATTTCTGCTTTATTCCACACTACCTGCAGTACCCGTTGTTGACGGGTTAGTATGTAATGCAAATTTCCAGTCTGAATTTTCGACAGCATTGTAGGAGTACTAAGAGTGAAATTAGTGTATTGGCAGTAGTATATACAGCAAAATTATAACTTCTGTATATTGTTAAAAGATAACAGATAGAGAGTAACAAAGTGATGAGTAAAATTGACGTTAGAATTTTTATTTTATTGATTAAAGTTTTATTCCGGTTGAATGAGCTCTTCAAGTGGAGCGGCCATTTCCAACCTGTAACTAAACTTGTTTGATTTGCTGTAGCTATTGTAACAACCCCCCCCTCCCCACCCCCACCCCTTAAAAAAGCACAATTTTCTAAAAGCCTAAATAAGCAAATAAAATTGAAAAAACAAATTTTATTCAGTTTTTTTGAAAAATTACGACATTTTGTTACTTTAGTCGTTGGTGTTGCTAAACTTCACTGTATTCTCTTAATCCATTTTTAAGGAATTCGAGAACAACCACTCATACGATTTACACAAGATCCCAAAATCTATGAAATATTTAAAACAGTTTTGACATCCAGAATTTAAATTAACTTGCATCTAACATAATTCCTAATTTCATTCTATTTCCATTAACATTTTTCAGGAATGAAACAAACCTGTTCTCAGGTTTCTCAAAATCTATAAAAAATAAAAAAAATAAAGTGTTTTGACGCCTATAGTTTAAGTGACCACCTGTGACAATACTAAATTTTATTTAATTCGCTTCCGTGGTTTATTCATAATCGACATATATTCTCACATTTTGAATAAATTTTCACAAAATCTCAAAACCTAATCAAAATTGTTAAAAAATTCGACACATATAGTTTAAGTTGAGTGACTACCTATCATGTCAACAAATTTCATTTCATGCGCTTTAGTTGTTGATGCACGACCCGCAACAAATATTTAAACATTTTGAAACGATTTTCGCAAAATATCTGAATCAATTAAACTTTTTTTTTAATTTAAGCACACACAATTAAATTAGGTGACCACCTATCATATCACCTAGAGGCGTAGCCAGAAATTTTTCAAGTGGGGGGGGGGGTACGACTACTGCAACTCACATATATGCATACGTGTGTGTGATAAGGGAGCAAAGAATATACATTTTGTATGGCAAAAAATTCCTCATGGGGGTTATGACCCTTCTATCCCCCCCCCCCTTGGCTACGCCACTGGTGTCACCTAATTCCATTTCATTCACTTTAGTCGTTCTTATGTGATGCAGAACGAATATTTACGCATTTCGAAATAATTTTCGCAAAATCTCAAAATCTGATCGATAAAAAAAAAAAAAAAAAAAAAAAAAAAAAAAAATTGCTGAGAAACCACCTATCATGTCTCCAAATTTCATTTTATACGCTTTAGACGTACATGATGGGCAAGAAATATTTACACATTTCGAAACGATTTTCGCAAAATCTCAATCTAATTAAACTTCTTTAAAAATTTCAACACCTACAATTAAATTGAGTGACCGTCTATTACACTACCTAATTTCATTTCATTCGCTTTAGTCGTTATTACGTGATGCAAGAACAAAGAAGACAGAACGACAGACAGACAAACTTTTTTTTGACGGTTGTACTGGGGGCTTGAAATGTACTACTTGAAACTGATATAAATCTTAAAATTTTTTAATTCCAAGTAATGTACAGACAAAAAATTTAATTTTATATATATATATATATATATATATATATATATATATATAGCTGTGAAAGACGTTTTCATATTCCGATAGATGATTATAGATGGAGCAGGCGCGTTATCAATTCACCTTTATTCTATACTTTTTTCTCTTATTTTACTACTTCAGCATGGTAAATGGAAGGCAGTTTTAAACAGCTTTTAATACTAAACTGAAATCGAAGTAGAGGAATATTTTCATTTAGATAGTCTTGGTTAAATTAGAAAATCAGTACTAAAGCCTTCTCACTAGGGTGTATCGAAAAAACACTTTTTTCGAAATTCGCTTAACTTTAGCGATATTTTTTGGCCAAATTGACTCAATAAAAAGTGTGCCAGATTTCAATTCGTTTGGTTATGGTCTTCAGTTCCCGCATTGGCCTTAAATTTTGAAAAAAAGCTAATTTTTGAAAAATTTCTAAAATATATATCTTTTGAAAAATTCTTGTCCTTAGCACTGAAGTTTACATTAATTGACTCAATAATAAGTGTGTAAATTTTCAGCTCGATCGATTAATATGTTCAGTTGCCGCAATAAGCCTAAAGTTTGAGAAAAGGTGAGAAAAAAGTAAATTTCTTCACTCTTTAGAGACATTTCATTCCTTTAGTATTAATATTTTGTGCGTACATCAAGTCTCAACAACGTAAAAAATGTGTTTGCAATATTCATTAACAAATGGCGCTGTAATCGCAAGCCTCCGTATTCTCCCGATCCGACTCCTTGCGACTACTTTCCGAGGGCCACACTTTAAGGCTAAGTTTACCGGAACCATCCAAAAGAATGACTATACTTATACATAATGATGGTCTATCTTTTGTCTTACAGTTCCATCTGTTACCGGTGGCGTACGGGGGGGGGGTGTTCCACTCCCACTTGCCGAAAATTTTTCAACATAAAATCCGTACATTTCTCATTTTTAACCGTAAAAATTTAGTATTTTAATACTAAAATTACATCTATGACCCCCCCTCCCCGTAAAGAAAGTCTGTGTATGCATATTTGTTTCTGGATTGAAAGACACTTTACCTAAACTCGCCCAGTACGCTAGAGTCTGAATTTTCTATTAGTGCAGCATATGAAGCCATTCCCATTCAGACATTACAGAATGTTATGGGCAATTTCATTTTCCTTTTGCTTGTGATATCCTTGTATGCCAAACGATGGACATTTTGAAAAATTTGTGCTGTGACTGCTTGAAGAAAACATATACTGGTACATGGCAATACGAGCTTTACGACGTACAGCGCCACAGTTAGCAGCTATTGTAACTACTTTTTTAAAAATTCCGTATCAAACTTTTAAAGCCTACGTAATAAGCATTCTGTTCGCTGCAATCTTTTCTTGAACTTTGTTTTTGACATTTTTAATTTTAAAATCAAAGTTTTAATTTCCTAAACGTATTTTTTTTAATACACCCTTTTGTCCAGCAAATTTTTCAAAATGTCCATCGTTCGGCATACAGAGATGTCACAAGCCAGAGTTAGGCAAAATGCATGAAAAATGTATTTTCGATACAAAATACAAATTACATTTATTCAAACACAAAAAAATTACAAAATACTTCCTAAATTGAAAAATACAAAATACACTCATGTCCATAAATTAAGGATAATGAAGTTCAGGCAAAGAAAGAGAAAGAAGCAAAACAAATTTGACTTATTTGTAAAGTCTATTTATTAAACAAAAAGTAAAGAGCAAAAAAGATGCTATATGTTTGACATAATTAATAAAAATTGCAAGTTTTACTCCCTTGACCAAATTTCAAAAAAGAACCTATTTACAAAGAACAGTATAACATGGTTAGTAGGATGGTTAATACGGAGTATGTCTCCCGGACGATGCAATACAGGCCTGACAACGCCTAGGCATGCTGAGTATCAAATGATCAATCTGATCTTGGGGAATATTACACCACTCATCAAGCAATGCACTCCGAAGTTCCGGTAGACAGGTGGGAGGGGGTTGACGGGCTGCAATTCGTCGGCCAAGCATATCCCACACATGCTCTATTAGATTCAAGTCCGGTGAGTATGCTGGACAATGCATACGGGTGATATCCTCCGATTGAAGGCATTCGTCTACAATGTTTGCACGGTGAGGACGGGCGTTGTCATCCATAAACACAAATTCAGCACCCATGGCGCCCCGAAAGAAACGTACATGTTGTTCCAGAATGACATCCCGATAGATGTGGCCTGTCATCGTTACACTCTGAACATGCAGGTCAGTTCTGGAACCAAGAATAATTCCTCCCCAAACGAGCCATCCTGCACCACCGTAACGGTGTCTTTCGATGGTGTTCTCTTGGTGGTAACGGGTACCTGGCGCTCTCCAGATGAATGTCCGGCGAGAATCAGACTCCAAACTAAACCTGGACTCGTCGGAAAACATCACACAAGACCACTGTTGCGGTGTCCACAATGCATGCTCTCTACTCCAGGTTAATCGCAGGCGACAGTGAGTTGCGGTAAGTGGAACACATCTGACAGGCCTACGAGCATATAGACCAATGTGCCCTAAACGTCTGTACACGGTCTGCCTTGAAACTGTCGTACCGGTAGCTGAAGAGAGCTGACGAGACAGGTCTGATGCTGTACTCCGTCTGTTTCTTTTGGCAGTAACTGCCAAATAGCGGTTCTCATTCGGCGTTGTAACTCGGGGGCGACCTGTGCTGTAACGTCTACTCACATTACCATCATCTTGGAATCGTTGCCGAAGCCTTTAGATGACACTCTGGGCGATTCCAAGTTCTTCGGATACTTCCAGCTGGGTACGTCCACATTCCAGTCGTCCGATAATTCTGCCACGTAAAACATCATCCAAATGCCTCCTTTGTGCCATAACTCTGCGGTTTTTGCACTGAAAGGCTTTCACAGCGCTTGCGAACAATTTTACTTCTTTGCCACCATTCCTTATATACCCCTCTCTTACACTCTCGTCATTGTGACGTACCATCCACGCCATCTGGTGGTTTCCTGTAATTTGCATATTCTTCTTCAAGATGTGTGTGATCATTCCACAGGTGAAATTTTTATTTTAGAGATCAATTTCTGTGTGATTCTGAATTATCCTTAATTTATGGACATGAGTGTACATGCATTTTCAAAATACACACAAAATACAAAATACATCTAAAACTTCAATTAAGAATATGTAAAATTTTCTACAGAAACTTCTAGCTTATTTTATTCCAATGTATTTTAAGATGAACAAACAAATGTAATAGTAACTATTTTTTTTTACATACATGCATTTTTCCTGGAATAAAATGCGTCTTAAAAGGCATGAAAGCAAAACTGTGACAAGTATTTATTGAACGTCACTTTTTAGTGATAACGAATGGAATTGTAATATAAAATTAAATATATTTCTAAAGGAAGATGGTTTAAATTATATTTCTACTTTAAGATGCCTCACCTTGACATAGTAGTTATGTCACTGAAAATAGTAGACAGCTGAAGTGTGACGGTCCCGGGTTCGGGTCCCATCGCGCAGCGGTCGATCTAACGGTCTGGAGCTTTGGTAGGTTTTCTCCAGATGTAATGTGAATACGAGTTAGAACCCCTTAGAAAGTCCTCGTACCTAGGACGCCCCCCCCCGTCCTTGGCAGATCGCCCTAGTGTAGCGTTCCCAGACAGCACAGCAAATTTGCATCAAACTTGCAGTAAGCTTGATTTGTCAAGTCAGTAAACTGGAATTAAGCTTGTGTAAGCTTAATGCAAGCTTGAATCAAGTGTTGAAGTTTACACTTGCCCAACTTGCATTAAGCTTGACATAGCAAGCTTAATTCAAACTTACTACACTCTAAAAAAAATTTCTAAATACATGGGGCACCGGTCGGCGAATTCGCCCCATATATTTTATTTTTTCACGCATTACCCGAAAACCTCAAGTTATTTTAATCTGCTTCCGTCTAGCTTCCGCCACGGTAAAAAAAAAAAAAAATACGGAAACGTTACCCCAAAATATGGGGCAACTCTTGTTGTTTAAAATTGCAGAAACGTTTCCGAACCATGCGAGTAAAGTATTTAGAAACGTTTCTGCATATTTCGGTAAAATATTGAGTAACCTTTCGGTTTATTTTACAAAGGTTTCCGAATTAACGAGTAACCTTTCTGTGTTTTTCAGAAACCTCTCCGTTCATTTCACAAAGGTTTCCGAATTAACGAGTAACGTTTTTGTGTTTTTCAGAAACCTCTCCGCTCATTTCACAAAGGTTTTCAAATTAACGAGTAACATGCACTAGATGGCAGCATCAAACTCTCACGGAAGGAGCGCTCAGTACCAGTATCGAACCCTCGACGCACTCGTTCATAGGCCAGCACGTTACCTCAGCGCTGTGATCGTCTTGATCTGATTGCTTTAAAAGTAAACTGACTGCTGCAAAAGTTAGTTCTGGCTTGGCTTGTTTTGGACACTTTTTTTTGGAGTATTTTATAAATGGAGGGAAAATACCGTAATTAATAAATATAAATTAAAAATCTTAAATCTTTTTTTTTCCACATAAATTATTTTCAGGAGATAATGAGCTGTTTTATTTAAGTATTCATCCGGCGACGTCACCTGGTGACTGGTCACAAATAAACTTCACAGTGACCACACAGTGGAGTCACATCACTCCCAAGTCACAATGTGACTAGCATGTGACGTCACAGCGACTCTTTTGTGACCATCTGTGCTATTAGGGAAGACGCGTTCACTCTTTTCCCTCTGTCTCTTGGCACTTGGCGCGTGCGCGAAGTCCCAAATGAAAATTTCCTTTCCCCGTAAATATTTTACGCCGAAATGTGGGTTATGTTTCGAAATCGTGAGGTCGAGTTGAGCATCGGTAGGTTACGCTATACTTTCGGAAACCTTTCTGCTATAAGTATGTAACGTTTCTGAATTTTTTTACAGTGCACTGGGATCAATCTGGGGACCTAAAGTTTGAAAAGCCAGGGTCATAACCACCATGCCAATCTGACTCAAGGTGATAATACTAAAGTTTGAAGTGACTATTACGGTTGTCACGCCGTTTTTTTTTTTTTTTTTTTTTGCGCGAGATTGCCCGATGCCGATCTGCATCTTTCATTTTTCCATGGGATGAATCAAAATTAAAATAATGTGTGAGGCTAATAGGGAAATAAGCATCATGTAAACTTAAAAGCAGCACATGTTTAAAACTTTCAATATCGCAGCACTTATGTTGGGCAATATTGGCCAAAATCGAGACAAACGACTGATTTTGAAATCAATTTTGAAGTATATTTGTATTTTATTTTGAAGAATTTCAATATTTGGAAGTATAGAATCTTTTTTTTTTAAATTCTATGGTCAAGTACATTTATGACTGATGATAAATTATTTGTTATGTGGATGTGGCTTTCCAAATCAAGCAATGATGAAGTTGTATTCAAGCTTGACAGTTCAAATGACTTACATTCGGCAGGAAAATATTTGCTGACTCATTTTTTTGTAATCTCCAAGCTTGCTGCAAACTTGCTTGAATCGAACTGTCAAGCTTGTATTAATACGTCAAATTCAAAGAAATGTCAAGCTTTATTTAAACTTATGTATTGTCTGGGTTGCCATAATCACACAAACACAAGATGCATTCCTATATTACTACGAAAGAAAAGTGCGTCATTGTATTAATTTACTTAACAGTATGCAATTTAATAAAGAAATTATGAAAAGGACTTTTAAAAGATGTTATAATTATTCTAAGTACTATGATTTAGAAAAAAAAAAAAAAAAAAAAAACTAGTTTTTGAACTGATTATGGCTTAGTCAATTTCTTTTTGGAGCATTTATATAATAACCTGCAAAGGAAAAAGGTCTTTCGACAGGAGCACTAGTCGCCAAACTTGTATTAAATTTCATGAAAAGTTCTTTTAGTGTCGGATATGAATTTAGAACTTTCAAGTCTGTAGATTTTTCGGAAAGAAACTGCAGCAGTTCAAGTTCAACCGCATTTTGAGAATTTGTGGTATATGGTTTGGAGTCATTAAATTCAAACCAATCATCATCATTCGGAGTAGCTTTATCACCAACTTCTCTCGTATCACTCTGAAATTACTTCATTTTGATTAAGACAACATTAAAAATTGAAAAGTTTACTGAAATGTTTCATTTATTTCATACCTTAAATTGCGTTAAGAAGCATAAATTTAGGGTTCAAGCTCTTAAACAAATTCAAACCCATATCTAATATTTTTTAATACACACATCAATGGAGAGGTTTAAATTTCTGAGAACTCGAATACGATCCATCCATGATTCTAAATATCTGATGAGAAAAAGATAAGTAAATGATGAACAATTAAAATTAATAAAAGAAACTTAAGGTTTAGTTAGATTTCCAAAAATTATAAATAAATAAATATATGTGACTGTTTTTTCTCTCATACTTTTTTAAAATATAGGACACACATGCTTTGATGGAAAGAAAAGTAAGTATGATTTGCCGAGCATTCAAATAAAAATGTTTTCCTCACTTGAAAAAAAAAGGCGGTGAAAGCTTATATTAATAGTAAGACTTGTTAAATTCAGTTAAACATTTGAACAAAAGAACGCAGCTTAATCGATTTTTTGATAAAATTGAAGTTTTACCTTTAAGTGAGTTTTAAAATTTGTAGTAGTTTTGAATGTTCCACTTTATAATAGGCCTTTTGGGTTGGCAAAGCTGGCACTGTGCCTTAACTTTTTCATTTGCATCTAGAGATAACATTTTAAACATTTTTCCACTGAGAATTGCACAACGACTCGCAAATTCATCTAAACTGGAAGCTTGATCTATCTCGTAATATAACTTAAGAAACGTCAAGTTACAGAAAAATAAGCCAGTCGGCTTATTTTTCTGTAACTTGGTAATGCATTTGGAATTATTTATAAATTCTTTTTCAGAAATCCAATGAATATTATTCAAACATGTTTTCTTCCTTTTTGGTATAATTATTCAGCTTCATCACATTTGTGAGTCGGTTATCAGCAATACAGAAAGCCTCCTTAGACCAAATATCATGAAACTAATCTAAATAGGCGTGTGAGATTTTCCCCCTCTTACCTGTTTAATATAACCTAAGCGTCGCAAAAAATCCTGACACCTCTTTGGTTACCATATATAAACACTGTTGGGAATGTTGACGATGCGGGTGCGGGCGTTTAGTATTAAAAATAAAATGAGAAAGTTTGATGCGTTTTCAATAAATTTTTAATTACTCAAACTGCGTGCCGCTGAGGGCGATAGCGAAGAAGCCAATGATCGGGCTACATTAAAAAGGCGCTCGCACAAACTGCGCCAAGGACGGTGCCAAATAAATTCACGCCAAATGCGTGGGTAAAGGGATGCATAAACCATTTAGGACTCAAAAAACACTAAAAGAAAAATAGTACAGATGCAACAGAATTGTTTATGTCATGAACTGGGAAAAAATTAATGACCGCAGTTATATTATTTTTGTTTGATTTTCCCAAACCAGGCTAATTTTGGTGTAAGATTAATTTAACTCCGGAATGAAAAATGTAGGAAAAATACAAATGTATTTTGAAAATAGTATTTCAAATGCATGTATTTGGGATACTGCCCAACTCTGTCACAAGCAAGAGAAAAATTAAGCTATTCATCACATCCCGTAGTGTCAGTGGTGTAGTCGAGGGGGAACGCCGCACCCCCCACTTTTTCATTTTGACTTATGCGTCCCCCTACTTTTTTTTTCAAGGGGGACGCTGATTTTGCGTGTTTAAAAAAAAAAAAAACCCTCTAACTTAATGTAAATTTTCCTTTTGTCATTCTACATCGGAATGAAAACCAAAAAGGACGATCTGGATCACCTAAGTCACCTTACAAATCTTTTGTAAATACTACACAGTGTAAATATTAGAGATGAGTTCGGGCGCATTTTTTGAAATCCGAGCCCGAGCAATATTATTTAAGTCGGAGCCCGAACCAGAAATTTTAGTAAAGATAAATAAAATTCAATAAAATTCAAAGAAGTAATTATTTGATAGAATACTATAAATTTTGCCGTTTGTGCAAATTAAAGTTGCAAATTTTGTGCAAATTAAAGTGCAAATTATAGTTGCAAATTTTTAATGCACTTTCTAATTCTTTATATCTATGTTTTTGAAATAATGTCGGATCTCATGACTAACTAAGCAATATAAGCCGCCGTTCTGAAATACACAAAGAGCTTCACGCGCCTTCTAGGCACCCGTGTCGCTATTTTTTTTTATAAGTACTTTTATTTTCCATATGAATCACTTTTTAAAAATCTGTTTCAAGGCGTGTGTTCAATAAAATAGAAATTTTTCACGAGCCCCAGCCCGAACGCAATTGTGAATTACAGAGCCCGTCCCATCTCTAGTAAATAAATCCATCATCATACAACGCACTTTCAAAGAGAGTAAAAGGGGGAAGATTGATTTAAATGAAACAGTAATCAACCATGTAAATGTGAATAAATTTGTTTTAAATTATAACTTTATAAATCTTGCCTAGAAATTGCATGCTTTAAAATCACAACATATAATTTGCGAGAAAAGTCTGATTGATTTTCAGGCAATTTATTTCTAAAAACTTGAGCACGAGCAAGGTAGAACAGCAAGTTTAAAATTCGATTTCAAAGCTTCAGTGCTCCACGTATTATCCTCCCGCCCCCTAAATAAATAAATATATATATATATATATATATATATATATATATATACACTGTTTCAGAAAAGGATGCGTACATTTGGGTTGAATTTCTTCTAAAAATGAGCGTTCTCCCCATTTTTTTGGGTTGGGGGGCTATACCACTGCGTAGTGTCTGAGTGGGACTGGATTCATACAATAAGTAAGAACCTAGAATGGTGCAGATGTAAATAAATATTAAGAAAAAAACGTATCCAGCACCAATAATTGAAAAATCTTAGAATTCCGGTTTCGACATGATTATATGCCGTCGTCAGTGCTACAGTGAGAAGGCAAAAAGTTGCTCAGTATAAATAGAAAATGTCTCGGATTGAGACGAGCAGTTTTCGTGATCCTATGAGAGAGCAAGGATCAAAGAGGTGTTTCAGAGAGCCTGTAAGAAAGCAGGAATATAAGGTGAGTTAGAACCGAGGGTTTTTCAACATTTCGAAAGCGGGGAGACAGCGGATTCAACATTAACAAGAAATCAATTTCGTAGTATAATTGAATTTTATTTTGAAGAATTTCAATATTTGGAAATGTAGAATCTTTTTTTTTTTAATTCTATGGTCAAGTACATTTATGACGGATGATAAATTATTTGTTATGTGGATGTGGTTTTCCAAATCAAGCAGTAATCAAGTTGTATTCGCGGAGTTGTATTTGCTTGACAGTTCAAATGACTTCTCCGAGCTTGCTGCAAGCTTAAAATGAATTGAACTGTCAAGCTTGTATTAATACGTCAAATTCAAAGAAATGTCAGGCTTGATTTAAGCTTATGTGCTGTCTGGGTATTATTGGCGAATACTTGATAAGCGCGGGGAAAAAAAAAAAATACAACCCAAGGAATGGTTCTAAAAAGGTGCACAAGATAATGGCTAGCAAGCAGTTTATTATCTGTTAACTACGCATTTTATTTGTTGAAGTTTGATTGCATCTAAACATGTTAAATGATGGCCATCATTGTCAGTTACTGTCTGAAATCGCCAGATATCGTGTTCCGTAATTGAAAGCAGAGCTGGTTCTGCCAGTTCTGCCATACGTATAAGGTGTCCAGTGTGCAGCGCGCGCAGGCGCCCAAAATTTATTCGCCGTTTTTATTCTGTTGACTGATATACTTTTATACTGCATTACTGAAAACTTGAATTATATTTCTTTTAAGTTTTGTATTTTTATCACACTTATTTTACTTATTTATTAAGACTTCAGTTATTATTACATTAAGGCATAATCATATTTCCCTATGTATTGATATTTATAATCTGATTTGCGCAGAATAAATTTCAACAATGATATTTTTCTCGTACGTTTTCTTTTTTTGTACGTTTTCTTTTTTTGATATGTAATAAAACTTTCATTCTCGCACTATATTTATGACTGTATGTTTTTTTGGTTGTTGTATTGGATAGGATGGCCAAATAACAATCAAGCACAGGTGGTCAAGTATCTAGAATTGGCTTGGTTGAGGGATGTGTGTTATAGGATATTTTTAGCAGGTTTAAATTGTCTCAAAGACCTGGTAATCTTTTTGAATTGCCATTGTTTACAGATGTTTAAAATTCCTTTAAATACAGAAATTGTACAGCCTGAGATCCGGCCATCGGGGAAATAAGTACCGGCTGTTCAAAAGTCCTGTGTACCTATCATTTTTTAAATGGAACAGTCTTAAAACAGAGAAACACACACTAAAAACTGTCACGGTGTCCAGAATTATAAATTCCATCCTTAATCATTTCTCACTTTTGCAGGGTATCCACCAACAACTAAAAAGGAGTCTTTTGCAATTTAAGATTATGGATCTCGAGATGCTTTTTTGGTTAGAAAATGCAATTTTTATGTTATTTTCAAATATTTTGCGACTTTTTTTTAAATTCAAATAATTAATTTGGTGATTGGAAAAGATAAGTTTTATTCATTGTTTTTCTCTTACTTTTCTAATCTTTATCTGCTATCAGAGTGACTTCTACGAGACTTCCTAAGACTGTCTATTTACATGTCATAGCTATTCCAAGGGGCGAAACAATGATTTGGTCATCATGATACCCTTTTTTTATTCATTAAAAGTATTATATATTTGAAAAAACTAGAAAATATATAAGATTTTTAAAATTTAATTATTTAATTTTGTTCTTTTTTTATAAAACTTATAATGTCACTTGAAAATTTATAATGTCACCTCTACTCAATCAGTTTATGGTATATGAGAAGTGGGAATTTATAAACAAAAGATAGCAAGAAAGTATAAGAGCAAGTAAATAGAAAAATTTATTTGATTATTTAATCCTGTATTTTTTTTTTTTAATATTACGATGCCAATATATTTTTGTCCTAAACTTTGGAGAAAGTGCTACTATTTTGTCTACTTTTGAGAAAAATCATGCTATTTTGGCAACTTTTTAACTTTTGTGGGGCTACTACTGTTTTTGTTACTTGTCATCCCTGAAACTTCCGTCCTCTCATTCTACGTATTAGGGTGTCAGGGAATGTATAATTCCAGCCAATTTTTATTGTGTTAAGAGAGAGTCCATCTTTGTGAGAACGGGAAATATCTCTGCTGACAGCAAGCAGTGCAAGTATTCAGTTGTTAAAAAAAATGCATTTTCAGTTAAAACCATCGCGTCAAATTGAAAGTGGCTGTTTCTAACGAAGCATGCGTATTACGGTAAAGTTATTTCATCAGATGTGTAGTGTCGATTTCATTAACGTTTTATATTCTGTAGACTTTAATAGATCTTCACAGAATTATGGTTGTGGCCTTCTTTCATTATGCAGGATAGCACTATTTTATTGGCCTACTGGTCACACCTTGGTGAAAACGACTAAAGCATGAAGTAGAAAGTTTCATTCATCAAATTGATGCTTCACTCTGCAAGTTATTCATTAATAATTTCCCCACTCTACCGTGTACTCTAGAAGTGTCATTATGAAGCTGTTGTAATATAACGGAAATTAAAAGGTTTTAAGTCTATTGATGCTTTCTTCTTTTCTGAAGGTTGTGCCATTTCAAGCTATTTTCACATCAGCCGTTTACTCCAGCGGCCTTTTTTAACAAACTCCTGTCATGCGCATTAATATAAATACGCTTATTAAAGTCATGGGTAACATATCTTACCAATGCTTTCATACAAATGTTTAGATTAATCCAGCTGTAAAGTGTCTGGCGAGAGAGAATAAGACCGTAAACATCACTTTTAATTACTTTCTGCAGTACTCTACAGGTGAACTAAAGTAAAATTAAACAGGGAACAGAACAGTCCATATAAGGGCCAAGGCCTGTGATGTCCAGACACGTCTTCACAACCATAAATTCTGCGGTGCAGAAGCAGAGCCCAGTCAGAAGGTCAACTTGACGCGAAGCCTCAATAATGTTTAGTTCCCCAAGCAAAGCAAGCTTGATCCTCACTGTATCGACCACAGAGCTCGACCCATTTAAGGGACGGCCTTATTCATCAATTTCTTTGCACGCAGGTTAACCCAAACACACATGTTAACGTCATCGATAAGATATCTTACCCACGAATTTAACGCGCATGTTTGGAATAATTCGTGTGTCAAGTGTTTGGTGAGAGACTAGTTAACCTTGCCCAGAGTGGGTTAGCGTAGTAGGAAATACTCTCAAAGATACATGCACTGCAGGGGCGTGTCACGTTGTCGTCTTCTTAAAACTATGTCGCTCTCACTACAAAGTCGTACCAGTTATAATCTTTACAAAGTAATTCATCGTCTTTTTACGATCACCACATTCCACCGTACATCTCCATAGGATAGGGCGTAACCAGAAATTTTTCATGGGGGGGGTTATGACTACTGCAACTCATATATATGTATACGTGTGTGTGATAATGTAGTGAACAATATACATTTTGTATGGCAAAAAATTCCTCATGGGGGGGGTTATGACCCCCCTAACCCCCCCCCCCTTGGCTACGCCTCTGATGCACTGTTATTAAAAATAAATAAATAAAAAATTAAATAAACGCGGGGAGAGTTTTGACTGAAATGTTCTACTATGCTCTCCACTCTTTAAGGGGGACTCCACAATTTCATTTTATTTTATTTTATTTATTTATTTTCTGTAAAACTCCACCAAATTTTATTTTATTTATTATTGTAAATTCTACCGGTCAATAACAAAGAAGTACTTTTCCCTACTAATTTCCGAGAAAATGTTATCCACCCGTGTAACCCCCCCCCCACACACACACACACCCGCCTTCTGTCTTGCTCAAACTATTCATATACCATTCATATACCCGGATCTATTATGTCTGTAGGTCTGTGTTTTTATTACTTTAAAGGAAATGGGCGGAAGTCCTTTGTGAGGCATCTTCGAGTGTTCTGACATAGCAGAAAGCCGAAATTTGAACTAACCACTCTTCTCGATATCAAACCGAAGAGCGACTTTGCGTGGTCATTAAAAGAAATTAAGGCCATTGTCCACATCAAGTGGTTCCCGCTGTACAATGTATTTGAATGGGGATATTTGGCCGGGCGACAGTGAACTGCCCTCTACCAAACAATAGATGGGGAGATGTGAAACCGCAATATTATTCCCCAATTACGTTTTGTCGGCGTAATACCGGAGTACTTCCCTCTTTCTCTGCGGTGCGTAAAATTTATTGCTTACAAGTGAGAATTGGACATTAGAGTGTTCCCGTAGTGGCAAACGGGAACCACTCGATGTAGACAATGGCCTTTAAACAGTATTCCTTGCTCCCCCTCTGTCCCCTCCCTAGTTAAAACATTGGGGGGGAATATCCCCTGGTCCCCATAGCTTGTGACGCCCATGTTAGTAATTCAAAGCTATTAGCTTGTGTTTACTATTGGCATTACTTAGTAAGGTTTTAGAATATTTTTATTTAGTAGGCTTTATAAAAATCCCAATCCAAACCACCCACCCTCCACTAGGGTCTCTTGCTATAAAAAGTGTGATTTTCATACAGGGAGGTAAAATCATTATAGGAGGGCTTAGACCCTTCCTAGTTATGCCAGTGGTATACACGTAATGATTTTGACGTTGCGAACATGTAGGGGAGACCGGGGGCTAATGGGACACTTTTTTAATTTAAGCTGTATTTCAGTGAAATATGCAGATATTAAAAAAATAAATACTAAATTAAAGCATGCACATGTGATTATCAAAAACTGCTTAGTGTATTTTTAAAGACCTATTAAAAAATATCCATTTCTGAAATTATATTGTCCCACTAGCCCTCATGTATGGGGTCTAATGGGACATGATGCAGGGCTAATGGGACAAATACAAAAAACAAACAAATAAATAAAACTAAATTATGTATATGAAACTATCTAATTACAAAATATTAATACCAATGTTGATTCATATTTTTTTTTTAAATGAAGTATTATTTAAGGTCATATAAAGAAAAATCCAAACTCAAAATTACAGATGATAGCATAATTTGTCTGGCAATTTCAATACTATTTCAACAATATTAGTCCAATGCTTATCTTCTTTTTCTGGATATATGAATTTAAAAGAGTAAAAAAAAATTTTTTTTCCTTAGGTAGTTCACAAGCATTTCATTATTGCTAATCTCAGTAATCATACCAATGTAACGGAACACTTTACTTTCCTGCAAATTTAACTAGAACAAAGTAACTTATATTTAATTTTTTTGAACTTATCTTGGATATTGCTCCATTAAACTCAGTTGATGAGTTCTTTAGAAACATACTACTGTCTACAGAACTGTCTGAAATTTTACACAGTTCGTATCGTTAGGCAAATTAATTTTTATTATAGGCCTAATTAATTTTTAACAACGTTTAGTCATGATTTACATCTGAAACAGGATTTTTTTTTTTTTTTTTTTTTTAATAGTAAAATAATAACTGGCTTACTGTCTGGTCAGCTGTCCCATTAGTCTTCATATTAACAGTCCCATTAGACCCCACAGTGTAAGAATTCAAAATTTCAATAGTAGCAAACTGCATGTCCTGTCACACAATGCTTGATTTATATTATCATAATCTATATGATATTTGCTATCTTAAAGAATCTTTCCATTAATTAAAAGTTATTTTAAATGATTAAAAAATGCAATTAAATACAAAAATTAAAATTTACTTTAATGTGCTAGAAACAACAATGATGTTCTCAGGCTTAGTACTAATTGCAATGGTTGACCTGTTGTTGTTCAAAGATGTAGTATTACTGTACCCATTCGGCGGTATACAAACTTTTCATAGAAATATTTTATTTTGCACATAAACTGTTTTGTCCCATTACCTCTGCGTTCCATTAGCCCCCAGTCTTCCCTAACATGTAAGGAAAGTATTGTAACCATGAAAGAAATTCAACAATTATGGGATTTTCATTTATTTACCATAGGACAGATATAAGGGATAGAGAGCGCTTTGGCAAAGCACTTGTCCCAACAGTTGATTAGTTGCAAGAACTCTCCCACATAATTCTTGAGCATCTAACTCTCCTTTCAGTTTTCCATGGAGCATTTGTGATTAACGAGTTAATCACCGTTACATTTTAAAGAAAAAATGGTATACAGCTACTTTGAATGTGGATGCAACATTTCACAGGTTTGTGTGTTTTAAACATATTTTTTATAAAAGATTTTAAAAATGTATCCACATTCACTTTAACCACTTTAGGCGATATTTTTTTTTTTCTTTTTTTTTTTTTTTTTAAATGCCTAGAGAGTTTGTAGTGCATGTGTAGAGACAATACATTTAGCATGTGTATTTTAACTAACCACTCTCCAAATATTGCGATAAATCACACGCCTAGCCTCTCTGCGCCTTTCCGTGTCTCAATTCACAGGAATGGCGGTACGCTTTCTAGTATATTTCTACGGTATGGTAATTACATGTTTTGAGATCTTCTGTATATATTTATACTGTTTTTACGGTGATACATGTGTGTGTGTGGGGGGGGGGGAGAGCAGGTTCGACTGTATATCATAGACCACACTCGTATACACCGGTATTGATTTCGATGCATAGGATGAATAGCTTTTTTCACTGGGATGCAAACAATAATTCTTATTTGTTTTATTTGGTCTATGGACGAAAATTCTTGAAAGTGCGTTATCGTCTAAATGGTGCATTCGATTGGGAGCAAACTGGCTCTGTACATTATAGGTGACGGTCACACGACCTACATCGATTTTAGTATGAGTAGAATTCATAGTTTGTTCACGGCAATACAAAAAAGAATTCTTATACATTACGGCCTACAGAAGCAAACTTTTTAAATTGCTTTAATGTTTGTATGATGTGTTCGATTCAGCTCAAATTATTAGATACGCTTATTACAGGTCACTGTCTTACATACTGTATAGGTTTTGGTGTGTGTTGGATTTAGTTTTCTACAGGACTAGAAAAAAGTATTCTTGTACATTGCGACAAATTATGCAGCTTACTTTAAGTGCGATAACGTCTGAACTCTGCATTCGATTGAGTTGAAATTTAGTAAGCAAATTGTGAATCTCAGTCTTAAAAGGTGTGGGTTTTCATAAGTATAGGACATATGTTATTTTTCAGGGATACCAAAACTTTCATATACATTCAAGGTATATAGGTTCCAATTACTGTAACTACGTTTTAGTATTGTTAAATTATTTAAAACAGGATAAAATTTATCAGGAATATACGGATTTGATGGAAAATATTCAAACACCACCCTCATGGCTCGCGCTAGACTTCAAAATCTGCGAGTCATGTTGACTCGCAGTCAATAAAAGTGAGAGTCAATTTTTGAAAACTGCGAGTCAAAGTTCAAAAACTAGTATTTTTTTTTAATCTAAGAAAGAGAAAAGAAAGACGTTCCTTTTTTCTCATGTAATTATTAATTTTCACCTACATATTGATTTCTCCACAATGCACGATTCATATAAACTAGATTGCAGACATGAGTAGCATAACTTTTTCAAATACTAATGTTAAAACAGTGATGAAAAATCGACAGAAAAAGAAGGAAATAAAAAAAATTATAAAATTGTATTCGTGCATAAAATGCACATTTCCGGTTACCTTCCCCCCCCCCATAAACAACGAAATTTCAAGTCCTGTTAACTACTTAAGAATAATTAAATCGAATTTAGCATTTTTCATAAAATTTTACATAGCATTAATTTATGAATATTTTATTCTTTATCTACATATTTTCTCTTTTACATTTTCAAAATATTTAATGCTTTCTCCAAAAGGAAATTCTGTTAATGGTGTGTTATTTTAAACTTCGTCGTTAAATTAGACAGATTTTCACCTTTCAATGCAGTTCTGTAGCAGTTTTTAATCCTGTTTTGGGCGCTGAATGTTCATTCATAACAAGCACTGTTAAGCGGAATTATGAGAGCACAGCTGGCTAATATAGAAAAATCCGGAAAGAGATCTTTCATATCTGATGCAAGCTTTCATTCTCAATTTCTGCACAAGTAACCTTTTCTCGAACTGGGAGTAAAAATTTATCAAAAGACTTGCAAAGCGTCTTTGCTGCCCGTCAGAAGCAAATAAATTTACATTCACAAAGCCGTCAGGAATACAAGAAATTTCTAGATTCCAATATTCCCCTCTAAAGGCCACTGTCCACATCGAGCGGATCCCTTCCGTACAATGCATTTGAATGAGGATATTTGGACGCGTTTTACGCTGAGCGACAGTGGATTGTCTTCCACCGAAAAATTGATGGGGGAGGTGTGAAATCGTAATATTACTCACGGTCCCCAATTACCTTTTTGTCGGTTAAGGCCAAAATAGATTCAGGTGCGATTGCCGGACGCTGCAGGGTATGAGGGGAGTTTTTTAATGGTCAAGGCTTTGTAAAAAGGGGGGAAATAGTGCAGAGGCGAAGAATTTAGTGGCTTTTAATGACCAGTCGGGATTTGCCGACAAAGGATAGCCCGTGAAACCACAAAAGCACACACCGGGGGCACTTTTCTCCCAAATCCGTCTCCCAGATACTGAAATATACACTGAGTTCCCATTCTAGCGTACTGAAACGCACGTGTGTCTATGTTGGCCTTAATACAAGAGTATCTCCCTCTTCATAGGCGCCGACTTCATGGGGCTTGAAGGGGCTTCAGTCCCCCCAATATTTTTATTCAGGGGGCTGAGCCCCTTCAAAAATTTCACTCCAACTTATTTGTGTCAAATCATATTTCTTCCTCCAAATCGGTTAAACTTAAGAATCCTAAAAATAGAGAATGTATCGCTAGCTTCTTCTGTCTCCCGCTCCGCTATTTCTTTCACAGGGATTCAGGAATTACGTTGGGCGCCTGTAATGCCGTAAGGCACTGATGTCAACCTTCTTTATCAAGAGCGCAAGGCCGCAAGCACAAACAAATGACCATCAGATAGCTAGGCAAAAAGAAACGGGTGTTTTCCCCCCCCCAAGAACCCTTCAGATTTTACACCGTGACACAATTGATGTTGGAATTGCTTTCTAGTAGGGAGAAGACTGCGCTTTTTTTAGGAGGGTCGTTCTCATGTAATGTAATCTTTCTTTTTTAAATCAGTACAGCAAAAGCTTTCACTTTTGTTCTATTGTGAGATACAGACTCTTCTGTAGACGTCTGACCATAAGGGAGATTTTCCCATTGTGCAAAACTGCAAACGATTGTGACATTCCCATTTCCCAGCAGTATTAAGTTTCGATGCTGAAAATAAACCGTTTAAATGTGACTTAAAAACAATTCAAGGCAGAAAATTGATAGTCAAATTTAAGTTTGAAGATTTTAAATCATGAAGAACCTTGTGAGATAGATGAAAAATTGATGTTTAATACAGTTTCGGATATAGACAGTATTTATCAAAACTTTTACATTATTTATCAAAACTTATATTTATCAAAACTTTACTAATATCGAACGCTTAACGTTTCTGATTTAGCTACAGTTAAGAGCTAAATAAAAAATGATTTCATAAAAATCTTCGAGCAGCACAACTTCTGGATTATATTTTATAATTGCTTGCTCTTATCTTCTCTCTTTACATATAAAACTCTATCCCCCATCAAGGGCGTAATCAGAGGTGGGGGGCGGGCTACGCGGGCTGAGCACTACTTAGCTGTCTCCCAGCCCCCCTACGATTTTCAAAAATTTTTATTAGTTTACACATAAATACGAAAATTTAGAAACGAACATTTAAAAACCATGAAATCTTTAAGAAGACTCGTTGTTTTAGGCGAATTTCGCTTCATAATTGCAAGATTTCTGTTCGGTTTATTATTTTGCTACTCTTGGCTGCATGTGGTGCCAGTGGCGGTTCCAGAGGGGGTCACAGTGGTCATGACCCCCCTGGGCCTAGATTAACCATCTCGCCAAGAAAGAAGGAAGAAAAAAAAAAACGAGGGCCCAAGCCGAGCTTGGACAAGGCCTAAAATTCAGAGAGGCCTTGATCATGTGCATACATATCATATTGTGTTGCTGAAAGAGAATTCCTCTTTAGAAAACCATTAGTCTCTGACTAATTTACTTTATTTTATAACAACACTAAAGTATGCACACAATATTCTGACTATGTGCTCAGTCGTTGTTCCTTGGCAGAAAAATATGCAGCCGTTTTGTAAATATGTGCATTCATCCATATTCATCCATACATAGAGGGCAAATGAAAGGGGAGTCACAGCGAGCATGATTAAGGTAAGGGTGGATGGGATAGTTGCCTCGAACCCACAATGAAAGAAAACGATCAAAATCAAAAAATGGTTTTAGAAAAATGTGTGAATTGGGCGTGTGATACATATACTCGTATTCGACCCCCACCTCCACCCCACACTTGCAAATAGCCTCCCTCTTCTGTAAAAGCACTCTATGGAGCACCTATGTTTGTAAATTATTATTTATGGAATATCAAACTAGCGTAACTGCTACAAAACCATAAAAATTATAGAGGACGAAGGAGGGGGCTGTCATGGGGAAAGAGGGACTATACCTAAACAGGGCCGGATTACCCATTAGGCTGAGTAGGCTTTCACCTGTGGGCTCCTACCATTTTAGAGGCCTGCGTTAAAATTTAGAAGGAAAAAAATATAATTAAACATTATTAAAGCTATTTTAACGTTAATATTTATACAGAATATGTATATGTAACTGAGAAAATAATTCTGATTCATTATTGACTTCGTACACAAGAAACACTTTTTGGCATTGTACACTTCTTAATTGAAATTTGAATGAATATGTGCTAGAAAGTTTGAAGCTGACTATTTAGCTTGAATTTTTATGTGCACATTTCAGTGATACCTTGCATTAGATGGATGTATATTTTGCAAATTCAATAAGGAGAACTTTTAGCACTATGTTTACACGAACGGGCTGGTAATCATAAGAAGGCTTATAAACAAAATACTCTTCGTACCCTAGTCATCACAATCATATTTTATACAACTCTTTTCCGTTCTGAATAAAAATTAATTTTCGTATATTGTTGCACAAATATCATCGGAATAAATTTCAAATAACATAATTCGTTATGGTTTTAGTTTATAAAATGAATACTATGTATCCATTTAGCCAAAGCGTCTCTGACTTACCAATTGCTAGTGTGCTAGTTTAATTTGTTTAGTTAATTGTTTAGGTAATCTGGAACAATTTTCCAAATAGAAGGGTGATTTAGAGTGCAGTGGAGTTTTTATATATGTTTTAAAAATAATATGGCGTAGACTATGATTTCGAATTAGATTTCATTCATTTTTTTTTCATTTTTCATATTATTGAGTATTCTTATTTTAATGTAAAGTGAAAATGTTGAGTATTTTTAAAAATTGGCTGTAAATATCTACAGTAATTCAGAGTGATATTTTTGGCATTGTATTATTCCACTGTGTTATTCCAATTTTAAATGTAAAGCACGATTATATTTTATACAACTTTTTTCCGTACTGAATAAAAATAAATTTTCATATATTGTTGCACAAATATCATCAAAATATGTTTCAAATAGCATAATTCATTATGGTTTTAGTTTATAAAATGATTACTATATGTCCATTTTGCCAGGAGCGTCTCTGATTTGCCAATTGCTTATGTGCTGGTTTAATTTGTTTTCATAATTGTTAAGGTAATCTGGAATGGTTTTCCAAAAAGAAGTGTGATTTAAAGTGCAATGCAGATTTTATATGTCGAGTTTTCTATGCCAAGTTCCACACGAAGCCCCCCCCCCCCCGGCCTAGATCCCTCGCGCAGATAGTTGGCCATAACACCACATTTCAACATTTCTTTTCATTTTTAATGTTATTGAAAGATTATATGAGTATTCTTAGTTTAATGTAAAATGAATATTTTCAGTATTAAAATGTTTATGAAGACCTAAAATAGTGTAGACTCTGAATTTTGATATATTCTCGCACTTGGATTTCTTTGTTAAATCATTTTTAAATGTTAACAAGGATGATATTATTGAAAAATTAATTTTTTTCCTGCTGTGAAAATACTATGAGAATGAATTTAAAAGTATATTTTATTTATTTATTTGTTTTTGTTTTTACAATTCAAATCACGGAAATCCGTTTAATATGTATGTGTCGAAGAGAGGACTTTGTATGATGGTTTGTATATTTGTTTGATTTGTTTTAATACATGGAAAGGAGGTATTTATTACTTCTTTGCTTATGTTTTTTTAAATAATTTTAAATGTAATCTGTAAAAAGTCGTCAAAGAAATGTAATTTAAATGTGATCAGTTTTTCTGCCTTAAAGTAGTGCGACATTTAATTAAAGTCGATTCAATTTATGGGTATTTCATCATGTAGTAAAATAAAAAATACTATTTTATATTAGTAAAAATTATCTATGTTTGCAAGTAAATAAAATAATCCGGATTTTAGTATTTCGTCTCGTTTGTACTTCTAGGGTATTTTGAAATATTAGCTGGAGTAATGTTTTGCAGAACAGTTTTCCACATTTGACTGCATGCATTTTCTTTCCTATGAAATTATCATTAAATACATTTCGAAAAAGATTTTACTTGTTTTGCTGTTATTAACTTAATTAAAATTCAGTTGTTCTTTCAGAAGGGAGATTTGCTTTCTCCATATGTGTACTGAAGACTGATTCGAGATCTTGACTTCAAATACTTAATTTAAAAAATGAGTTCAAAAAATTTTTGAAAAATTTATTAAATGGAATTCCTTTTATTTTCATGAAAGTGTTATGTTAAAAAAGCACATTTTGAAATCTCAAGTCTAAAATTCCTGAACCCCTTTATTATACTGACGGAGAGAAGGATTTTGTGTCCCCCCGTCCACCTCCGTAAGGATACGAGCCCCCCCAATAATTTTTACAAGTCGGCGCCCGTGTCCCTCTTTCTCTGCGGTGGGTAAAATTTATTGCTTACAAGTGAGAATTGGCCGCTATTGTTGAATGAGGTAATTCATCGCCATGGGAACCAAAGTAAGTTGATTGGGGGGGGGGGGGAAGAAAATCGAGAGAAGCAAACGTCGTTATGGTGTCCAGCTAAAATTTTGCGAGTCAATTCTGACTCGCAGTTTCAAAAAGTGAGAGTCAATTTTTTCAAAAAATATCGATTTACGCATAAAATGCGAGTACGCGCGAGCCCCGAGCACGATTCATCGTTTATTACAGTGTTTAATACGGTTTATGAAGATCCATCCTAAAAAATTTCAAGTGCCTGACAGCCGTATTTATGTACCAAACTCATAGGATTTTTTCAACCTACTGTCTCGAGATAATAAGAGGTTCTGTAGATTTGAAAACTTCTTGGTTTGGTAGTAGCGATTCACTAATTTAATGCTTATAAAATCCCGTTAAGATTTTTAAAAGTGAAATTTTAATCACTAAAATATTTTTTTAAACCCTACAGTATCTAAAAGTTATTAGTGTGGCAAAGAATATTTCGTACATTGTGCATAAAATCATAGCTTCAAGACGGTGCATAATGCAAAAAATTATCCAAACGAAAAGATCCGTATCCGCGGATCTATAAAATAAATGATCAGTTTTCATATACGTATCCGCGGATATAAAACCAAGTTATCGGTTTCCAGATCCGTATCAGCGGATTTAATTTTTTAACGATCCGGCATACATCGAGATATTACTCAATTATATTGTGAACTCGCAGTCCTCGTTCTAGAGATTAAGCATTTACCTTTTTAAAGAGAAGTATGATAAAATGTATGTATTAGTCAGCGGCGTATGATGGGGTCCAGTGGTTGGCTGTTTGGCTCCTTTATGTTTGAAGTATGTATGAGAATGTATGGTGTCAGCAGTGGCGTAGCCAGAAATTTTTCATGGAAGGGGTTACGACTACTGCAACTCACACCAGTAGCGTAGCTAGGATTTTATTTCGGGGGGGGGGGGTATCAAATTGAAAGCTGAAGTGCAATTGTAAGCTAAGTAAAGTGTCCCATTTCGGGGGGGCTGCAGCCCCTCAGCCCTCCCTCCCCCTCTGGTTACGCCCCTGACTCACATATATGTATATGTGTGTGTGATAAATATACATTGGAAGTGAAGAATATACATTTTGTATGGCAAAAAATTCCTCATGGGGGGTGTTATGACCCCCCAATCCCCCCCTTGGCTACGCCACTGGGTGTAAGTGATCATGCGAAATTACTTAACTCATTCGCATCGTATGACGAGCTGTACTTGCAACAATTCCTTCGTCGTTGAAAATGGATACCACCTACCTTGACTGCGTAGCTCCGCATTTTCAATTAATCGCAAATGAAAACTTTATATAAAAATACGTTTATTTATAATGTATTGTTTAAATCTGCATTTTTAAATGTAGTATTTTTATGGGCTGCCTAAAAATTAAGAGAGCTTCTGAAACCCCAAATATTTAAAATTGCGCGGTCGTAAAAGAATCTTGAAAAAAATTATGAATGCATTTGGAGAAAAAAGTGAAATTAATCGATCTTCGAGAAATTGAACATTAAAAAAATAAATAAAGTATAGAAATGTGAGGTAGTTGCTAAAACTATCCGTAATTTCTTGAGAAAGGGAAGAGAGATGATTCTGAAAAGTAAGTGAACTTGGCCAACTTGAAAGAAAAATGGGAGACCTTGGAAAGAAATGGAAGGATGACAGAGATGATGCAACTCCAGCACTATATAAAGATTTTGAAGTATAATGGACAAAATTGGGGGCCAGCAAAGGGACAGCGATTCCTAAAGTGAGAATATGATACAGTCAAAACCACATCAGACTGCAGCTCTACGATCGTTCAAAACGATTAAAAGAGGTTTACAAATGGCAAGAAATGTGCTCCATTTCAAAGTTTACTTTTAAAATGTGATTTTTTTCAATGAACTTTTATATCACGATCATCATTATTACATGCAAAACAATGTAAAATATTGGAATTTTTCAAGTAAAATAAACTCAAATTTGTACTCTATAGATCGGAGAATTGTCGTTAGTTTTGAGTTTCGTTTATGCAATGAAAAATGGAATGATTTTAAACAATTAATAGCATGTATTATTTTATTCTTTACTAGAAAGTCATAATTAAATACTTCTGAAATTTTTGCTCTTACTTAAAAGCTTATAACGTTAGTACTGAAACAACTGGGAAAAAAAAAAGAAAAAAAAACTAAAATCTCCATATCACGAGAATATTTTATAGCGATTTTGTTATGCGGAAATTCCACATAATTTTAGATTTATTATTATAAAAGAAATAATTCTTTTTTTTTTTTTTTTTTTTTTTCCTATCCCTTTCTTGCAAACACAACATTTTGAGGTTCGTATTTTTTTATTCTTCAAGATAAGACAAAAAAAAAAAAAGTATATTTTATTTTTATTCTTTGTATCATCAAGAGCACACCTTAAAAATTGGCATAATTTTTCTAAAACGAAGAAAAATAAATTATATTCAAACATTATTTTTGTGCTATGCTTAAAAAATACAATAAATAAAAAATACTTGTATGACAATGCACGTTAATTGTTGGGACAATAATAATTTTTTCGAATAAACGCTTAACTTTATGCATCAGCGCACTGATATTTCTAAATATTTGAAGGTTCTTATGCTAAAAATGGAAAGATTTGTTTCATATTTTAAAAGTAGCTTAAAAACATGTACAGTAGAATCTCTATAGTTCTATTGTATATTCTTGGTGGTATCACCAAGATCCACTAAAAAAGAATCCGATACGACAGAATAATTTTGATTTGTTTAAACACATACTGACACGAATACCAATTTTATCTTATGTGTCTCCACAGATATGGATATCCGGCATATCACTGCTTTAAAATTTCAGCTTGAAACTTTTTTTAGGTGACATTTTTCAAATAATTGATATTTCTCACTGTAAAATTGCCCCCTTTTTAAAAAGAGGTTCAGAGTTCGAAATCGTTGTTAAGCGATTTCGAGGTCCATAACAGGACGTTATATCCTGAGATAAGCTCGTATCTGTTACAGTTATTTAAAAAAAAAATAAAATGCCGACGTTTTATATTTATTCACATTCTTTAAACGATATCAGTTCCTTCCCAGAAGCTTATATGCATTGCCTTAGCGTCAGGGGTGATGGTGGGGGATAATCGTTGCTTAGAACGACTTGTTTAAGAACTTTTTCAGAACCTAAAAAACTTTGCTATTCTTACTTTTGAATACGCTATGCCCCCCCCCCCCCCGCCCCTCCTACAATTATCGATCACGAAACGCTTATATTTTTACGATGACTTTAGAATAAGCAGGGCCGGCCGAAGGGGGTGCAAGCAGGGGCGGCCCTAAGGCCGGACAAACCGGACCCCTGTCCGGGGCGGCATTTTGGCTCGAATTTGAGAAATACATTTTGTATTAGCAAACGAATTGTTAAAAAATATTCCGAAGAATATCATTCTATATAACTTTACTAGCTGATGTACCCATCAGTCATTGATTTTTCGTTTGCATTGTAGGAGTACAAAAAATGGGATTAGCATACTGGCAGTAATATAGAAAGCAAAGTTATAACTCTTCTGTATTGTTTAAAGATTACAGGTTTGAGAGTAACAAATTACTGAGACAAACTGTCAATAGTGAAAATATTTTACATTCAAAATTAACATTTTCTTTTAGTGGATGAGCTTTCTACATCAAAAAGTCATTTAAAGGTGCAAAAGAAAATGCTAGTAATGAATATTAAACTTAAAAGAGAATACTTGGAAAATGCTTTGTAATAGCAAGTAGCCTATATTTAACACTGCAACATCTGATTGAATTATATTTTGATGATTTTACTTGATGCGCGGAGAACTTTATCAAAGTTTACGTCATACCTCAAAAATAATTCAAATTTGTAGCCTGAAATTAAAAACCTGTAATTTAAATTTACTAACCGCCTACTTTTTAACAAAATTTCATTTCATTCCCTTTTGTCTGACCACTAGTTGTTTTCACGAAGTGGTCACACAAAATTTTCACAAAATTATATATATATATATATATATATATATATATATATATATATATATATATATTTAATTAGGAAGATTTCAAACAATGTTATTTAACTCAATCTCCTCGTCAGTAACTGAATTTTGTTCTATTAACTTTAGAAATTTTAATATTATGCCTGAAAATTTTTGCACAATTTTCTCAAAATTAAATAATAATAATAATTTAAAAAAGTAAATCGACGTAATTTGTTTAAGTCGAACAGCCACCTATTGTATTACCTCCAGACGCCTTAAAGTGACCCCCCCCCCCCTCTCTCTCTGCCGTGTTGCCATAAAAATTTTAGATATACATTAAAAATAAATTTGAAAGATTTGCGTTGTGTTCTAAAGTTAACGGCAAAGCACCAAAAATAAATTAACCCGAACCCCAGGTTACGGTCGGAATTGCCTCAGCTGAAAGGAAATTGGTGTGTGTGTGAAACCAGCACAGACAATAAAGAGACATTGTTTGCAAGAAATAAATCACATTTATTTAAAATCTGGAAATAATGTTTCAAAACTTAAAGAGCACTGTAAACGTTGGCACAACAGATGAACAGAAATAAACATGAACTTGTGAACAAAATTTGTTATGAAAATTGGCTGCAATTTTACACTTAGGCACCAACAGCTTAAATAAACACTTAAATGAATTAAAGCTTAAACGATCAACATGGGAGAATTACACATTTTCATTTCATTGAAATTGGCAAAATTATACTGCTCAAACAGAAATACATTTATGCACCTTGTGACACCCTGTTGTGCACATTCTTACATCAGTTTATCTGAGAAATTTAATCAGCGTTAATGCCACAGATAACATTTAAAATTATTGAGAACATCGTTTACAAGTCGTTATAGAAATTTTAAGAGAGGCCTCTCTAAAAATAGTTGCTGAAACAATTTTTCACCCATGTAGTTAACTAACTTGTACTCAAAATAATACTCATGGCACTAAATTACATTCTTGCAAAAAAAAAAAAAAAAGGATTTTGACGTTTTTTTGAAAAAAGAAAAAAAAATAACAAAAAAAAAATGAATTAAGGTGCAGCTAAAATATTACAAAAAAAAAAAAAAATGAGGGGACGGGGTACTAGGTAAAAAAACAACGTTAAGGGGGATAGAGGGCATGACGCCCGCGCCAAATTGGCGCAAAATTGCGATGTGCAGTGCTCAGCGAGCAGCTTCTAGGATATACAGTTCATCATAACGTCTCAAGGGCTTCGGATGGTCAAATCTCTGATGCAGGAGTGAGTCAGGACCGGACGGGTGGAGGGGCAGGAAAACTAGTGCCTTAGATCCTCTTGGACTTCCATCGGTAGGTGGTTGGTTGGAGATGGATGTATATAAAAAAAATTTCACCTGAGATGATCCGGCGTCATCGGACGAATTTCGACATCGGAGGAGATAACCGCGTCACCTGACAGGAGACATCACGCCTTGGCCGCCCTAGATCCTCATGTTCCCGGTCCTCTTGCCCTGCTCTGCTGTTTTGGAAGGCTGGGATTTAATTACTGCAACATGGCCTCGATCTTGCTAGATGACTGCATCAAAATAGATTTTTTTTGCCTACATCGCTGAAGAGGGGTGAGAACCCCCAAAAATTTACTTCATGTGCTAAGCGCACGCACCAAGAATCACCGCTGCCGCCGAAGTTCTCTGAATGGGTCGCACTCGCACACCGCGCGAAGCTAACTCACTCCAGCGCGTCGCTCCCTCCGCCAATCAGCGATCGCCAGCATGGTGGCGTCCTTCGAGAAAGTTCCAGACCAGATTTACGCGGGAAGAAGCATCGAGTGTGAATGGACGCGCTCGGCTAAAAAAAATGGCGGTCGGTTTCAAGATGGCGAGAATTTGAAACGTGCGTTATTCGAAACAGGAAAAAAAATGGCGATTGACCGAAACAGTACCTAGGCCGGAAAAATAGTCAAATCGCACGGGGAAACGCTCAAAATTAAGAATTATTCCTAACTAGGACCAAACTCTAATCCAAAATATTAGTAAAAGAATAAAATAAAACGTAAACATTTAAATTTAAGTAAACATCTTAGGATTTAGCTTCAGAAGTAGGAAGGAAAAAAAAAATAACATGGGGTCACCAAATTGGTATCATAGAAAAACAGATTTAAGGCAAAAACATAATAAATAAAGTGAATTAAGCAAATATTAAAAGAAAATATTTAAGGAAGCATTAAAGATATATCATTATTAACTTTAAAAAAAAGGGTAAAATACTCATTAAAAGATAGCAAAATTATTGTAAGTTATTGAAAAAGAAACACTTGTTGCAAAACTTATTATTAAAAAAAAAAACAAAATCAATTTAAATAAAAATGGGTTGATTGTAAAACTTATTATTAGAAAAATGCAAAGTCATTTGAAATGAAAATAGGTTGATACCACACATCATCTCCCCGTCCCCTTAAAAACAAAAAATACAATGCAACTTTTACAAACCCTTTCAATTTATTCATTTTTTTTTTTAAATTTCGGTCATGCTTTGTTACTCATCACATGACCTAATTTCATTCTGTTCTCGTAATCCGTTTTTGATGGATGCCAGAACAAACTTTTTAAGCGATTTTCACAAATCTCAAAGTCTATGAATTTTTTAAAACAATTTTGGTATCTATTGTTTCAATTAACTTACCATTCAATATAATTCCAAATTTCATTCTATTCCATTGAACCATTTTTTAACAAGGGGTGAACATACATTTACACACAGTTTTCAAACACCAGTTTTAAATCTCAAAACTGTTAAACGAATTAGAAATATTTTAGCACCTGCAGTTTAAATTAAGTTGCCACTTTTGGTGTTGCTATAAAATTAATTTCATTCGCTTCAATTGTTTATATGTGATGTGCAGACAAATATTTACTCATTGTGCATAGATTTTTCACAAAGTTTCCAGTTGGATTCAAATTACACTTTGTTAATGAAATTCAACAAGCCAAATACTATCCCATATTTCTAGATTGCATTCCTGATGCCAAAAAAATCGAACAAATCGCATTCTTGGTAAGGTATAAAGTTATTGACAAATCTAATTCCAATGAGGCTACCGTTAAAATTGATGAAAGAATTTTAAGTTTTTGTTTCAGTGGTTTGGCTTCAGGATTATTTACTCTCTCAAACAGTTCATGTTCCTATGTTTTATTATTATTTGGTATAAAATCTTCAATTTCGTGAATCCATTAACAAAGCTATTGCAGTCAAAACACAACGATTTACAACCTGCTCTAGAGTTCTTAAGAAAATGTAAAGATTTTTTTTAAAGGAGCTTCGATTGGATGTGATTTTAAATGAAATGTTCTGTTATGCAAGAGAACTGACCACGGGCGCCGACTTGTAAAAATTATTGGGGGGCCTCGCATCCTTACGGAGGTGGACGGGGGGATACAAAATCCTTCTCTCCGTCAGTATAATAAAGGGGTTCAGAAATTTTAGACTTGAGATTTCAAAATGTACTTTTTTAACATAACACTTTCATGAAAATAAAAGGAATTCCATTTAATAAATTTGGACAGCCCATTGCATATTCTTCTTCGGTGAAGTTTTTGGGTGTTTACTTTGATTCCCATTTGGGGTGGAAGAATCATCTTGATTACTGTCTTGCTAAGGCCAAACGAGTCTTTTGGGCTTGTAGAAGTGCTATAGGCAGGACTTGGGGCCTGAGCCCTCGGTCTATTCATTGGATCTACACCATGATTGTTCGCCCGATCATTGCGTATGGGTCCATTGTTTGGTGGTCTAGATCTTCCTTAGTTTCATCTAGGAAGGATCTTACCCGTTTTCAAAGGATGGCGTGTTTAGCTATCACGGGTTGTCTTCGTACAACTCCTACTGCAATCACTGAATTGCTTTTAAACCTTTTGCCTCTGCATTCCTTTATTGAGGCTGAGGCCCTGGTCTGCAGAAAGAGGCTTATGGACCTGGGGTACTGGAAGGGTTATTCGCAATACCTTTCATGGGGTGATCTTGATTCATCTATGTTGACGCATCCTCTCTGTTGTATGCCTTCTGATAACATGCTTGTCAGGCATGTTTTTGATGGGTCTTTCTCTGTTCATTTCCCCTCTAGAGATGACTGGCGAAAGCCTCCTAATTATAGTAAGAACAGGTGTATTGTGTGGTACACTGATGGCTCCAAGCTCGGTAATCGTACTGGAGCTGGAGTTTGTTGTCTGGACAATGGCATTAAGCTCTCTTATTCTCTGGGTCTTCATGCCTCTGTCTTTCAGGCAGAGGTTTATGCTATCCTCATGTGTAGTGTTTTCTGCTTAAAGGCTGGATACTCCAGGAAGCATATCTTCATTTGCTCTGACAGTAGGGCTGCTTTGCTAGCCTTACAAAGCACTGCTATTTCCTCCTACTTGGTCTGGGAGTGTTATTTGGAGCTTTGCAAGCTCTCTCGTCTCAATAAGGTTACTCTGTATTGGGTTCCTGGCCATTCTGGCATTCCCGGCAATGAGATGGCTGATTTCCTTGCCAGGGCGGGCTCTAGTTCCTCTTTTGTTGGCCCTGAGCCGGTTCTTGGCATCTCGGGTAAATGTTATAGGGATACTGTTCTTAACCACTTTCGGAGGCTTCAGTATTCTAACTGGCTTAATTGTGGTGGCCAGAGGCAGGCTAAAGAGATTAATCTTGGCTTCCCTGGTGACAGATGCAAGGAACTTCTGCGTCTCAATAGGTCCAGTCTCCGTAGGGCTATTGGTCTGCTAACTGGGCACTGTTGCCTTAAAAGGCATCTAAATATAATGAAGATTGTCGATGATCCCACTTGTCGGGGTTGTCTTCTTAAAGAGGAAACTGCGTTGCACATCCTCTGTGAGTGTGAGTACTTTTCGGCTTACAGGTTTGAGCATCTTGGGCGCCATGTCATTGAGCCCTGGGAGCTTCACAAAATGTCTGTTAGGTCTATGCTGATGTTCGCATCTGCTACTGGGCTATTTTCATAGGGCCCTTCAGGACTTTCCATTTTTTTTTCAGGACTTGGGGTTGGTACAATAGACCTATGGTCGCGGTGCCTGGCCCCTTGTGGGCCTCCCCTCCATAAGTCATAAGTCATAAGGTGGACGGGGGGATACAAAATCCTTCTCTCCGTCAGTATAATAAAGGGGTTCAGAAATTTTAGACTTGAGATTTCAAAATGTACTTTTTTAACATAACACTTTCATGAAAATAAAAGGAATTCCATTTAATAAATTTTTCAAAAATTTTTTGAACTCATTTTTTAAATTAAGTATTTGAAGTCAAGATCTCGAATCAGTCTTCAGTACACATATGGAGAAAGCAAATCTCCCTTCTGAAAGAACAACTGAATTTTAATTAAGTTAATAACAGCAAAACAAGTAAAATCTTTTTCGAAATGTATTTAATGATAATTTCATAGGAAAGAAAATGCATGCAGTCAAATGTGGAAAACTGTTCTGCAAAACATTACTCCAGCTAATATTTCAAAATACCCTAGAAGTACAAACGAGACGAAATACTAAAATCCGGATCATTTTATTTACTTGCAAACATAGATAATTTTTACTAATATAAAATAGTATTTTTTATTTTACTACATGATGAAATACCCATAAATTGAATCGACTTTAATTAAATGTCGCACTACTTTAAGGCAGAAAAACTGATCACATTTAAATTACATTTCTTTGACGACTTTTTACAGATTACATTTAAAATTATTTAAAAAAACATAAGCAAAGAAGTAATAAATACCTCCTTTCCATGTATTAAAACAAATCAAACAAATATACAAACCATCATACAAAGTCCTCTCTTCGACACATGCATATTAAACGGATTTCCGTGATTTGAATTGTAAAAACAAAAATAAATAAATAAATAAAATATACTTTTAAATTCATTCTCATAGTATTTTCACAGCAGGAAAAAAATTAATTTTTCAATAATATCATCCTTGTTAACATTTAAAAATGATTTAACAAAGAAATCCAAGTGCGAGAATATATCAAAATTCAGAGTCTACACTATTTTAGGTCTTCATAAACATTTTAATACTGAAAATAATCATTTTACATTAAACTAAGAATACTCATATAATCTTTCAATAACATTAAAAATGAAAAGAAATGTTGAAATGTGGTGTTATGGCCAACTATCTGCGCGAGGGATCTAGGCCGGGGGGGGGGGGGCTTCGTGTGGAACTTGGCATAGAAAACTCGACATATAAAATCTGCATTGCACTTTAAATCACACTTCTTTTTGGAAAACCATTCCAGATTACCTTAACAATTATGAAAACAAATTAAACCAGCACATAAGCAATTGGCAAATCAGAGACGCTCCTGGCAAAATGGACATATAGTAATCATTTTATAAACTAAAACCATAATGAATTATGCTATTTGAAACATATTTTGATGATATTTGTGCAACAATATATGAAAATTTATTTTTATTCAGTACGGAAAAAAGTTGTATAAAATATAATCGTGCTTTACATTTAAAATTGGAATAACACAGTGGAATAATACAATGCCAAAAATATCACTCTGAATTACTGTAGATATTTACAGCCAATTTTTAAAAATACTCAACATTTTCACTTTACATTAAAATAAGAATACTCAATAATATGAAAAATGGAAAAAAAATGAATGAAATCTAATTCGAAATCATAGTCTACGCCATATTATTTTTAAAACATATATAAAAACTCCACTGCACTCTAAATCACCCTTCTATTTGGAAAATTGTTCCAGATTACCTAAACAATTAACTAAACAAATTAAACTAGCACACTAGCAATTGGTAAGTCAGAGACGCTTTGGCTAAATGGATACATAGTATTCATTTTATAAACTAAAACCATAACGAATTATGTTATTTGAAATTTATTCTGATGATATTTGTGCAACAATATACGAAAATTAATTTTTATTCAGAACGGAAAAGAGTTGTATAAAATATGATTGTGATGACTAGGGTACGAAGGGTATTTTGTTTATAAGCCTTCTTATGATTACCATAGCCCGTTCGTGTAAACATAGTGCTAAAAGTTCTCCTTATTGAATTTGCAAAATATACATCCATCTAATGCAAGGTATCACTGAAATGTGCACATAAAAATTCAAGCTAAATAGTCAGCTTCAAACTTTCTAGCACATATTCATTCAAATTTCAATTAAGAAGTGTACAATGCCAAAAAGTGTTTCTTGTGTACGAAGTCAATAATGAATCAGAATTATTTTCTCAGTTACATATACATATTCTGTATAAATATTAACGCTAAAATAGCTTTAATAATGTTTAATTATATTTTTTTCCTTCTAAATTTTAACGCAGGCCTCTAAAATGGTAGGAGCCCACAGGTGAAAGCCTACTCAGCCTAATGGGTAATCCGGCCCTGTTTAGGTATAGTCCCTCTTTCCCCATGACAGCCCCCTCCTTCGTCCTCTATAATTTTTATGGTTTTGTAGCAGTTACGCTAGTTTGATATTCCATAAATAATAATTTACAAACATAGGTGCTCCATAGAGTGCTTTTACAGAAGAGGGAGGCTATTTGCAAGTGTGGGGTGGAGGTGGGGGTCGAATACGAGTATATGTATCACACGCCCAATTCACACATTTTTCTAAAACCATTTTTTGATTTTGATCGTTTTCTTTCATTGTGGGTTCGAGGCAACTACCCCATCCACCCTTACCTTAATCATGCTCGCTGTGACTCCCCTTTCATTTGCCCTCTATGTATGGATGAATATAGATGAATGCACATATTTACAAAAAGGCTGCATATTTTTCTGCCAAGGAACAACGACTGAGCACATAGTCAGAATATTGTGTGCATACTTTAGTGTTGTTATAAAATAAAGTAAATTAGTCAGAGACTAATGCAGGGATGTTAATTCTGCGCCGATTGCGCCGAAACACAAATTCTTGCGCCGAACTGCGCTTTTAGCCGATTTTTGCGCCGGTCTGCGCCGAATACGTCATTTTGACTCTTTCAGGGTGCGCCGAAACACAAATATTGCGCCGAACTGCACTTGCTTTTAGCCGGTCTGCGCCGAATACGTCATTTTGACTCTTCTGGGAGTTAAATTTTTGCCACGCTCATTTATCTTTTAAAGCGTGTATGGAAAGCTAGTTAGCAGTAAAGCAAGATTCAAAGTGCGTACAAAAGCTGCATTCTGAAGCCATTCTACCCGCCCCGGATCTGACCAGTCGGGCTTTGTTAGTCACCTCAATCAGGGCCGGCCAGATAGGCAAACAAGTAATCATCGCAACGGGCACCGTTTTTTGTTTATGAAGGGGCACGATTTCCAACTTAAAATCATAAAAGCAATTTTGAAAAAAGTAAAAGGGACGTCTTTTTCTACGTTTGCAGGGTGGAGTGGGTGTCATGTACCGCAGGGCCGCCCCTGATCTAAACCAGACCGGTCCGTAAAGAAAACAGTATATTACGGTGACGTCCCAGCCCCTAAAAAATCACGGTTTATGACCCGGCCCGTAGCAAGAATGAAAATTGGAAGCATGACCGGTTTAGAAATCAGAATCTAGCCTGTCTGAATTAATAGAATATTTCATTTCAAAATAATCCGGAAATCTGCTGCCAGTGGTGTAGTCGCGGGGGGTAGAGATCTGTGCGGGCCCAGGCTTTTGCAGCACGATTCATTCAAGGCACGGGCTGACCTCAGCATTTTCTAGAATGGACCGGAACAAGCGTATACTCTTAAAGACGGTCCTCTGCGCTTGCAAAATCGAGCCTTTCCGGAAATTTTTGCTCTCCTAAAATTTGGACAAGACCAAACGATTGGCTTGTGATTCCCCCCCCCCCTTCCTTAAATCATGATTAATATACGAGCTGGACCGGGTCTGAATTTTTTATTTCGATTAAATGCCGGGCCGGGCTAGACATTTTCGGCCCGTGAAGATCATGAGCGGGGAGATGCCGTCTCACTACTTTTTCATTCGAGCTTATGTCAGCAAAAGTAAGCGTTCTTCACTTTTCATCATGGACGCATGATTTTTGAGTCTTCAGTTGCGAGTGTTCCTAAACCTTTTTTCTTAAAACTACACCACTGTTTTTCTTTTTGTGTGTGTGCAGGCTCTACGAGAGGGGGCAGACGGGGCGATGCCCCTGGGCCCGTGTTCAGCCAAAGTGCGTCCGCAAATTTTTCAGAATGTGTTACGAATTTCATTTATAGATCCGTAATTAAAATCTTTATTTTAAAATAGACTAAATTTTGAATACATAATTCTAGAATGATATAAACGGCAGAAATGTTAATTCTACCATTTAAATATTAGTATTTTTACAACCTTCGAACATGCATTAAAAGTACCATTGCATATAAGAAATACTTCCCTCCCACTCTCTTTCCATTTAGCATTTATATGAAAACCATTAAAAAGAGCAGTTTCACACACACACAAAAAAAAATTCCTTCCGTCCATGTAAATCCATGTATTGTTTTTACCAAGTTGCTGATAGCATAGCCTTTATACATCCTTTTTTTTTCCAGAGCTTTCCTAAAGTGCTTTCAAATATGTTTTGCTTTTAGCAAATGGTGTTTGCTTGCAAACTTTGCTTTTCTTGTATGCATTTATTGTGTTCCTAAATCTCTAATTTTAAGCTCCAAAATCATGTTAATTCTGATCTCGAATCTTAGTTTGCCTCTCGGAAACTATTTTTTTTTGTGCTCCCGAGGTGCTCCCAAATGGAATTTTTCTGCTCCCAAATGGAATTTTTCTGCTCCCAAATAGAATTTTTCTGCTCCCAATTGGAATTTTTCTGCTCCCGAGGTGCTCCCAAATGAAATTTTTTCTGCTCCCGGGGTGCTCCCAAATCGAGTGTTGGAGTTAACATCCCTGCTAATGGTTTTCTAAAGAGGAATTCTCTTTCAGCAACACAATATGATATGTATGCACATGATCAAGGCCTCTCTGAATTTTGGCCCTTGTCCAAGCTCGGCTTGGGCCCTCGTTTTTTTTTCTTCCTTCTTTCTTGGCGACATGGTTAAATCTAGGCCCAGGGGGGTCATGACCACTGTGACCCCCTCTGGAACCGCCACTGGCACCACATGCAGCCAAGAGTAGCAAAATAATAAACCGAACAGAAATCTTGCAATTATGAAGCGAAATTCGCCTAAAACAACGAGTCTTCTTAAAGATTTCATGGTTTTCAAATGTTTGTTTCTAAATTTTCGTATTTATGTGTAAACTAATAAAAATTTTTGAAAATCGTAGGGGGGCTGGGAGACAGCTAAGTAGTGCTCAGCCCGCGTAGCCCGCCCCCCACCTCTGATTACGCCCTTGATGGGGGATAGAGTTTTATATGTAAAGAGAGAAGATAAGAGCAAGCAATTATAAAATATAATCCTCCTAAGTTGTGCTGCTCGAAGATTTTTATGAAATCATTTTTTATTTAGCTCTTAACTGTAGCTAAATCAGAAACGTTAAGCGTTCGATATTAGTAAAGTTTTGATAAAGCGTATAAAGAAATGAATACTGTCTATATCCGAAACTGTATTAAACATCAATTTTTCATCTATCTCACAAGGTTCTTCATGATTTAAAATCTTCAAACTTAAATTTGACTATCAATTTTCTGCCTTGAATTGTTTTTAAGTCACATTTAAACGGTTTATTTTCAGCATCGAAACTTAATACTGCTGGGAAATGGGAATGTCACAATCGTTTGCAGTTTTGCACAATGGGAAAATCTCCCTTAATGTCAGATGTCTACAGAAGAGTCTGTATGTCACAATAGAATAAAAGTGAAAGCTTTTGCTGTACTGATTTAAAAAAGAAAGATTACATTACATGAGAACGACCCTCCTAAAAAAAAAAAGCGCAGTCTCCTCCCTACTAGAAAGCAATTCCAACATCAATTGTGTTACGGTGTAAAATCTGAAGGGTTCTTGGGGGGGGGAAACCCGTTTCTTTTTGCCTAGCTATCTGATGGTCATTTGTTTGTGCTTGCGCTCTTGATAAAGAAGGTTGACATCAGTGCCTTACGGCATTACAGGCGCCCAACGTAATTCCCGAATCCCTGTGAAAGAAAAAGCGGAGTGGGAGACAGAAGAAGCTAGCGATACATTCTCTATTTTTAGGATTCTTAAGTTTAACCGATTTGGAGGAAGAAATATGATTTGACACAAATAAGTTGGAGTGAAATTTTTGAAGGGGCTCAGCCCCCTGAATAAAAATATTGGGGGGACTGAAGCCCCTTCAAGCCCCATGAAGTCGGCGCCTATGGAACTGACCGACAAGAGAGTATTCTGGCTGACACTGAGTTTACGCAGCCACATAACATATGAATTTTGATTGCGAAGCACGAGATGATCTGGTGAAAGATCATAAATTAAAATTCAAGATAGTTTTATTTTTTACAGTAAACAAGCGATTAATACCTTCGAATGCAGATTTAATTTAATAAGTACCCAATGTAATTATTTTAATTTTTTGCACGGCATATATGAGTTAAAAGATACTCCTAAAAAGTGCTAATTAAACATTGTAACACAGTGTAACAGTGTTAACACTGTGTAAAGTGCAGAGGCGCAGAGAGCCAAGTTGGGGCCCCGGGGATAAAATCTTTGGGGTCCCTTTGCTATCCAGAAATCCTTTTGATGTCGTACTAGATCAATCATTTATTCCTTATTAAAATTATTAATCATTTAAATAAACTTTAATAGTAATTGGAAAATAATTAATAGAATTAAAATTATTAATTTAAAAGAGTATTATACTGTAATTAACATCCATGCTCTAAAAAATACCAACATTTTGTTTTGAAGGTTTCGTCACCTCCATGGAGAAGCTGTATTTGAAACGTTAACATTTTTGCATGCCATGTTTCTTCAGTATTGAAAAAATTAATATTTTTATTCATACTTCCATGCAAGCAGGCAGCCAAACAAATTTCAGAATCGCGAAAACGTGGAAATTTCAGAATTCCTCATAAAAGTCTTGATCTGCAACATTTTGTTAAGGAAAATTCAAAATTTCGGAGGTTGGTTGGGGCCATAGTCTCTCCTCTGGCCATACCCTATCTTCCACTATTTACAATGTGCCTCGGGAAAAAAAATAATTTCTTGTTAAATAAATCTTTTCTACTTTGAGTCATGGGAAACCGTTGAATAACACCGTCCATGTCTACTTTTCTTGCAAAAGAAGACTCAATCACTAACACTCCTCGTTTTTGTCAAGTTGGTGGGTTATGCTCTAGCCGGCTTTTTGTTATTTCATTCAAAAATTCATTTGAAATATCTGGGGACATAATCTGAATTTGGACTTTTTTAAAAAATAAAATTGACAACACACAATTAAGTATCATATAAACAACAAAAGCGGGGCCCCTTCACAAGCTGAGGCCCTGGGGATTTTTCCCTTGCTCCCCCTCCCTCTCTGCGCCACTGGTAAAGTGTAAACAATTGGAGTTAATGCTGACCGATGGAGAATCAGCGAATATAAACGCTCTTCCTATGAATGAAATAGTGTCAGTTACGGCCTTATTAGGCAAAAAGGAAAGCCCAATTGAAATTTTAAAGCTAATTTTAACTCTAGATTTTACACGCACATCTTGCTATTGCTTCGAGAATTTCGCTTTCTTTGCCGATAATTGTGGCAAGTGCAGAGAAGAGTTTCTCAAAATTAAAGTTAACTAAAAATTTCTTATGTTCCACAACTCTTCCAGATACGTTAAATAATTTAACTACATTGGCTATCGAACATGAATTAGTTGAAAAATGGATTAAGAGAAAAAGTCAGGAATTTTGCAAAATTAAAAGTCAGAAAAAGAACTTTTGATTTTTCTCTCCTTCTTTTGGTTTTTAGCTTAATGTGTGGTTTTTAATAAATATGGCGTTTTCTTATGCTGTGTTATGTTTAAAGAGCTATCCCAATTTTATAGGCATGAGAACAGAATCTGTAAACAATTTCTTAATAGTAATTTTACTGTGGAGGGGACGGCATTTTATATTTTTGTCTGGGGCGGCAAAACTGTTAGGGCCGGCCCTGGGTGCAAGTGTAAGCGATCACCTAAGGCCCCGCGCTTAGAGGCGTCGCTCCTGGGCCATTTTTTTTTGCTGTCACATTAGACCGAGCTTGGTAGATGGTTGCGATATATCCCGAAAAAAGCCGAGAAATAAAGCTAATATGTAGTGCTAGTAGTAACATAAGACATGATAGAGAAGAGGCCTCGCTCTTGTGCTTCGCCTGGGGCCCCGCACGTCCCTGGGTCCGGCCCTGGAATAAGTATTATATTTCATTAATCTAAATCATGTAATAGAGCGTAATCTCGATAAAACGAATTGCAAGGAGCTGTTGAAAATACTTAAGTCGAAGATCATTCAGTTTATCAGTTAATGGATGTTTTGGCATAAAAATAAAATTTTTTATTTATACTGTTTTGAATTTTTGGTTTGATCTCCATTTCAGTGGTTTAAATTAAGTCGAAATTCGAATTTCCCAGGTAATTAATTTTGCATTTTGTTGAATGAGAATCGGTTAACTAGAACGCCAGATAGACCTTTTGTGTTTATCATAGAAAAAACATGGGATTTGGTGCTTTCTCGTCAAATATTGACAATATCACTTAGATTACCTAAGGGCAATTCCATTTTGAAGTGAGCCAAAGTACATAAAAATTAAAATTGCATAAATTAATAACTATACTTCTTTTTTTAAACTTAAGAGCCTATAGTTTATTAAAAATTGAAAAATTGTACTTAATATTGGCATTTTGTGTAAAATTTTGCTTTATGTATAAAAGACATAAATTTTTTTTTTAATGCAGTAATTTGACCTTATTTCAATCTTTGATGTATAAAATACTGAATGATCTTAGGACAATAATGGCTAGTTTTTACATTAGACCAATGCTTAAAGTGAGTTAAAAAGGAAACTAAAATATCTTCATATATTATTATATAATGAAATAGACTATTTTAAAATATCATTAAATATTGATACGTCCGTTACTAAAATTATCTAATATTTCACTCCCTGTAATCATTCCTGTTTCAATTTAATACATCTACCTATTTTTCTAACTTCATTGACAACAGATTCATATAGCAGCCCCCCCCCCCCCCCCCGCAAAAAAAAAATGATATTAATGGATGTTATATGTGGTAACAGACGTAGCATTTTATTATCAATTACGGATGTATCACACTAAGTAACAGACGTATCCTGTTCAATTTTTCAGCAATTTTAAAGATATACTAGTCAGGGATTGCATTTATGCAGATTTTTGCATAATTTACTTAAATGTTATTGAATCTGATACAAAATAGCTACACATAGTGAGGTTTTTTGTGTGTTTTGATTAAAATAACAGGTCTTTGTGAATCATTTTTATCACGCTTCAGTGCTATCCCTGCTGATGCATTTTTGTTGTAGGCAATTAAAATGCTTCATCCCTATAGTTTAACAATCATTTTTAACACTAATTTCTGATTGGTTTAGATAATTGCCACTTCTTACCAATAGATGGCGTTTTTCTTTTTGTTCAATCATAGATGAAAGAACAGATTGTCTTAGAAATTGTTAGTGGATAAACATTGCAATTGATTATCCTAGTAAGTGTATGAAATATAGTTCATAATATATTTTTTAATTATTCTTTTGTTCTGGAATTGAAAAAGAGATTTCATATGTAGTTTGCATTTAGTGTTCTAAATGTATGAGTTTGCAGTCAATATTTGTTGTTCTCAAATCGCTTAAGTAGTCATAATAATAGGTAAGGACAATAATCGCAAAAATTGATAATTGCAGTAAATTTGAGAAAAACTATAAATTTAAAAGCATTATATTAAACAAAAACTACATATTTACATTAGATTTTTATTTAAGAACATTAAACACTAATTATTAATGAAGCTTCGCTTAGAATTATCAGCATCAATTATTCTTCAGTTGTCATTCTAGTTTAATATATTTTACTTGCTTAGAAATACTCCATTACTTATAAAAAAAGGCAAGTGTGTTTAATAGAGTGGATAAAATATAGGAAATGGCACCTAAGATAGCAAAAGAGAAAATGAGACAATATCGTGAACGGATGACAGAAAAGCAGAGGAAAGCTGCATTGGGAAGAGACAGATTAAGAAAAAGAGCGTCAAGAGCTAAAAGATCATTGGAACAGATAAAAATTGACAGCACTAAGTCTTATGAAAGGGTTAAGAAATCACATGCTGCAAAGAATGTTGTACAGCCATCAACTAGCTGTTCTTCAAAGCATAGTCCACAAGTGATTGGAAAAGCAGTGAAGAAAATTCTTCCAACTTTACCAAATAGCCCTACCAAGAGAGTAAATGTGATTGAAAAATTAGCCCACATGACGCGATTAAAAATTGAAACAAATAATAAGCTTTCGCAGACACCAAAACCTAATGCTATATCACCAGAAACCATAGCTTTGATAAATACTTTTTATGAAAGTGTTGATATTTCACAGGAAGCTCCTGGAAGAAAGGATTACATAATAATCAGAAAGGATGGACAGAAACACAAGCTTCAAAAGAAATACATGTATATGTCAATCTCTGAAGCACATGCACTATTTAAAGAGAGCAACCCATCTGCGAAAATAGGATTATAAAAATTCTCGAACCTAAAACCAGCACACATACTACCATCTTCACAAACACCTGTTAATGTTTGTGTATGTCAGATACAAGCAAATATAGATCTTGTTCTAAAAGGTTTGAAATCTGCTAAGATAGCATTTCCTGAGAAAGCACGAGACATTATACAGCGGTTATTGTGCGATACTTGAAGTGAAGAATGCATGACTAATAATTGTCCTATTTGTGCGGATTTACAGATTTTTGATTGTGAATTTTTTTAATCTGTTGCAAATGAAGAGACTAGTATCACAGAAATAATTCTGCATGAAGATAATGTTTGTTAACAAATGAAGTGGTATCAATGGGAGAAAACTGGAGAGAACAATCGTGTTAGTAAAGTAATGTATGAAGGTACAGTAAATGATGGCATTGATGTCTTAAAGAAGTTACTGCCTAAGTTTATATTTCACTGTTATATAAAAGATAAACAAGCTGAATATTATGCAAAGTTAAAAGATGACATTAAAGAAGATCCCAGAAGAGCTTTGGTTCAAACAGACTTTGCAGAGAACTATACAATAGCATACCAAGATGAGGTGTAAAGTGCTCATTGGACGAATGACCAGGTTGCGATTTTTACAGTTGTTATCTGGCATCAAGATATAATGAAGTCATATGCTGTATGTTCAGACTACATGCAGCATGATAAATATGCAGTACACATTTTTCTTCAGAAGGTTATTGAGAATTTTATGTCTTTGTACCCTACTATTTGTGAGATTGACATTTTTTCAGATGGAGCTGGGCAACACTTCAAACAAAAATTTAATTTATGCAATGTCAGCTTTATGGTAGAAGATATGGGAGTAAGAGCTTCATGGCATTTCTTTGCTACTTCTCATGGCAAAGGACCGATGGATGGAATTGGTGGTCAACTAAAGCATCATGTTTGGGTGGAGACCAAAGCTCGTAGATATATTGTAAATGACATTAAAAGTTTTGTTAAATGTGCAGAAGCTGTATGCAAGAAGACAGTAGTCATTTTCATTCCAAAACACAAAGTTCTTTCAATAGTTAATAAACTTGAAGAGAGGTGGGCAGGTATTAAAACAATACCATCAACCCATACAGTACATTGCATAAAGGCTGAACAGAAATACTGCATTAAGTATTCTGTTACATCAAGTAGTCATCTAATGACTAAATTTAACTTTCTAACTGGAAAATCTGAATTAGAAACTACACAGAACCTCCTGCATTTGGATTGCAATCCAGAGCCTGGGAAATGGGTATTGGTTAAATTAAAATCAGAAAAGAAAATATTCCATCACTTCATTGGTCAAATCACTGATATTTTTCATTATCCAAGTACCAGCATAACAGTGAAATTTCTTAAGAAGGTTGGAGAAAAGTTTGTGTGGTCTGCAGATGATCTTTCTGTAATCAAAGCGAAAGAAATAATAACCTTACTTCCAGAACCTTCATTTGATAGCAGGGGAAGACTTTCTTTTGAGCATAACTTCGTTAGTTATAATTTGAAATGAGCAGCAATTATGTAATGTTAATAAAAATATTTATGTAATTTGAACTGTTTCTGTTTATTTGAAATGAGCTGTGATTATTATCTAAATATTTTAAAACAGAAAAATCTTATAAAATGTATATATTCAGAGTTGATACGTCTGTTACAATAGCAGAGCTGCCAAGTCTCCGACTTTTTTCGTGAGATTTCCCACCACTAATTTTTACTTACAAATTTATGCTTAAAATAAGTCCAAATATTTAATGCAAAATAAAACTGTCTAAAAATTGTGGTGGGAAATCTCCCTGAAAAAGCCGGAGACTTGGCAGCTCTGCAATAGGTATAACTATAAATGGACAATTTACCCCAATTTTTTTTTTAATTCATAAAAATTCTGTTAAGTCATATATAATTATCATGCTTTTGATGTTTGAAATAAATTACAGTTAATATGTATTGCATGCATAGTTTCAGAACAAATGTAGCTTTTCTAAAGATATAAAAATAAGTTTCATTTCTGAGATACGTCCGTTACCAATAAAAAAAAATTAAATTAAATATTATTTCTGGCAATCTTAAAAATTTAATTGTATTAAATAGAAGTAGAGTATGTTCTTTAAAATATGTATGCAACGAAATGTGGATCTAACACATTTGGAGTCCTTAAAGGGGCATTTTAAGCACCATTTGATACGTCTGTTACCATGGAATTGCCCTTATGGCTTATTTTCGCCGCCTCATTTTTGGAGACTTATTATTAGACCTAAATAGGGTGATATTTTGCCAAAAAGTCAGCTATTTTGGAACATTTGGAGCGATTTTATTAAAGTGCTCTATAATATCTTCTTTCCTGAATTGATATTACGCAAAAGCATTGGTATTATGTACTCATCAAACGCCACAAATAAGAAGTATCATCGGATTAGAATGTGGTAGAGAATAGCGATTAGTAGAACGCTCGCGAAGTATGTGCGAAAGTATGAAAAGGCATATCGCTCCAGAGAGTTCTCAGCTTTCTCTAGCTGAGAACGTTAGTTTTGCTGAGAAGCTTTGCTTGTTTATATTGCAGTATTATATAAGCAATTTTGGCACACATTCAATATACATCCTACATCGATTTTTTTTTTCGCCAAAAATGCTGTCTTCAACTGTTCCAAGGGGGGAAAAAAAAACAATTGCCTCAAAATCGCGTTTATAAGCGTGTTTTACGACAAAAATGACTGCCATAAAATCGTGTTTACAAAAGAATTTAGGGTTAAAAATCAGTGGCGTAGCAAGAGGGGGGGCGGGTCCGCCCGGGTGACACCCGATGGCTTGTACAGCAAAAATTCCAAAAATATCGCTTGTATGGGGGTGACACCACTTATATCCGCCCCGGGTGTCACCCACTGTAGCTACGCTACTGTTAAGAATCTAAACAGCATAAATTTCAAAAATATTAACTAACACTTGATTTTTATGTAGGGGGGGGTGTTCTGCCATCCCTCAACTCCCTTTTCAACAACAACAAAAAAAATCAAAACTTTTAAGAAAACGTATTTAAAAGGAAAAGGATTAAAAACAGAAATCAGCAAAAAATATATAAAAAGGCCAAATAATTTGTGAAGCCATTCGCCTGTGCAAGCTTTGTACGGTTACCGGTGTGAGGCACCAGGAGCTTGCTTCACGCATCATTCCACTGTATTTAATAAAAGGGTTTATGTCAAAAATTATTAAAAGGGTTTATGTCAAAAGTTTTATTCCGTCTTCCCATTTCTTGCAAACGTTAGAAAATCCATCCAAAGTACTTTTATTTTTCCTCAACCTCGTACCTCTGCTGTACTATGTGCAAATCAAATCCCTTTTCAATAACCCCATCTCCCACCAAAAATCCATAAATAACTCCTGATTTACTAACAAATAACTCACTACAAATATATTTGCTACCCCTTTCTTTCTGCACGTGGGCTTATTACTCAATAATTTCAGAGTTAAATTTTCCTCAAAAATCCCCTGAAACTTCTCCACCACACTGCTAACACTTGCATAATTACTTGTGTAATTAGAAGCCATACTAAAAAGATTCAAATCCTTATTATTAAACCCCAAATAAGAAATCAAAAGATCACGATACCTTCTTACAATCGGAATAAACAAACGGTCTTCTTATTACTAGCAAGTCTGAAGCAGAAATGAGAGCTCACACTTCCACATGTGTTTTCTCCACAACCAGTGCAGCCCTTGGACTCTCATTGGCTAGCTGGAGGAATTAAAATAAATATAAATGTCGGCAAACAAACATGATAGACTTACAACAATAAACCACGTATCGCCAATTTTGGCGCTAAAAAAAATGTAGGATTTATATTGAAGCTTAGCCGCAACCACTTGTTTAAAGCCTGTTCTCTAGGGCTTTTTGTGAATTCTTGTATGCTGAGGAGCAACTGAGTGATGCTTGACAATTCAGGGCCGTAACCAGGATGAAATGTTAGGTAGGGCTTAATCTAGTTAGGGGGGCTGACCGAATATATAAGTATTAGTAATCGAGGGGCGAGGGAAGAGCTTGTTTTTCAATTTGTACATTTTTTTTTAGAGTATTTGTTTCAGAAACCGCTGTATTTTTAAAATATTTAATATTCAATATGTTAATAAATTTTTCATTGAGATTGCATGAAAAATATTCAAATGAAAATTTACTGAAAAATCCATTTTATTTATGTTTCATTTAAAATATGTATGATAAAGCAAAATATAAATATTATACAGAGCGATCAGTTTAAAAGAGTGCCCGTTGATTTTTCTTATTACCTTAAAATCTGACGAATGTGGCAGCTATACGATTTCGAGCACTGTTGGGGACTGTTACAACTTTATGTGTGAGGTAAAACAGAAACGGAGACACACGTTACTTAATTCTGTGATCATTTTGTTTTTGAAAAACATAATTGAATTCCAATTTTTTACAGTATCAGTCTTCACAGCAAATGTTGAAAATGTTCGCTGCCATTTTGAATGCAAACATGAACACGTTGAAATTTTAAGTTTTTACTCCTCCTAGAAATCTTTGCGTGGCATGGCAGTTTTGTGTTCTCGGAAAAATCCAAGATCTGATGCTACGCGCAACCAAGAGCAGCAAAATAATTAATTAAATAATAATATATATATAGAAGTCTAGCAATTGTGATAAGAAATTCCCCCAAAACAATGGTTATTTTTAATGATGTAAAATTTAACGATTGTCAAAAATCATTCATTTCTAAACAATAGTATTTATCTATAAATTTACAAATTTTTGAAAATCTTAGATGGGGCTGAAAGCCTGCTAGGTAGGGCTCAGCCCCCATAGCCCCCCTCTGGTTACGGCCCTGAGACAATTTTTATTTTAGCCTGTGGAAGGATATTATTGTAAGTGTAATACAGCATTTGAAGAAGCTTCTGTGAGTAGCTGACTGTTAAAAGATGTGTTATTGCTTGTTAATCAGGGCTATCGATATTTTTTATTAAAAAAAAAAATTGACTTTATTGAAAAGTTTTGTCGTTGCAAGCAATGTTTAAAAATCTATAAACCGCAGATTATTGCCAGACTGGAATATTTTAGCTAAAAATAAAATTATATTGAAATTTTTTAAATCAAGTGTTAAGTTTAGGAGCATTTACCTTACATTTCATAATCTGATCTAATGGTTAATATTCTCACATCTCATTCAAAAGTTTTGAATTTGAATCTGGGTAATATAACACGAGTAATCGTAATGCCTAAAAATCACAATTATGGGTCCACAATGTAATTTCTTGTCTTAAAAATTTTTTTCATTTGAAATAAAGTTTTTTGGGAAAAATTATTTTTTAATTATAAGACAGTTAGTAATTATAATATTTAGTATTAATTAATTTCAATGAGTAATTATCTACAAATTGTTGTGTTATATAAATATGTAAAGTCAATAATAAAGAATGGAATTATTCTGAAATGATAGGCTCGATGTAACTAGTTCGAGCTGCGGCATTCTTCAACTTTTTTATTTAGGCTCGGAACCACCCCTTAAATCAAGATTTGAGCTCAGGCTGAATCCTAAATTGTGATGTTTTGGATATGCTGGATGGGGCTCATAATTTAAGTCCATACAGATTTCTACCCTTGCGTATGGCCTTGGTCAGGAGGTTTAAAAAGAAAGTGTTGATTTAAGGTGGCTCTGTACGAATAGGCATTTCCAGTCATTTGCCAGTATCTGGAGGATCCACAAAATATGGTCAGAAGCACTTTTTTGTTTGTTTGTGTTTTAACTGTCAAAATATCATTCAGGAAATCTTAAAACAGGTAGGTTTTCTGCATGTCTCTTAGAAATCTCAAATCGATTTGTTATGTATAAAGGTGCATTGTTAAAATGTGAAAAATCAATTGACCTGTTCAGTTGAAAATAAAGAAAAATTGGGAAACAGATAGCTTTTCCAATTTTTAAAGCAGTTAAGATTCATTTCTATATCTTTCTGAATATCTGTAATTTTTTTAGTTGATCAGTATAATCATGTAGGAAATATTTTCTTTTACCATTGAAAATTAAGAAAAATCCCAAGAAATTTATCATGGGTGGATTTTTAAAGTAATTAAGATTTTTCTCTGTATTTTCCTGCATATATCTACAGAATTTCAGAATGATTGTTTTAACGTTGTTGAAGACAAGTTGAAAATTGCTAAAATTCAACAGCACGGGTGAGGATATTGAAATTTTTGTAGCTAAGAATTCTCTCCACGTTTTATTTATTTATAAAATTCTGTGTCTGTCATTTGAACAGTGCATATTTGTAAAGAACATAACCAAAATTATCAACAGAATTAATGCTATATGTACCTGAAAATCTCTGTGTACAGTCTTATATAAGTTTGAAGACATATTTGTAAAATTGAATAAAAGTGCAAATATTTGGGAAAAAAGTCATTTTTAAAAGTTCTAATTCCTTACTTAATAATTAAGTGTACACTTTAATTTATTGCACGAATTTTTTTTCAAGAACTGTTTGAATTTTACTAGTTTCTTTAATTTCTTATATAATGTAATTCTCTCTTTTTATGTGAATTAACTGTGTAGTTTCAACACAAAATTAACCCTATGAGGCTCAATTTTTTTCTGTGTCTGAAATAAATATATGTGATAAGCACAGTTTTTCCATTTGCAGGAGGATGCTATGTACCTTAGGGCCACCTCTGAATATGGAATAAGTTTATCGAAAATAAAGCTAGGGTAAAGGCACTGGTTATCGACACTTTAAGGGAATTTTTGAGTTATTTTCTTAATAACTTTCTTATTTATGAAGTGGTATTTATGTTTCAAAGGTTTTCTTTATGGCCAAGATCTGCACTACAGATTCCATTCATTACTTTAGTGAAATTAATAAAAATTTCTCAATAAGAAAGTCAACAACAATTTCCCCCCCCCCATATTACTGACATGAATGAACCAATTATTGACATGTATAAGAACCAATTATTGATATGTATATTCACTTATCGGCAGTTAAAAAAAACCAAAAAAAAAAAAACCATATTAACCATAAAAAACCATATTTGTAAAAGTTCGAACAATATTATTTTGAATAAAAAATGGTAATATTACAAAAAATAAATAAATGGATAAATAAAATCAAAATTTCAAGATGTGTTGATATATTTTAGACTAAAATCTCACTGTTTCCATCCAACTCATCTTGTGGTTCCCACTCGTCTTGTTTTTCATCATTGCTTGAGATTTCATGTGCTTTTCTTGGTTTCTTGGCTCTGGTATTTTTCTACTTTGACTGCAACACTGCTTTTTCCTTTTCTTTCTCTGCTATTTTCTGTAATTTAATCTGCTGTTTATTCAACTCGATCTAATGTTCGTGAATTTTTGTTCTCCTGTTTCCTTATTTATCTTCCTCTTTGGGTAATTTTTATAATCTGCTGAAGACACTACACTATGCATTATACTGAGCATGTGTTATGTCTTTTATTTCTATCAATGGCTTTGTGCCAGATCGAGCTGATTTGGAATTATTAACAGGAATTACTTTGATGCTTTGACAGAAGTACTGGTTTCTCCAGAGAATTGGGATAAATGTTTTCAGTTGCATAAACAGATACCAATAGATGTCGTTCTGCTTGTGATATGTTGGGAGCATTGATAAACTCCTGGTCACTGAAATCTTCTCTGAAAGTTTCCAAATGGTCTTCATTAATTGCCTCCACAAAACATCTTCTCATCTTTTCTAAACCATGAAAAGAGAGGAATCTTCAATATGTATTGTTCGTGGTTAAAATTTAGCATATTTTTACTTGTAAAAATTTTTAGCTTTTTTAATTATAAGTTGTTGCTCTGCTGGCTCGAATCCCTGATCTGGGGTTTCATTTGATAGCAGAACATTCCAAGAGCAAAAAAAGTGAGCTGCTCTCAGAGGTTTATCCTGTTATCCGATGATTCTTTGAAAGAATTGACTGTTTCTTCACAAATGAACCTTTCTTTCGAGTCAGGAATGAACATTTTGGCAAAGTATTCGTAAAAAGTAGAACAAGTCATCCTCTCATCTCCAGATTCAAACCATCAGGAATGCTTTGGGTTGGGTGATATCAGGCACTATTTTGTACTTGGACGCAATGGGGCTGAATCACTCCAAGCATTAGCTGAGTACAGTAAAGCTCTCTGTGATATGTCGACCACATATTAATCTATTAATTCTCAATTACTTTCTTTATCTTAAAATGAATCTATCCAAAATCATGTATTCTAAATTATTTTTCTGTTCTCATTTTTTCTATCACTTCGGCTTTTGAATCTGTATATTCGCTTTTTCCTGTATGCATTATACTTATTGTTTATTTCTTCTCATTGTCACCACCTAAACTAAAATAGATTCGGTTAATTTTCACAACAAAACTTTTTGATTCCCTCTTCACTGGCATTGTGTTGGCATAAGTTAATTTTTGTTGTCCTGCCTCATCTTTAAAATTATTTGTTTGTGGTTTCATTATTTTAATTTTATTGGATTAAGTTTTATGGTTGCTCTGAGGTTATTGCCAGGTGCTATTTTTTTCGGCCAAGTTTTTGTTCTCACCAATGTGTAATTTTGTGTTGGCATAATGTTTAATTCATTCCATCTTATTTTCACTAACCTTGTAGGGCTTATTTATATTTTGCTGAGCCACCACCAGCCATCATTGTAATAATGTTCATTATTGTTCAATAGTATTTTTTAAATAAAAAGTTTTAATATCTTAATGTCTATCTTCTCTTGCTACAAAGTATTCTGAACTTGGAATCATTCGTCATGATGCAAGTTAATAATTTTAAAATTAGCCTAAGCAACATCTTCTTCGCACACTCTTTTTCCTCATTATTTGCAGAGAAGTGTACATTCTTTGTACCCTTAGGAGCCTAAACCTTTTGCATTCAGAATTCGGAGAAAAGGCTATTTTGTCACTACTGAAAACTTTTTTTGGATTTCCTTTGCTTTAAAAAAAGCATGTTCCCATAAGTGTTCATCCTTTTGCTGCAATACTTACAGAGCCAGGCTTACGACTAATTGTGGACTACAGGTTGCTTTGTAAACTAAATTAATATGGGGTAGGTAGCCCATAATTCCTGATTGCTGTTACAAGTGGAACACTATTCTTCATAATACTGAATGCTGCTAATATTTATCCCTCTTCATACATTTTTCTTCTTCTTTCAACTGGACCTTTCCTTTTTGTTTAGAAGAGCTTGTTGGAGCCATTTTTCTTACCAGAAAACGGAAAACAACCAACTTGATGAAGCCAACCTAAAAATGGAAAATGCAAGCTTGTCGATTTTAGCTACCATTAATCAGAAAAGCTAAGTCTGCTTTAATAAAATAAGTCTACATTAAAAATTACAAGAGAATAGATCGAAATATGCAGTCTGTTATTCAAATCGAGAACAAATTGATATGCAGACTGTATTAAACAAAGCGAGAAGAAATGCACACATGTAAAGTGTGTTCTCAAAATGAAAGCAAATCAGTTATAAGTTTTGTCTAATTCACAAATATGCAGAATATTGCTTCAGTCCTAAATGTATACTTATTAACATTTCTCACTATGCCTACCTACTTAGGTCAAAAATGACACTATCTGAATATTTAAGTTGGCAATAATTGGTTCTTAACGTTGGAATTATTGACTTTAACATGAACCTATTAATGACACCCCCTGTCAAAAATTGGATTCCTTCATTATCTTTAAAAGGGGGGAACATAATTGTGTTAAGAATCAAAAAGCAATCTCAATAATGTCATTGAACATATTTATGTGAAATTCACAATTATTGACATACATGTCGAAAATTGGGTAAATTGACCATTTTGAAGCACTACTTATTGACACCCTTAAAAAAAGTTGCTTAACTGAAAATTTACATTTGGGAACTATATTCTCATTAAGTAGAAGTAGCAACAAAGTAGACCTAAAAAAGTGGAAGCAATGAAACATGAAGTTGCATAGTTATTAGAGGTGAAATTGAGACCTACCTCTTAAGCAAAACCTTTAGTTTATGAGCCACTGCAAGACACTGATAAGAGACTCTACCTTCCCAGGAGTTTTGTCAGTCAAATTGACTTTATCACGACAGGAATTTGTAGCTGATTAGTTGACTTTTGACTAAGAGTACTAAGTTTGAATGTCTAAGTGGCCCCAAACACTTATTTTTCAACTTTGAAGGAACAACTGTCAATAATTAGGGTAGTGTCAACAATTGGTGCCTTTACCTATTTGTATTGAAAAACGATTCATAATGGATTCATGTCTGTTCTTAAACTGCAGAAGAATCATTTTTGTAAATTATGTTCTTAGAGTGTTTGTAAAAGTAATCTTCTTATACTGTTTTTTTTTTTTTTTCTCTCTTTCAGATCTTTCAGAGGAACATATATTAAACAAAAAAATTGTAGAACTTTATGAAAGATTAAAACATGCTGAAATGTTAAATCTAGAAAGAAGAAGTGATATAGCTCAGTTAAGAAAGAATTTTGGAGTGTTACTAAATGCTGTTAACAGAGGAGGATTTCTGAACACTTCTATTCAGACTAATAAAAATATTTTATGGACAGATTCTCAGACTTTGTTAGCTGACATACAAAGTGGCGTTGATCTTCAGCTGCCTTCCATTCATCATTTTCTTCCTCATTTATTAAGCTCACCTGATAGTTTATCACCAAGTATTAAAATTTCTAGGGGCAGAAGTGGAGGTAAGTTGTTGAGAATTTTTCTTTGTATATCAGTGTCATCAGTTGCAGGCAGGCCATCAGAGATCTAGGGGATTAAAAACATGAAAAATAAGATTAATATTCAAAAATAGTTTTATTTACAAAAAAAAAAATATTGACAAAGAAAAAGGAGTAAATAAAAGAAGTGTCATAATTTTTAGCAATAGCTTGATATCTCGCCCACTCATCATCATCTTTTGGCCAAGAATGAATAAGCACGGTGTCAACCGGTGACTAAAAAGGCGACTTTTGCTACTAATTTAAAGATAAGGCAACTTGAGTGACTTTTTTGAATAAAAAAACATTTTTCATACTATTTTCAAGTTTTTGTGTACCTTACTTCAGGCGACTAATTTGAATATCAGATTTTGGTTTTTGTCAGCTGACTTTTCTTTTCTAAGTTGTGTGATTGGTTATTCATCAAACATGCTATTTTGTTTTTTTAAATCCTACTATAAAAAATAAATGTACTACATTCTCTGTCATATAATGAATAAATTTTTAAAATGTATCATTTTATTCATTCCTTCTTAAATGAAACTAAATGATGGATGTTTATTTTGGTGCCTTCCTAGCATCTGCGTTAACCATGGAGTGGGGTTGAGAACAAGGTCGGTAACAAAATCAAGGGATTCCATAACTCAACTTTGTCCCTTATTCCCTCACTTTTACACCAAAGCTTTCTTATCAGTTCTGTGTTTTCCCGTGTTCAAAATAATCATAAGCTGAATGGGATGGAAGAAACAATTTATTCACACATGGAACTGACCTCATTAAGTATGAATTCAAAACAATATTTTTTTCAATATTTACAAAACTATTGGTACAAAATGAACTAAAACTTTTTGGGGGATTTTTAAATCATACTCATTGTTATAAAAAGAAAATTTACGAATTCTTCTATAAACTTTAGAAGTATGAAATATAATAATCTATCAAAAATAGAAATACTGATAATAATTAAGTAAGTGCTATTGAATCTACTATTTACTATATCCGACACAGGAAGTCCAAAATTTATAACAAAACAAATCTTAGGTAGATGCTTTTGATGAATTCTAAATTATCTTTAGTGGAAACATTAATGCAACAAGGTTCAATCTTGATTAAATATATCTTGAATATGTCAAATATCAAAACATGTTCCATGCTGCTAGCTAGTAATAAACAAAATTGAGAACAACCAACACTGTTGCCAGTGACACATAATAAACTTAAAGTTGCCACAAAACAATAATGACAGGGAAAAATATATATATACACTGATGGAAATATAATCACATACATAAATAAACAATTTCGACACTTACCCTTGATTAAATTTCTCTTAGTCCTATGCAAAGTTTTTGGTTGATCAAGGTTTTCCTTTGCACACTATTAGTCAACATTTCTGCAGCATTTGACTCAGAATGTGCATAAGTAAATATCAATAGTTTTTCTTCAACCTTTACACACAGAAAAAAAATGTATAAGGGCAATTTTGTAATATTGGTACAAAATATGTTCAATATGGGGGGAGGTTGTGAAAAGTTCAGCCTTTTTTTCTGTGAGTCTGTACCATGTCTGATAATTTGCACATAACATGCAAAAAACTCAAGTAATTTTCTGTTCATTGGGCACAAAAAATAGAACCATTATACAAACGTCGTCATCTTTTATTCCTTAATCCGATCGTTGGCACTTATACAGTGGCGGGCAAAAAAACTGTATCACCTGTCAAAAAGAGGAAAACTGTGCAAAAAGTTTGTTTTATGTATATTTTTGGTATGAATATGATGCTGTTACAATAGAATGAAGTAGTGGGCTTTATGTGAAATAATTATAATTAGGATGAATAAGTAAATAGCACTTTATTACTCTAAAAAATGAAAAAAGGTGAAAAACGCTGTATGTAACCAAAACGTGGAACACAGTAACGGAAACACAAAATACTTCGGATAATGTAATGTTTACATAATAGCCGTCATATTACAGGTTGTAAGATCGAATTATATGCAAAAGATCACTTTAATACTTTGCTGATCCTCCACGAGCCGCGATTACAGACTTACAGCTGTCCGGCATAGATGAAATCAAACATTGAATGTAATCCTGGCCAAGTTCATGATGCCAAACCCTAATAATAGCTTCCTGGAGTGTAAGCTTAGTAGATGGCTTCTTTTCCGTAATTTTTTTACCCATTATGTGTCAACAATTTTCAATAGGATCAAGGTCGGTACTATACCCCGGCCAGTCCAAAACTTTAATACCACATGTTTTTAAATAGGTCTGCACCTAAATGAGGAAAATATTTTATTTAAGTATCGGTTTTGTTGTGGGTATGAAAACATGTAAATGATGCAAAAAATTGTGCAGGAAAAAATGAAATTCCACCTACCAATTTCACTGTATGACAGGGTGCAGAGTCATGTTGAAATGTGCAATGTCTTGCTCCTTTAAAATGATCCCAAATAACTGGTTTTAAGCACTCGTCCAAGATGCCACTGTAAATTGAGGCATTTACAGTTCCTGTAATAAATTCGAGACGTCCAACCCCTTTGCTTGATATGCTTCCCCAGACCATTTGGCCCGCTGGGAATTTCACAGTAGGCGATATGCAATCTGGATGAAATGCTTCGTTCTTTTGTTACCGAACATATCGCCTACCATCAGATCCATATAGGTTGAATTTTGATTCATCTGAGAAAATTACTGAGTTCCATTGATCCATTGTCCATGAAACATGTTGTTTTGCCCATGAAAGTCGCTTCTATTTCATTTTTTTGTAAGTAATGGCTTTTTCTTCGGTCGATAGGCAAGCAGACCACATTCAACAAGCCGTCTTTGTACAGTTCGTGCGCTTACACTAACACCACAGCAGGGTGTCAACAGATCAGGGAAATCATGGAAAAATCAGGGTACTTTATCGATCTGGAAAAATCATGGAAATATCAGGGAATTTTGTAAAAATATTTAAAAATCAGGGAACTTTCGATTTTGCCTAGTGAAATAGATCGTTTTTAGTTGTCAATCAGCATCTGACTCTCAGCTCCGTTCTGGATCATACGATACTCAACTGATGCAGATATTTTAGGAATCCGAAAACTAGACTACAGATCATACGAGAACATAGAAATATGAATCCGAGACTCAAGTGATGTAGGTAGTATCACTATACGAATCCGAAAAAGCACATGCATTCAGACTCGTTATAAGATACGGATCATACTAGAAACCAGATCTGCGAATCATATCTGCATGTGAATCAATTTCGCATGTGAATTGCTTCCTCAATAAAGTCATAGGTAAAATGAATGGTAAAATATGACTGTACTGTTGTGTTTTTTAAAGTGATGGGACATTTGAGTGATGCCTGCCAAGCTCTCCCGCAAGACAGTCTCTGCTTATTGTTTTGCACCAAATGAAGTCGTCTGCACAGCATTTCCACAAAGAACAATGTATTTAAAATTTATTTTGTTAGTTTAAAGTGTATATTTTAAAAATATTCTTTGAATTTTTGAAATCTTACACCGTGCATTTTTTTTTTTCGGGGTTATTATGCAATTGTTCTGATTTCACTCCAAGGGAGGCGACCTTGCAATAATCCACCACTGTTTCACTCGTATTTAAATTTATCTTTATCTTGAAGGTCATTACATTTGAAATGGCCCAGATAGCACATAAGCTTAAATCAAGTTTGACGTTTCTTTGAATTTGACGTATTAATACAAGCTTGCCAGTTCAATTCATTTTAAGCTTGCAGCAAGCTTGGGAAAGTCATTTGAACTGTCAAGCTTGAATACAACTTGATTACTGCTTGGTTTGGAAAGCCACATCCACATAACAATTTATCATCAGTCATAAATATACTTGACCATAGAATTAAAAAATAAAAGATTCTATATTTCCAAATATGGAAATTCTTCAAAATAAAATACAATTATACTACGAAATTGATTTCAAAATCAGTCGTTTGTCTTGATTTTGGCCAGTACTGCCCAACATGAGTGTCGCGATATTGAAAGTTTTAAAATGTGTGCTGCTGTTAAGTTTATATTATGTTTATTTCCCTATTAGTAGAGTCTCTAAATCACACATAACATTATTTTAATTTTGATGCATCCCATATAAAAATAAAAGAAACAGATAACACATCGGCCACTTATCGATCTGGCCAGAAAACGGCGTGACAACCATAACAGGCACTTCAAACTTTAGTCATAGCACCGCGAGGCAGATTGGCGGAACGGTTAGCATGCTGGCTTCCCAGCCCATAGTTCCCGAGTTTGATCCCAGCCGCGGACGCTTGATGGAAACAGATTAAAATTTCAGCATAGAGGGGAAAATGCGTGGAAAAATAAAATATGTGGGGCGAGTTTGCCGACGGGCGCCCCGTGTATTTAGCAAAATTTTTAAGCTTGAAATTAAGCTTGCTATGTCAAGCTTAATGCAAGCTGGGCAAGTGAAATTTGAACACTTGATTCAAGCTTGCATTAAGCTTACACGCTTGAAATTTTCAAGCTTAATTCAAGTTTATTGACTTGATAAATCAAGCTTACTGCAAGTTTGATGTGCTGTCTGGGGGGTGTTTATTTTAATGTTTTTCAGAAATTTAAAATAGCAGCACTTCGAATTGTCATTTTTAGTTTGCATTTCTGGATATTTTTTTTCGCTTATTACAGGAATGCGGGTGAATGGGGAATTCTAAGAATTGAATAAAAAGGAAAAAATATCTCTGTAAATAAGACGATTTGACAGTTCCTCTAGAATAAGCCTGTGTAAGTGTCAAATAACTTATAAAATCTATAGACAAATAAAAATAAATAAAGCGCTCGAAATGAAAACAAAAATTCAATTATTTTTAAACTAATAGTGCTGTAGGGGACCCGAATCCGGAACATTTTCTATTTACCAAGTAAATATTTATTTTTTAATTTTTTTAACAAAACAAACAAACAAACAAAAAAAGAACGCAGAGCTTTTTAAAATTTATTTCACTTTTATTATATCTCAGTATTACATTAATTTTAGATCTTGCGAGGTAATTTTCGGTTTCTCGTTATGACTCATCCCCTCCAAAATGAGGAAACGAGGGAAACATAAAACGAGGAAACTTTCTGCTATATATTGTCTTTTAGTGTTCAACTAAATTTTATGTTTGGATTTATGAAACTGAACTACAATTTTATTCATATTAAGTATTTTTGTGGTTTTCTATTATTTGTTTCCCTCCCAGACAGCACAGCAAACTTGCAGCAAGCTTGATTTATCAAGTCAATAAACTTGAATTAAGCTTGAAAATTTCAAGCGTGTAAGCTTAATACAAGCTTGAATCAAGTGTTCTAGTTTACACTTGCCCAGCTTGCATTAAGCTTGACATATCAAGCTTGACATAGCAAGATTAATTTCGAGCTTAAAAAATTTTCCTAAATACACGGGGTGCTAGTTGGCGAACTCGCCCCACATATTTCGCCACGCATTTTCCCCTCTACGCTGAAATTTCAATTTAATTTAATCTGTTTCCATCAAGCGTCCATGGCTAGAATAGAACCTGGGACCTTTGGTTTGGGAGGCCAGCGTCGTAACCGTTCCGCAATATGAGTCGGGCTGATATGACTAAAGTTTAAAGTGACTGTTACGGTTGTCATGCCGTTTTCTGGCCAGATCGATAAGTGGCCGATGTGTTATCTGTTTCTTATATTTTTACATGGGATGCATCAAAATTAAAATAATGTTATGTGTGATTTAGAGACTCTACTAATAGGGAAATAAACATAATATAAACTTAACAGCAGCACACGTTTTAAAACTTTCAATATCGTGACACTCATGTTGGGCAGTACTGGCCAAAATCGAGACAAACGACTGATTTTGAAATCAATTTCGTAGTATAATTGTATTTTATTTTGAAGAATTTCCATATTTGGAAATATAGAATATATTTTTTTAATTCTATGGTCAAGTGCATTTATGACTGATGATAAATTATTTTGTAGCGACCGGATTGCGCCTCATTCTACCACCCATAAAGTGAAGTATATTAACTAACTAAATTGTGTTAATTATATTAAAATTTATTTTTAGGGCTAATTAATTAGTTAGTGGAATTACTAATGTTAAGTAGATGTAAATAAAACTAAAACTCTCCTCGTGTTACACTTCAGAGGGGCTTATCCCATTCATTCCTTCCCCTTGCGATAATAAAATAAAACATTTGTGCATTGTAATTTTGTGCGATAATAAAATAAAAGACAACTTTTACGAACTTTTCTTTATTTAATATGACCAATTTGAGAAAATGCTAGACTTTTCAATGTCCATTCTCCTTCTCACATACAGTGACAGATGGCGCCATCAGCGCAATAGGAATAATCAAGCTGTATTCAAGTTTGACAGTTCAAAATGATTTCTGCAAGCTTAAAATGGATTAAACTGTCAAGCTTGTATTAATACGTCAAATTCAAAGAAATGTCAAGCTTGATTTAAGCGTATGTGCTGTCTGGGTTATATGGGTAAAATCATACAAGCCGGTGCGCACGCCATGTAAACATGGCGACAGTCACTGGAGTTTGGCGGCCGCCAAGCTCCAGCGACTGTCGCCAACCATTTTCCACGATCAGCACATTAAAATTGCACATATATTCCACTAAAAATGAGCAACCACTGGACCGTTTATAACTAAAAAAAACCTCAGTGGATTCAGCAAACCTTGTTGTACAGGTATCTAAACTAGGCAACCAGTGGTCCGTTTTTAACTAAAAAAACCTCAGTGGATTCAGCAACCTAGCTGTACAGCTATGTAAACTATGCAACCAGTGGACCGTTTTTTACTAAAAAAGCCTCAGTGGATTCAGCAACCTAGTTGTACAGCTATGTAAACTACGCAACCAGTGGACCGTTTTTAACTAAAAAAGAACAACAGTGAACTAAGCAACCTAGTTGTACAGCTAATGTAAACTGGGCAAACACTGGCCCGTTTTCAGCTCAAAAAAACATTGGTGGATTAAACAACCTAGTTGTACACCTCTTATAAAGTCAGTATGATTAGAATAGCACGTAAATAGCACTTACGAAAACATAAACACTTTAAATATCAATTTAAAATTCACATTAAAAACCATAAACATTGCAAAGATTCGTTAAAAAAGAGCACTTACCTCTATTTTTTTTTTTTTTAAATAACCGCTCAGAAATGTCCCCAACACCCACCGGCTTATAACGTACTATATTTCTAACAAACATACACAAATTCTTTTCATATATTAACATAACACATTTCATTCCCTTCCATCAATAACAGGAACAATTTCAAATTCCCAAACCTGACGAAACACGTATTCTTTATGGTTGCCAGTCACAACTACCACCAGCAGTTGGCAGTGCATCGCTCACTCTTGCGTCAGATTGTTCGTCAGTGATTTGTAAACAAAACATTGATATGTAAACAAAGCACCGTATACGGAATATAGTCCGTTATATGAAGCATTCCAGGCGCGTAGCCAGAAAAAATTTTTGGGGGGGAATATGCGCCTGGAAAATTTTTTGAGGGATATGAACTTATATGTGTATAAATGGAAGGAGTTTCATCACTAATCCAAAAATTTCGGGGGGGGGGATATATCCCAATACCCCCCCCCCCTGGCTACACCCCTGAAGCATTCACCTGTTGGTGCATAATACACAATGGTGATTTACATGAAAGATTATGGTATGTCTATAATTAGTTCTGAAAATTTAATAAAGATAGTCGGGGAAATCAGGGAAAAATCAGGGAACTTTTTTTCTCAATTTCTGTAGCCACCCTGCACAGGCATTCTCAAATTGAACTTTTAAGTCAGGAGTACTTGCATGACAATTTTTGACAGACATCCATTTCAAATATCGATCCTGACACTTTGTGGTTACCCTTTTTCTTCCTGATCCAGCTCTTTGAACATCGCCAGTTTCACGCTCCAATTTAAGCATTCTCAAAACAGTAGACTGATTACAACTTATTTTTTTAGCAATCACACGTGTAGAATATTCTTCTTTAGCTAGAGCAATTGCAACCACTTTTTTTCTTATTGTCAATTGCGTGTACTTAGACATTAAGAGACATGCGTTCACCGCAACCAAACACAAACCAAATGTACGTTTCCTCACCTTTGGCAAGATTTTTATATCTTTCATATGACACAATATGCAGGAAGCAATGCATGATGCAATCGGGATGTGAAATTACCTCATACATTGCTTTCCAGCAAATAAGAATTTTTATGTACACAAAATTATGTCTTTACATTACAGAATGTTTGTTTTTCTAGGTGATGCAGTTTTTTTGTCCGCCACTGTAACAACTTGATTGCAAAATATTTAACCTGCTTGCCAATATTTCTACCCTTGTAGTGACGTGTTTAAATGTCTCGGGGTTTTTTTTAAAATATCAGCTTATATACAGGTTTTGAAGTTTGAGTAAATTTTTCAAGAAAAAACACACTCTTGGCTTATACACGGATTCAAGGGCGTAGCCAGGATATTCAATAGGGGGGGCAGGACATGGAGTCTAACCAGAAAATGCCCGGTTTGTCATAATCGGACAATATGACTAGCTCATTTTAGGGGGGGCAGCTGCCCCACTCTGCCCCTCGCTGGCTACGCCCATGCACAGATTGACTTATATTCGGAAATGTACTGTACTTATCTCAGCCTCGAATTTCTGAATTTTTGGATACTTACCGAACATGACAAATAAGTCACCTACATAGACACCCACTATCAGATCTGTTTAGTGGTTGAAGGAAACACATGGGTCTGCTCTTGATCTGGTCATGTTTACAGACTTTAGAAAACCATCAAGGCAGATAATACATTCTCTGCCAGATTAAGGAAGGTCATAGAGACTCTTCTTTAGTAGGCAAACTTCTTTGCCGGGTTTTCCATTCAGGTCTAACTGTGGCTGTTCCATGAAAAGTGTTTCAGACAATTTTTCATTCAGATAGGCTGCTGTGATGGCTAGCTGGTGCACTTGCCAATCATGTTCAACTGAGAATGCCAGTGAGATTCTTATAGACTTTGTTTTTATTACAGGACAAAAGATTTCCTTATAACCTATTCCCTCCACTTGGTGTATAACCAAGGGTAACAAGTCTTGCTTTATACCTTTGTATTTTTCCATCTTTATTAAATTTTCTCTTCAAGACCCATTTGCACTTTACAATTTTTCTATCTCTTCTCCTCAGTACTATTTCCCAAGTATTGTTTCGTTTAAGTTTTCTAGCTCTTCTTTCATGGCTGTCTTCCATTTTTCTGCATCTGGACATGCTAAGGATTCTTTCAATGTTTCTGGGTCAGTTTGAAGTGCTTCCTGGGACATCTTTGGATTTAGAACACTGTATTTAGGTTTCTTTAGCTGTCAAATGCATTCTTCCTCATCTATTATTCTATTTATTTTGGAAATGTTCTTTTCATGCATCATGTCTTCCATAGCACAATCCTTTGTTCATTTGGGTGCTTTGATTTGTCTTTTGGCCCTGTTTTTCTTTTATTCTGTCTTCTCAACTTTATTTTCTTGTGGATCTTCATGTACATTGGTTTCCTTCACATCAAGTTCTTTTGAATTTCTTTTGTTGACTTGTTGAGGAGGCAATGTTAGTACATTATCCCTCATGTCAGGTTTTTCTTCAAATACAAAGTGTCGTTAACAAACAATAGATTTGGTTTCTTTGATATCGATGCAGTATCTCTAATCCCCATCATATCTGACAAGATAACCTTTAGTGGCCTTTTTATCCATTTTCTTCCTCTTTTGAACTGGAACATGAGCGTAACAGACAAATCCTGTAATCTGCACATGCTTAATTCTTGGTTTCTTGTTCATCTACCGTTCATAAGGACTTGAATTTTGTTCTGAGGTTTCTTTGTTCTGTTCAGTATATATTGAGGTACTGATGAATTCTTCCCATGAAGATGCTGGAAGTCTCTTTCTTCATTTGAATATTTTAATGTTCTGGCCATTTCTACAATGGTTCGATTCTCCCTCTCTGCACTGCCATTTTGTTGTGGTGGGTATTGACCGTAGAGCCATTGACTTATTCTATGTTTCTTCAGAATTCTTCATATTGCTTGGTTATCAAATTCACTACCATTGTGACTAAGTATTTCTTTAATGCTATGCCCAAGGTTTTTAGCATGAGCTATGAACTCTTCAAGTACATCCTTTACTTCCAACTTGTGCTTCAAGAAAAAACTGTATGTAAATTTTGTATAATGATCTTTGAAGACAGCTAAGTATCTGTATTTTCGAAATGACTCTACAGATGGTTCACATATGTTGGTTGAGATAAATTCCCTGGCTTTGATGGGTTGCTTTCTGAAGTAGTTTTAACAGATACTCGAAATACTTTGATACATATTTTATTATACTTATTAAAAGGACAGAGAGGAAATTTTACATAAGTTACGGTAGTACAGTAATGGATACCTTATTACATGAGGTCTTAGTTTGTTGCCATCAGTCTATTACAAAAATGTTATTTTTATGGTTATCAAATATCTAAACAGTTAATGGGTTCATTGAGTCAAAAGTCTAAACAGTTAATACAGTTCATTGAGTCTGGATATACTACATCACTCCCCTTTTTATTGAAGATAACACTGAGGTTTAATGCGTCGGCGTGGTGGGTTCCGACGATTACAAGTAGGTGTTGTATTTGCACTAAGTTATACAGAAGAGTTGATAGATGGTGCAACTTGTTGTGATTGTTCTTCTATCACAGCAGAAGTGGTTTCTAATTCTGGGCCTTCGTCTGTTATGGGGTCATCATAAATAAATGGGGTGGTTTTCCTGCTAATATTCGGGTCAATATGACTTGTGAGTTGGGGATCGTCAGTTGAATTCGGTCGAAGTTGGTCAAGATGTGCAAGGTACTGTTTGTTGTCAACATCCACAATCCAGGTGTTCACTCCCTTTTGTTGAAGAAGAGTGTCCTTGCTCCATTTTTGATTTTTGTGGGACTTTACAAAAACACTTTGACCTGTTTGAAAGTTGTGATTAGTATTATGCGCTCTATCATAATACTGTTTTTGTGATTTTTGCTTCTCTTTCACATCAATAAAAGTGCTTGGATGCAGTAGATCTAAAGGTGTGCGTATTTGTCTACAAAGGAACAGTTCAGATGGAGTACGCCCGGTTGTGGTGTGAGGAGTAGACCTGTAACTCATCAAGAACTGAGCCATCTTTCTTGCAAAGGTTGTTTTATCCTGTGTATCAGATTGCATTTTGCTTTATGCACACTTAAAGGTCTTCACAGACCTCTCTGCAAGGCCATTTGCTTCTGGCCTATATGGTGGTGTCAGTGTGTGTATAATGCCATTGCACTTGAGGAAGTGTTCAAAGTCCTCAGAGGTGAACTGCGGTCCGTTGTCCGAAACCAGTTCCAGTGGTAGACCATATCTCGAAAAGATGTTTTGTAAAACTTCTTTTCGAGAGGGTGTTAGCTGCTGTAGTGGAAGTCATGGACATGACTTCAAGCCACTTTGAATAACTGTTCACCAAAAGCAAAAAATGTTTGCTGTCCTTTTGTGCAAAGTCAATATGTATCCTGTCCCATTTTTTTCTGGCCCATGTCCATGGTCGCAATGGAGTAGCCGGAGGTGTTTCAGCATTTTCTTGACAGGATACACACGTTCGGACCATTTCTTCGATTTGATTGTCTAAGTATGGCCACCATATATGGCTACAGGCCACAGCTTTCATTTTTGTCATTCCCATACTTTCTCTCTCTAAATTTTAAAAGGTGAGCTTTTCCATACACTCAAGCTTAACATAATTTTGTATCAACTTTTATGTTGATATTCAATTCCTTTTCAATAATGGACTTGATATACTGCTTATCTTGATGTTTCCATCTTTCATGGTAAAGTTGAAGGATTGAATCATAATTCACGGCCATATTTACATCAACTTGGGTTTCTGGAAAGCTTTCCATGATGGTCTTGATGAAGAGACAACCTCCAATACTTCATCTGCCATGCAGGACTACTTCACCATCAATCTTCAAATGGCAATCTTTAGAAATTGATTCAACTACACTGTTCTGATTTCTGTCTTGGGCAGCGAGAAAAAAAAAACAAGTTTTTTGCCGATTTCTGGAACATACCAAACATTTTCTAGATGTTTTTTTTTTGGTTCTTTTCCTTCACTTTTGTCATTAACCTAATTTTTCCTTTCCTGTAAATTGCTGTAAATGTTTTACTGTTTGGTACTGTGATGCTGTGGAGATTTTCAAAGTTTTGAAACTCTATAAAGTAAACACTGTTATTGGTCACATGTTTTGAAGCTCCATTCTTGATAAACCAGTCTTCAGTACTTGTTTCAGCAGAAAAAAATGTCATCATCTACAGCTTAGAGTGTAATGTTTCATGTTTACAGCAGTATTACTATTGCCTCTACTGGTTCTTCGATGACTTAGTTTCATGGGTCTTCCATCTGCTATCCACTTTTTGAACTTTTTTAACCCGTGTCCCTTTTTATGACAATAATTACATTTGCTTGAATTTTTCTTACTGGAAAAGAACTTATGCTTTTGATCTGAACTGACTACTAATGCCTCTTGATCTTTAATTTTAGCACCACTTGAATCATTCCTCAATTCTCTTTCATGGTTACATAACTGTGTTGTTAATTCATCTAATGTTCTTTTACCATTGCTTAGAAGTAGCCAACTTGATTTGAATGTCCAATAATTTGCAGGAAGAGTATCTAATATTTTGCAAATTTCCAGGAGTTTATTTTCATTTTTACTCTCTAGTCCATTGTTCAGGTCATTTCATAAATTTTTCAGTTTTGATAAATGATCTGCCATATCACTGACCAGCTGAATTTGAAAAATTGTAAGCATGTACTATACAGTTGCTTGTCCGACGAATCATTGAAAATCATGCAGCTTGGGCCAAACATCTCTTTCAGAATTGAACCTCATGACTTACTGTAACATATCTTCAGTCATGGAATAAGGACCATCATAGCACTGTTATTTGCCTTCTTAAAATGACTTAAATCATCCTCATATTTGATTTTTATTGCTTCGGCATCTACTAGATTCGGTTCCTTAGGCTTCTTTCTACGATATCCAAGGCATTTGCATAATAATTCAGCACGAACTTTATTCTGCACTTCCACATAGGCCAGTCACTTTTAGTACTAAAGGCTTAACAGATTTTTCTGTGTTCCTAAAGTTCCTAAGTTTCCTAAAGTTCTGACCTATCAAAGTAATAAACAAAATCTGCAACAACCAACACTGTTGCCACTGGCACATAATAAATGTGGTGTTGCCACAAAGCAATAATGACAGGGATAAAAATTATAAATACTGGTGGAAATGTAATCACATACATAAATAAATAATTTCAACAGCTTTACCATTTGTTCTTGGGTTTACATATAGCTTAAAAGAAGACACTATATTCTTCAGCTGAGCTTTTATTTATGGAAGTCCCACTTGTTTACCTGTAGAGCTTGTTACCAAGATTCCTAATGTTTGGCATTCAGATTTTGCTCAGAGACTGCAGCGTATCATACATGGCCTGAAACCTTCTGCAATGACTACTTTTGGCAATAAAACCATTTTTCTTTCAAATTGCTTACATGTTTTTGTGTACAATAATGCGGCCACTTCTGCTTTACAACTAGCATTCTTAGTCCTCATGCTGTAAAACAATAAGCACCAAAATATATATAATTGACATTAAGGGAACTGTCAAAAGAATACCAATTGACAGACTAAAACCATGCTTTATTCTAAATGACAACACAAAGAAGTCATTAGAAGCTTCCATCTCCAAGGAGGATGCAGACCAGGACCTGATTAACATTTTCCGATACTATAGGCCCACTATCATTTCGAGGCACCTCCCTTCCCCAACCTTCTCCTATTTCATTTCACCAGACTCATTAAAAAAATAAGTACAATTGGCTCCACTTAACTGGTATCAATGGTTTCAACACGTATTATTCAATTAAGAAGAGAAAAAACAGAAACTGACCATAAACAATGCTAATTATATGATTGTTCTCAAATCTAAACTCGACTTCTGACATATTTCAGAAGTCATTTATAGTCGAAAATGCATTGTATTTGTGGGCATGCTTATATGTATAATAGAAAATACAATAACTTTTTGTCAATATACATAAATTTGTCAAATTTGGCAGAATTTTTTTAATTAGAATAATGTATATATTTTTTAAATAACAAGTACTGCGATTTTGAGGACCCTCAGACTTTTTTACTGTAGGCTCGGGCCTTTTGGGCCTATTCGGTAATCAGGGCCTAATGCAGACTGGTCTCCTCAGGACAAAAAGCAGGAAGAAGTTGTCTTTACTGATAATACCTCCACTACTACACACAGTGGAAGAACTGTTAGGTTTTCACATAATTTCAAAGATTGTTATGACTTATGTAATGACTTCAGGCAGGGCCGGTTTGAGGCGTAGGCGACGTAGGCAGTTGCTTATGTGTAAGTTTCTATCGAGGGGCACCAAATTTAACTTTTTTTTCGTATCTCCCAACATTTTCCTTTTTTTTCAGATAGGCGTACTGACTGCTCTCATCAAGCTTAAAAACAGTATTATTATCACAAATACTTTTAGACACTCCTGAAGTCTCCGGTGTGTATTGTTAGGAAGCGTTCTTTGATCCCTTCGTTTTTCATTCATGGGAAATGTCCAGATGTCCACTGAATGTTCAGGCCTCCACCTCCAGGCTATGCTAAATTACCTTCTTCCGTACATCCTCTGAATGGTCGGAAGGGGTGGTCTTTGGACCTGTTGATTCATTACCTCCGATAATTATTTTGAGTTGTCACTGCCACCTTACTGCAGATCTTATCCGGATATTTGGAGAAATGGTTTCTAAAGTTACCTTCCTTCCCGTTATACTTAAAAGAAATGCTGCAAAAAAATATACGCCAAAACAGACAAGCTATAATTAATTTTGAACAAAGCCACACAAAATCGAGTGTTTTTTTTCATCAAGTTAGCCCCTGCTTAAACAAAAATATTAATTTTAGACAATTCTGAGCCCCGGTGATTTAAAGTTCTGGGATATGCTTCCTAAGTTTTTCTCAGCCGTTAGAATCGGCTTTTCAATAAGGGCCGTAGCGAGGTTATTGCGGGGACGGTCTTCGCCTAGGGCGCAAACAGAAGAGGGGGCGCAAAATCAGAAGGATCACGAGTTTTAAATATTTTTTCTAATTAGTGTTTCTTTTTTTCCGTTTTATCCAAAATAGTACATCTGTAGGGGGGAGGAAAGGATGGGATTTTATTACTATAATGATTCCGGGCAAAGGCGGCAAATAGGGGACGCAGTCGCACCCCAAATTTAACAAGCATTTTATTTATTTCATATCCTGGATTTTAGAACATCAAATCTCGCACCCACAAATGAAAAACTGAAATGCCACTTCCCGCCTCTGATTCCGGGAATTAAAGAATTATTAAGTAATCGTTGAATCTGCAGAAGGGGGGGGGGATATAATTCGGACGGTTCTGCTTGGTTACACCGGGCTACACTGCTGTTTCCAAATTAAATAGTAAACAGATATATATCACTCCAGTAGACAGAGATTTTTCAGACAGAGAGCGTAAATAAACGAAATTTCTGTACAGTATAAAATTTCAAAAGATCATGCTAAAAAAAGTTGATACCGTGTTCACTCGCGTAATAGTCAACCTCTCATATAATCGCACCCCAGTTTTGAAGCAGAAAAAAATTGCTTTAAAATTACAATATTATGATGTAGAAAATTTCCCCTCATAATAGTCGCAACTACACTTTAACAATGAAAAATTGGCAAAAAAAAGTGCGACTGTTACGCAAGTAAACACGGTATATTTCGGATTTCACACCCTTAGTACGCTCTGGCAAATCATAATATATTCTAGAGCAAGGGCGACAAAGAAATCGTCAAAGTCATTTCACAAGAACAGAAAAATAAATTAAAAAGTAAATTTTTGCAGTTTTTTATCACGTTGGGGAAAAAGGAAATGTGTCTAATTTTGACGCCCTGCTTTAACAAAAATGTTTAATTTAGATATTTCTACCCCCCTGTGAATTACAGCTGTGGAAAGCTTCAGCCTTAAGTTTTTTGTAAAAGGGATTTGTTAAGTTTTTTGGCAAAAGGGAAATGTGTTAGATTTGACACCCCCTGCTTTAACAAAAATTTTTATTTAGCATTTTCTGCACCCTTGTGAATTATAACTGAGGAATGCTTCAAATTCCTGAGTTCGCAGCTCCTAGAATCGTTTTTTAAGCAGGGTCGTGGCGGGGATAGCCCTTGCCAAGGGCGCAAGCAGAAGAGTCATCAACCAGTAATCACCAGAGTCACCAGACAAATCACCAGAGTCATCAACCAGTAAGTAAATCAACCGGATCACAGGATGTTTAAATAGAATTTTTCTAATATTTTCGAGGACAAAACATAAATGTGTCTATAATGGACACCGCCAGAATATTTGCCCATGCCAAGGGAAAACACTGCCTACAAAAATACAGGGGGGGCAAGTGCCCCCCTTTCCCTATGCTGCCGGCGCCCATGGTGTCTATAGAATAGTAAGAATTCATTTACTGGAAACTAAGCACTGAGGTGAAGGTGGAAGATTTTAACTCGGAGGTATGAGAGACATTTTTCAGATCATAAATAAACCAAATTCCTTCGCGGTATGAACTTCCGAAATATCATGCTAAAAGTTACAGAGGAAGATTCCACTCCATAAGACTCCTCTCCGCAATTACTGCCAATATTAAAATAAGTAAATTTTTCTGATAAACTATGCAAGTTGTGATTGTGAAACTTTTGGACTCTGAAAAAAAAATTCTTATTCGCAAAAGCGTATGGGAAAATTCCTCTGAAATAAGACTCGTTTTTCAAGAATAGTCCTTTAAAAAGGAATCCTTTTTAATTTGTCTAAGAATTTTTCTGCTCGTTCATAGCTCCCGAAGGCTTATTCCTTATAAGAACATATAGTACTTCTACACGTGATAGATATCATTTATTATAATTTATTACTTATAAACTAAGTAATAAATTATAATAAATGATACTTAATAAACTCTTTTTTTCTCACCAAAGTTTTTAGAAGAGTGTCACTTTTCACAAAATTTTAAATTTAAGAATTTTTCCTGAAATCTCCATACTGATACAGGTTTACCTTTTATTTCAAAATGTATAGAACAGCTTTTAAAATGACACGTTAAAGAAGCTTAAGTCTCAATACTTAGTTTACTTATATTTAAGTGCCAAAATTATACAGGGTTATTCAGAATTCCCTATGGAGTTTCGAAGAGCTATAGCAAAAAAACTAAAAAGAATAAAGTAACAAAGTTGACTTTATTGGAGAAAGAAATGTCACAAGTTTTATTTCTCAACAGTCCAATATGTGAAATGTTCGTGGCAGCGATGGATTAATGGAATTTTGTCGGGGGGTGAGGGTGGAGGGAGGGCCGTTAGTTTGTCGGGGAGGGGGTGGTTAGTTAGAAGATTGACATATACATCCATTTTATGGAAGTGAAATAAGATCTTTTATATTCAATTTTTTTCCCAATCGGGCCGGTAGCCCCTCCGCCCCCCCCCCCCCTATAATCCGTCCTCGCTTCGTGATGCATCAGATATCAAGTCTAAAGGCAAATTCTTCTCAATGTTCACACTGCTCAATGTGACCAAGGTTTCACACATAGAACACCTGTAAGCTATGTAAATAAAACTTGAATTGTTTCTGGTTTCTTTCAAATGTTCTTTCTTATTTGCTGTATAAGTCTTAGTTTTGTTACTATAGTGCTTCGAAATCCCGGAGGGAATTCTGAATAACCCTGTATATTCAGAATATGTATTCCCTGTATTTCCTGTATATTCAGTATATTCCCCCCCCCCCCCCCCCGCAACCATTACTCTGGGGCTCCTTTTAAATTAGTTATGTAATTAATTACCAATCTTTTATACCATCCCTTGCACATTTATGATACAAAACTATTGAATATTTATAATGATAAAGATTATAAAAAAAATTGAAATAAATGTCAGATTTATTAGTATAAATTTATTTAAATACAGCGATTATTTAAATAGGCAAATTTTAAAAAGACTTTTTTATGCATAAATGAAGTGTCTTATTAATCGCTGAGCACACTTTCATCAGGAACTAGCAAATGGCCCGGTCTTTGCCAGGTGCGGATCCAGGGGGAGGGCGGTGGGGGCGATCATCCCTCCTGGGCGAAGTCAAAAACTCTGTTATAATTTGTTAAAATATATTATGAAAGTATAATGAAAATTGAGTAGCCTTTTTCTAAGGGGTGTATGGCATGTACTACTCCCCGTCCTTTTTAATCATAGCTCATGCACAGATTTTATCAATAATATAATTAATTTCATAATTGGTGTAATTAATTAATTAATTATAAAATGATTTTGCGAATTCCACCCCCACCCCCTGTTTCAGGTACAAAATCGCCCCCTCCTTGAGTAATTTCTTGATCCATCCCTGGTCTTCGCACGGAGAGAATTACTTTCTTTATTTCATTTATTTTGTTTAAGCACACGGAATCTTTTACTTGCTTTTATGGAACTTTTAGATGATTCATTACATCAAAATGATGCCAATCTCGCTTTTTATTCCTATCTTTACATGAAAAAAATCTCATATTGGTCAGATTTAATGGCCAGGGTATCGTCGGAGAAGCTTTTTAAAGGTGATACTTGGGAAAATTCTTTAAAAATCTGTAAACTGGTAGTGTCTGAGTGGATAAGCCACTGAACATGGTAGACGGTTGAAGTGTTTTGGTCGGTTTCCTCCAAATGTAACGAGAATACGCGTTAGAGACCCTTAAAAAAGTCCTTCGACCAAGGCACTTCTCCTCTTGTGTAGGCTTGCCATAACACAATTCAGACGAGAACTGGTAGATATTCGAAATTATGAAGTCATCTATGAGCTTCTCCATGTTGTTTTACAAATCTGTGCAAAATTACAAGCTGATCGATCAGACGGTGTGGATTTGTATTAACACAGATAGACAAATTTTCACATGTATACACATTAGATAATACTAATGTATTAGGAACATGTAGCAATTTAAAGAATCATATTGGCGATTTATCTAAAAATGTGGTGCTACAGTTATTTAAGGTAAGGGTTCAATTACTTTTCTCATTTAGAGGAAGTAAGAAGGAAAGCAAATGAGCATGGGCGACCATACGAATTTTTTTGGAGAGGACAAACTTAAAAAATTTTTTCTAGAGGGTGTCAAATTTCAACAATTGGAATACCGATTTTGCTTTTTGATTCCTTTTTGTTTACATCATAATCTAATATGCTAAATCTCATGATGAATGATCCATGTGTAATGGGGGGGGGAGCAAATGCTCTGCCTTGCCTTCTAATGGGGGCCTATGCAAATGAGAGGGGGGGGCATAAAATCAGATCTCACCTATGCCAAAAAAATGCCTAAAACCGGCCCTGACTTCAGGACATTAATGAAATGAAACTTCTATGATCTTTTTTAATATTTGCGAGTTGAAGCATTAGTGTTACAAGCACAGAGTAATAGGAAGGTGGTGAATTACAAATTCCTATCACTATTATTAAGCATTATTTTGTAAATTACTGTTGCCTAATTTTGAAAATCTGGTAATGTTGTTTTTTCTATTTCTCGAGTTGCTGTTTGTGGTAACAGTGTGCCATGTCGATATTCTGATAAGTTCACTAGCGTGAGGGTAGCTCTTACTATATCATCCTTGTCGGTGTCTAGACAAGAAAGATGCACTGTGTATCCCAGTGGTATGATATAACTGGCAAGGAAGGGGGGAGGCATTATGCATGATATGATGAAATTTTACTCTTATGATCACATGCACTTCAATTATAATAAATTTAATAGTATAAGTACTGTAGTAAATGATGATCATTTAAACAATAAACAAGCATAGAAGTTTAATTTACCTTTTTAAGTTTGTGTACAAAAGCACATTTCATTTCCTGCTAAAGAAACTATTCAAAGTCATTCTGATTTGATTTTTCCCTAACTTGTTTTTCACAAAGATCAATGGGCAAAAATTAACTAATTGTGTTTTTTTAAATATGGAATTGTATTTTTCAAATGTACTGTATGCTTCTCATATAAAGTAACAAAGCTCTCTTTGAAGGACCATTGCAACTCACAACCTCCTCTAAAAACCAGGGATATAGCTAGAAAGTTGTTTTTTTTTTTGGAGGGGGGGAGGGATATGGAATAAATAACAGTACAGAAAAAAAAAAATTGCAAGACATAGAAGAAGCATGATGTATCCGAATGTGAGATATATCATCAAGGAGTCATATAGTGAGGGGCTACTATATTTTGTAAATGTTTGCTTTGTAACATAATTAATTGATATTATGTTTAATTGATAAATTCATATTTGTCTCAATTATAAATTTCTAACACCTATGTCTAAGACATTGACTGTCATAACAGTAAAAGTTTGAGGGCCTATACAGGAATTATATTTGATGGCTTCACACCCCTTCATGTCTTTATATGAGTCGCAGAACCTCTTTCAAACTAATAAGGATGAAGTCTTGGAACCTTACATTCATGAGTGCTGTTGGTCCTGATTTCTTTTTAATGGACAACAATGAAAGGGGCACCTAGGGCTCATCTGGCTAATGATTATTTAGAAAATGTATAATATTCAGGATTGGCCAACCAGTTCTCTAGATTTCAGGCCTATAGAGCATGCCCTAGACTCTCTGGGAAGGACCATTACAACTCACAACCTCCTCTAAAAACCAGGGATATAGCTAGAAAGTTTTTTTTTTTTTTGAGAGGGGGGGGGGAGATATGGAATAAATAAACAGAATTTCTGTACAACATAAAGCTTATACGAATTAATGCAAAAATTTTGGAGAGCCACGTGGCTGTGCCCCTGCCCAAAACCATCTGTTTCCTGTAAAAAGCGTTGCTGAAATATGGGACCAGTTGTCTCAGGAACTCATAAACAACTATCTTGTATGTATGAAATCATCATGTGAGGGCTGTATAATAAGAGGGGACCATTCTCTCAACTTCACCCACCTATTATACTCACTATTTATCTTTTTTATGCTTGCTTGGATAACCACTGTTTCATATCACAGATTAGGAAACAACCAGATGGTAATCTTCCATAGAGGCTATTGGCAACACGATCTGGCACAGCGCATCCTCAGTGGTGGTCAAGGGTATATTTAGGGGCCGAGGTGGCCCCAGCACCCCTCCAAAAATGTAAAGCAATTACTAAAAATAGCTAATTTAAAACATATTAACTCTAGTTACAATTAGCTTTAAAATGATTTACTAATTAGTAACCCTTCATGAGTACAGTGGACAAACATGGACGATCCAAATGGAAACTTAAAAAATGTTGCCAAATACATTGTAAAATTGAAAACATAGATAATATTCTTATAGCGCAGAAACCACGGAAACAAATCCACTGGGGGCGCATAATTACCATGTTCACTATCTGCATATTCCTAATCTGTTTTTCATACCTTCTGACTCCAAAGAGCATTTGCATGTTTGTGTGTGTGTTAAATTTTTTTAATAGTTATTATTTTGCCATTGCTATTTAGGGTCTACTTTTTTACTCCTATGGTCCACTTTTAACCCATTTATGCCTCCCTTACTTCAAGCTTAATTGTGAAATAATGCAGTTCAGATTTATAATATTTTAAGTTTCTCATATTTCACATCTAATCATTTCTTATAGTAGTTTCATTTATTTATAGCTTATTTTAAATTAACACTCTTTCTAAGCAATAAGAAAGCTTTTGCAAAATTTTCTTTGCTGTTCAATCTTCAGTGTCTGTAAGAGAATCATAAATCATTAAGATCATCAAGTCATCAAGAGAATCATCAAGTCATTTAAAAGCTATTTCATAATTAAGTTATTCAGCACAACATGATTAGAATTGAGAATTTTATTACAGTATGGAACCTCTTATTCAGAAACCAGTTATCCAGAATCCTTTTTCAATTGAATAAATTCCTATTTTTTTCCAAAAGAAAAGCAAAAAATGAGTTTTTTTATATTTCTTATGTTTTTTTTTTTCTTTTTTTTTTTTTTGAGTAATACAGCTAGAATTTATAAAGTAAGCAATCTGGTAAGGTACTTTATTTTTTTAGTGTGTGACTAAGTTTTCAAGAAGCTATCATACATTTACTACTTCCTCTCTAAATATGATTATTACTTATATTGATCATATTAGAGTTTTTTTTATAGTATTTTTCTCGTATATTAACAATTAATGTTTAATTTTAATCAAAAATAGACAGTAACATATATGCTACCAATCAAAGCAGTAGATGTCATGTTAATCCCAACTAGTTACCCAGAAAATTCAGTTATCCAGAATACACTCAGTCCTAACCATTCCGGATAACAGGTTCTATACTGTACCAGTAGTGCATCTAGGAGTCTATTTTATGGGCTTCTACAAATACAGTAGAGCTTGGTTGCAGTTCTGTGCTCTGTAAAACAGCTCTTCATCCACAGATGCAGGTTGTCTACCGATGACCAAGAAGGCAACTTTTGCTACCAGTTTAAAGATAAGGTGACTGGGATGACTTTTTTGAATAAAAATCGTCATTTTCATACTATTTTCAAGTTTTTGTCTACTTGTAGCTAAACTCCAGGCGACTTATTTGAAAATCAGATTTCGGTTTTTGTAAACTCACTTTTCTTTTCAAAGTTGCGATTGATCATTCATCAAACAGTCTTATCTGTTTTTTAATTGTACTATAAAAATAAATGTACTGTATGCTCTGTTATCTCATGCATGAAATTTTTTAATTTCTCATTTTATTCATTCCTTCTTAAGAAGTTAAGTGACGTATATTTATTTCTTAACTACAAAATTATGCAAAAATGCTACTTTTGGGCAACTAAAACTAAGAAAATGGCAAATAAACTGATGACCTTTTTTTATGTCGGCCAGGCTACTAATGATACTATTTTTGCCTCCTGACTTTGATAGACACCCTGCAGATGTTTGCTGAGTCTCCTTTTGAAGTTAAAGCATACAGCAGTATTTTTTTTTTCTTTTTTAGTTTTTAGGGGTCTTAAGCTCTAAAGGATTTGGAGGAAAAAGTACAACTTGTTTGAAGCAATATTCTCAAACGACTAAAATTAGACTAAAATTAATTTTAGTCTAATCATATTATCTTAATCATTATCTTAATCATTAAACTAAAATTAATTTTTAAAGAAGATTGCAGTGAATTTTTGGAGAGAATGCAGCTCTCTCAAGCCCCAGTCAGTGTTTGTGTAGATCCACAGTAAAACATTTGCTTACTTTTACACAGTCAATCCTCGTTAAGACAAAGTTGGTGGTTAGGAAATATCTTTTTGTATCAACCGAAATTCGTGTTAACCAATAAAACACCAAAAGGCAAGATGTGGTGGAGAACTGTTTTCCTTCATCTTAAGAGAAATTTCGTGTTAAGCATTTTTGTCTTAACGAGGTTTGACTGTATCTTCATTATTGGTGGAGCTCTTAAACTCTCCTCTTTTGATATGCAACTTAATTAGTTCAAACATCAGAACTGTTGTATCTCAACTACTCTCACTCACATAATATGCCTTTATTTTGCTGGCTTTGTATTGCTTTTCATTGCTGAAATACATGTCTTATAGATATGTCTTATTTTGTAACGAAAATGGCCTTAACTTGTTTTGTACTTATTTTTCTCTTTTTTTCATGGTTACCCATGTGAATACTTTTAAGAGGGTTGCTGTTGCATTTGTGAGAGAGTGATGGCTTATCTTAAGCTTTCAAACAGATTATTGGTAAATTACTACTATTTCAGTATGCTGCAGAAGTATTCACTAAACTTTTAGGGTGCACTTAAACCCGAATTTGCCTCCTATATTGGCACTCATATTTAGGGTCTGAAAAAACCGGTTCTCCAAGGCGATGAAAAATCATTCCTTGGGGACTAGCCTTTTCTTCATTAATATAATTCAGTACATATGTGGGCCCCTAAAAATTTTTACTGGCTCTTAAGATTTTACAACTTTTTTCAATTCCTGCCCATGTTTACTTTTGCCTGCACAAAGAGTGCAAGTTTCATACTTACTTTTGTTTTCTATTCTTTATTCTAGATCTGTACAGGGTGCGAATTGACAGGGGGAGGGGATGCCGGGGATCGTCCCCGGCTGAAGAATGTAATATCCCTGCCTAGAGAAATATTAATTGATCCCTGCCAGGGATACTATTTGTCCCCTGCTGTACAAATGTTAAACTAATCCTGGCCCTTACAAGTTCAATAGTATCTAACGATTTTAAGTATTGAGAATAAAAACTCTTCTTTTGTGTACTAGACACAGGAGCGTTACAAACATCTCTTTGAAATAGGTGCACGCATGCCTGATGCCACTTCTCATTCTGTAATTGGGGTCAGGTTTCAAATGAAGGCTGCGAAATGAATGAACAAGCAATGCTTTTCCACTAGCCGAATTTGAGGATAGACATAGAATTGACATAGGCAGGAATATATGCTCATAGAAAATCGGGGGTCGACTTTTGTTTGAATTTAAGTCCCTTCCCAGACATGTTGGTGGCTGCATATATCATGTAATGCCTAAAATATTATATGAGTGGAGCATTTACACCTTCCTTCCTTTTTTTTTTCAAATGTCCCCTCCTGAAGAATGTTTTCTTTCAAATGTCCCCCCCTGGAGAAAATGTTCAATTCGCACCCTGGATCTGGATGTGTTTAAAGTATTTTTTCAATCAGCATTTATACATGCAGAATTTCCTTTAATATCACTAGCTCCTTTATGAGCTTTTACAATGAACAGAGCAGTATGTACATTTCATCGAAGTTACTGTCATAGTCTTCATATAATCTATCTAAAATAGATTCATATCTCGACCATTGGTGCACTGTAGGATGTGTGTGTGGTAAAAACACCCCAGTCTGTTACTTCAAAAAGTTGTAGTCCATACTGGCTTTATTTTCTTGTTTTATTTATAAATTTATTTAACTAATAACTGTAATTAAAATCAAAGTGATGATTATACTATAATTTAAATCTAATTATCACTAATTAATTTAATCTGCCTATTAATCTGAGGATGAACTCCCTCCCTCCCCTCCCACCTCCCCAAAAAATACTTTTGGGGGGGGGGGCATTACTGCTTTCAGTCTACCGGAAAAAACATCCTTTATATAATATTTCACATTTCCTTACTATCATAATCAATTGTTAAGGCTCTTGCTTGTGATTATGATACAATTGATTGTGATTATCATAATCACAATCAATTGTTAAGGCTCTAGGTGTTTTTATATATCAAAAAAACTCTTGGAATGTGTAAATAGTTTCCTTTTTGTGCCCATGTGGTTAACAGATGCAATTAAATTCATGCCAGTCAATAAGCTTTTTAGCGAAATAAATTGTTGCAGAAGTTTTAGTACAGTAATTCAACAAATAGAGAATTTTCTTTTTACCGTGAGGAACATTCAGTTCTTTTTAAATGGCAAAAAAGAGTTGAATTAGTTCATGAAAATGAAAACCTAGAATTTGAGTATTTAATTTATTGAATTATTTCCAGACTTTAGTTTGAAAAGACAATTATACAAGAAATGCATGATCTCATGATAGTAGTCTTTTACAACTATTTCTATGTTTTCTTTACAGTGACTATGGTTTTAGGAATACCTACTGTAAAAAGAGAAGTACAGAGTTATTTGTTGCCTACTTTACAAAACCTCATTGATAATATGTCACCAAGTGAAAGAAATGATGCAGTAATTGTGGTATTCATTGCTGAGGTAAGTGTGTATTCACAATACGATTTTAATTTTATAATGTTATTTCAGGAGCTAATATCAATTCAGTAATTTTTGATTTATCAATTTTTTCTTGTTTAATATTTTTATAAATTTTCCCTGATCTACCTTACAGTGATATATATATTTATTATTATCATTATTATTTTTTTCTTTTTTTATTGAGAAAATTTACTTTTGTCCATTAATCTTTTAGACTGATACAGAATATATAAATAGTTTAGTAGCAGACATTGAAAGTCAGTAAGTATACTTTCTCTCATAGTCATGGGTATTAACAATTTTTGAAGTTTCCCTCTCCCAATTTAACCAAAATATATTTATGTATATCTAGATTTCATGATCACATTAATGCAGGACTTCTTGAAATTATTACTCCTCCAGCATCATATTATCCTGATTTTAATACATTGAGACCAAGTTTGGGTGATCCTTTTGAACGTGTGAAGTAAGTGTATATACTTTCATGCCTTTTTCTGTAATTTTAGATGAAAGTTCGTTATATTCCAACCACTGCTTATAGAAATCCTCTCAACTCACGAGTATTAATATCATTACACAAAAATGAGAAAAATAAAATTTTAAATGTATATATATTATACATGGATTATGCTCAGTTCAACAAATCAGGATTTTTAGGCATTTTTAGTTCAGCTACAAATTGTGTTCCACAGAACCTTAAGAAACAATGAAAGTTTCCCAAGTACTCAATGAAATTATGTTTATACTATTTTTATCTGTTATTGTTTACATGGCGTTTTTAATAAAGTACTGTCAACTCTAGTTATAGTGAACCTCTGGGCTGTGGTGTCTCGTGGGTTATTTAAATGGAGGTTCACAAACCAAATTTCGAAAATTAAATTTGCTGATAGGAAACAACTTACAAATTGAAATATATTTGCATTTTCAGCAGTTAAAGCAAAACAATGCATGCAATTTTTAAAAAAAAGTAATAATTTCTAGTCTTACATTCTACCATCTGGCGAAGTTTTAGCAAATTTGTTGGTTTGAGTCATTTTATTTCAATTTTACTTTCCAAAGACAGTGTTGAAAAATGCCATTGCTTTAGCTCCAAAACACTTATTTTATTGATATCTTAATTATTTATACTAGTTCATAAAAATATTGTACTGAAAAATGATAAAAATAAAGAAATTAATAAGAAAATGAAAAAAAATTAGATTAACAAACCGAACAAAACAAATCAAGGGAGAATTTGGAAGTGATAACAAAAAAAAAAAAAAAAAAAAAAAAGGTCTGTGCGCAGCACACTCAGCAACTCTCAGCCATGAGTTGATATCAGCAACTCTCAGCCTTTTCCGCAACTTTCTCTGCTTCTGTTCTCAGAGACTGGTTCAAGAGGCCATTTCTCTAATCACATGTGCGACCGATTAAAAGACCTGATGTTTTCTGCTGTAGTAACCTACAATAGAGTGTGTTAGCTTTGATGAATGTATTTAATAATCGTGGGGGGGGGGAGAGAAAAACTCATGTTTTAAATTCACAAAAAATCTAGAAGTGTACTTAATCTTTTTTAAAAATTTAATTTGTTAATGTGTTTATTTTGCATATTTTTCTTTGGGGTTTTACGTACTCATGCGCTCAAATAGAGAAGCTGCCACTACCTCTGGGGACTGGCAAATTTCATTCACTGTATCTGAAGCTCACTGAAACAGATGTTTCTCCATGTTGAACAATAAAACTTTAGAAAATAGTATTTCATATAAATACTGAATGTTTATTAAGTAAATCAAACATAATGATAACATTTTTGGGCATAGATATTATTAAGCAAACATAATTAATCCCATTTATGGAAATAATATACATTCGATTGAGTTGGCAAAGAATACTGTTACTTTTAACCTGTGATATTACATTGGGATTAGAAAATGAAATAGTCCAAGGTCACGAACAAAATATCCCCTTTCGGTTCACTTTCAGAAGTACCCTGCCTTTATTATTGAATGGTCTTAAAGATTAGAATGCACTACAGCAATAAAAAAAAAAGTCCTCCCTTTGTTTAGCATAAATATGTTCACCCTTGTTTCGGAACAGGTGCTTAACCTTCTCACTCTGGCGGTACAACAGTTGTACCAAAAAATAAATCTAACTGAAGAACGGCGGTGGTACAAATGCCTTACCAATGACTTCTTTCCCCTCTTTTGACAGGAAATCCATTCACCCTTCATGGAAGATGGATAAGAGATTCCCGCCTCTAGAAATTCCTTTTCTTATGCTGTGGGAGAGTCAGGTGGGTTACTAGATAATTGACTGGGGAGAAAGTGGTAGTCAATTGACCGGCATTGAGCATACAGATTTGTATTTTGTTTGCGGACTTTTGTGGTCAGTGATATTTGCCCCCACCTACCAAACAAAAGGCAAGGCGTGCTCTTCAGCTGGGAAGTAGGGGAATGAAATCTTATAGATTCCGCCGCTTTCTGGGACAAAAATCCTCATGTGTGAGCCGGAGCGAAAATGTTATTAATCTCTTTCTCTCTCCTCAAACACAAAAGAGACACTCTTATGTAAATCGGGACTAATGAAATGCGTTCACTATAGCCGAAAGTTCATTTTATCCAGGTTTGCTATATCCGGAATTGACTGTACATGTTTGAAAAATGTAGAAAATCATTTTTCTTTTCCTTTAAAAAAAAAAAAAAAAAGTAAGTTTTGTAGAAAATACTACTATGCTTTGAATTCAATTATTATAAATTCAGTCTTGAAATCAAATAAACCACTTCCCAAATTTATAGAGGTCTGAGTGTCTGTATCAGAGGTAGATACAAGAAAATTTTATGTAACTAGAACTAAGGGGATTTTTAAAATAATTACTTTTTACTTATGAACTATTTAATCAGAATTAGATCTTTTTTTATTAAAATAGCTACTCAAGATATGATTTAGGATAACTGAAATCAGGCTTGGGAAAATTTAGAAATTAAGGATATTTTGCTGTTTTATTAAGTTAGATGATCTTAGATTTATTTATGTACTGTGTATTTGGGTTATAATGTACAAAGAAGCTAGGTTCTGTTTACAGTCTTTTATGTATAACTTATTAAATTTTGGTTAAAATGCACTATGCCAAAATATTTACTTTGAGTGTTAATAGAAAATAACTTTCTGGGGTGACCCTATATAAAAAATTTAGCTTATAAAAATAAAGTTGTAACTCTGAAAATTTTTTCAAAAAATTGTACATGTGTGAACGTAGTATCCACTGAGTATTTTAGTTTAAAGTGTGCATAAGTTATAACCAGTGAATAAAAGGCAGTTTTTAAGTTGGATATATATATATATATATATATGTTAAGTAGGAAATGAAAGAAATATTTACATTATTGAAGATTACTTAGAAAAATGAGTAAAAATAAGTATGGTTGTACAATTTGAATATTAATATTGTACTTTGTTCTAATTTAAAAAAGGCAGTTTGATGGAAATCATTGTTTCATTTTCAACTTTTAATTTTTTTTAAAGCAAAAAAATCAATTTTTAAGTTTAAGAACATATATTTTTTATAAAATATCCAGAAATATCTAGTTAGTATTTTGTAGGACTTCATACATACAAGATGCCTGATTCTGGTCAACATAGTGTTTTAAAGAATATGTTTGATTATGACAGTAAGACATTACATAAATAAACAGCAACTAAAATAAATGACTACTCATAAAACCAAACTAGTGATAAAAATAATCAAGCAGAAAGGAAAATATACACAGTACGAAAAAAAAAGGTTTGTATTGAATTTGTGCACAACCCCTCAACTAAAGATTTTAAATGAAAGTTTCAAGTTCCAGCACTGCAATGATTTTTCAAAAATATTCAATTTTGAATTTTCAGTATCTCATTATGTATTATGTTTAATATATGTGTACTTTCAAATGTCTTTTTAGAGGTTGGATTTCATTTTTATAACTGGCCATTTTTTATATAGAGTGTCTACATTTGGAGAAATTTATGGCAGAAAAAAATAACTGCATGTTGCTAGAAAACTTCTTAGGAAGTACAATGCTAAAGTCCATGGTTTAAATAGTTCTACACTAAAGTAATTAAAAAACTTTGTAAATAACACACATAAGAAGAATTTTACTTCTTATGTGTGTTATTTACAAAGTTTTTTAATTACTTTATCGTTTAACACCAGTATTTTGAGTGTTTTTTCAGTAGTTCTACACTGTTTGGAACAATTTGAAACACCTGGCATTCATGCATAGTTTCTCTAATCTTTAAGCAGATGAGTTTTCAATCTAAGACAAGAATTAGATAATACTTTTGTATTCTGAGATAGAACAAATAAACACATTTTGGATGTGTATTTTTAATACATTCACTTATATTAATCCCCAAATTTGCTTTACAGCAACATATATTCATTTTATGATCTCAAATATTTCCAAACATTAATATAAGATATTTTAGCTATGTTTATGTTCAGATTTAGCATAAAATGATCAGGGTGTGTCTACCAGGTAAGTCATAGTCATCAAAATGTCAAAAATGAGAACAAACTCAAAGTCACGAAAAAGTTATGACATGAAAATCCCAGGTCATAGAATTTGTAATAAATTCTGACATGGATTTTGTTTCATAACACCAGTTCATATTTTAATGTATGAAAAAGATTAGTTATCAATCACATTCAGTCAATATATATTCACTGAAAAGCATGGGTGCCGGCAGAATATTTCCCAGGAGGGGGGCAAAGACTACTCAAGAGGGGGCAAAGACTACTTCAATATATGGTTACCATGTTGGAAAGAGCAAAAAAGCAAGGAAAAACACTGCATACAAAAATCCAGGTGGGGGCATTACCCTCCCTTGCCCCATGCTGCCGGCGCCCATGCTGATAAGACAATAAATGATATCTTAAATTTTGTAGACACCCTTATGATTTATATATGTTCTTTTTGTTACTGACCAGATAAATTATTATAAATTTTAAATGCCTGCTAAATTACTGCTTTATTATTAACTAGCTGAAGTACCCATCGTTGGCGGGTTAGTACTGATTTCCAAATGAATGCAAATTTCCAAAAAGCAAGAACTTTCGTCAGCATTCTAGGAGTACACAGAATGGATGTAGTATATTGGCAAAGTAAAGAAAGCGAAGTTATAATTTTTATGTATTGTTAAAATATTACAGGTTAGAGAGTAACTAAGTAATTATTAATTCTTTTGGTTTATGGATAGAAAAAACATACTGTATATTAAGTTTAATTAGGAACAATTTATTTACCTAGATTACATATTTAATTCGGCATGCTAACTACGAAGTGAAAAAGTCAACAACTTACTTGTTACAGGCAAGAAGTGTTGCCACACAGAAAAACCAAAAAAAACCAATTTTCTTTTAACATAAATGAATGATTCAATGAACGAATCTTCAACACTTTCCCTTGTTAAAGAAAATAATAATAATTAAAACATGTTAAGAGTTATACAAGTCCTATCTTATCGCACAGAGTCAATAATCTTGGCTTAAATAATGGTTTTGTCATCATATCAGCAATTTGATTTTCTGTAGATATCTGCTGCACAATCAATTGCTTATCTGTGACTTTTTCTCTTATGAAAAAATGTTTTATGTTAATGTGCTTGGTGCGACGATGGAATTCTGGATTCTGCGACAGTCTAATTGCAGCTGTATTATCGACTTGAAGCACTGATACTCCATCTAACTGTGTAACACCAGAAAATAAACTTTTCAGTCAAATGATCTCTCTGGAGCATTCACTAGCAGCTATTATCTCTGCTTCTGTTGTAGAAGTTGCAACTACTGATTGTCTTTGACTAAACCATGATATAGCATCACCACTGTATAAAATCACAATACCACTGGTTGATCTTCCGGATGTTTTACATCCTCCAAAGTCAGCATGACTATAACATTCCAATAAACCAGGTTTGTAATTATACTTGTATAAAATGCCCTTATCACAGGAACCTGCAATGTATCTAAATACACGTTTCACTTTCATCCAATCATCTCTAGAAGGGTTTTCTAATTGGCGTGAAAGTACACCAACACAGTAAGCCAGATCTGGCCTTGTGCCTATCATTAAGTACATTAAAGCACCTACTGCTTCTCTGTAAGGAAATGTTACATTACATGGTTCATCACTCTTCTGCTCATTTGTGTTTTCTTTAAGCATAGGAGTAGATACTGGCTTAGCATCTTCCATACCAAACTTTTGAAGAACTCTTTTGGTATATGCTTGCTGATTGATTTTGATACTTCCATTTTCGAAATGATGAATTTCAAGACCAAGGAAATAATTTGCTGTTTTGGTTGTGATGTTGAATTTTGACTTCAAATCATTTATGAATTTTTCAGAATCTTGCAAGTCAGTTGCTGCAACTAATCCATCATCAACATATAAGCAAACAATTAACTTCTTTCCATTTTTGTCTCTGATATATAAACATGGATCAGCTTCACTTGTTTTGAATCCAAGTTCTGACAAAAACTCTCCAAAATACCTGTTCCAACAGCGAGAGGCCTGCTTGAGTCCATAGAGACTGCGATTTAATCTACAAACTCTATCTGTACCATCACTGTAACCTTCAGGTTGATGCATCAGGGATGAGATTTTTCCGGCTTTTGCCGGATTTCCGGCTTTTTGCGTTTGTTTGGAAGAAAATTCCTCCGTTTCCGCCTTTTCCTCCCTTTTTCAGAATCCACATTTTCCCCAATCTGAATCCGTTTATCCCACGCGAAAAATGGTCTTTCGCCCACGTGGTGACAAGATTTTTTCTCTGGACGCCGTACGTAAAACTCTATGTAAAAACGTCATGTGCTCCTCCCTTTCGGTAGACGTCATTATTTTCATTAGCCAATAAGATGGAATGTTTTCACTTCTAAAGGAGAAAACAAGACAAGCAGTCGGCTATAAACAAGTGCAATATTCGCCTTTTATACCCTCTTCCCCCCACCCTGCTCAGCCACCTGGAGCTAACGAGAGAAGTTTGGCATTCCAAGCGATGTAAAGGGTGTTTAGACCCACTGCATTGTGCTTTTTAATCATACTTAGGAAAGTGTAGTTTTCAATGTGTTAGTTATTTATTGTTTACACTGTATATTGTTTTCTATTTCGATGTTCACATAAGACATAACCATGTCTTGTGTTCGCGGGGACATTGTAAACCGGTCTGCTTCTGTCGACGTGCGAAAGATCGATAAAGGAATAAAGAATCCATGGCGATGGGATTGGCTTGAAAAAAAGGTTGGAGACATTAATTTGAATGAATGCATAAGGAAATTAAATAAATCTGGTACATGTTATTGTATTGTTTGTGGTAAAGAAATCATATATGGCTCTAAAGGGTACCTTGCTTTGGTTCGCCACGTGAAATCTAGGGTGCACATGTCATTTCTGAAGATCCGAAAGGAGAACTTTGCATTACCTGGTGAGTTGTAATTAGCTTTATCTTACTATTCTTGAAACTGCATTTTATGTATATTTAGGATTTGTAACATGTATCAGAGATGAGTTCGGGCTCATTTTTTGAAGCCCGAGCCTGCCCGAGCCCGAAGACTTTTAATCCGAGCCCGCCCGAGCCCGAGCAATATTGTTAAAGTTTGAGACCGAGCCCGCCCGAGCCCGAAATTTCAGCTAAAGACAAATAAAATTAACTACTTCATTAATAAGATACAATAAATTTTGGAGCTTCACACACCTTCTAGTCCCCCGTGCCGCTATTTTTTGAAATAAGTACGTCTATTTATCCCATGAATCACTTTTTAAAATCTGTTTCAAGGATAATGTTCAACAAAGGAGAAATTTTTCACGAGCCCGAGCCCGAACGCAATCGTGAATTACAGAGCCCGAGCCGGAGTCGGGCTCGGGCTCGGGCTTTCGGGCTCGGGCTGAGCCCGTCTCATCTCTACCATGTATTATTACTTAAAGTATTTTTATTAATATACATAGCAGCAAAATGTTCCAATTTTTCAGTCTTGTTGAACAAGGATTATCGGAATCTGACATTCCGATAAACCGATTTTCGACCCTTTGTTCCCGATTTTTCTTATTTTTACTTTCTTTAAAATTTAATTTCCAATTCATAATCTAAATTTTTTTTTTTCTTTCAATTTCGGAAAACTTCCGATAAAATCGGAAATTTTCCGATTTTTTGTTTATTTTTTCCGATCAGAGTCTGTTATCTTCCGATTTTCATAAGCATTATAAATTATGCATTTTTTAAAAAATTATTTCTACAATTGTAAGAAAAAATGGTCCAATATTGACCTTGTTTCAGATTTTTCACTTTTTTCTAATCACAGCCGCCAACCATTCCAAATTTTCCTGATTTGTTTTCATTTTTTTTTATTTGTATTCATTCTAAATTTAATTATCCAAACTTTTAGGAAGTGGTGATTCCAGAGCTGGAAGGAGTGAAATTCCATATGGACTACATCCAATGTTTGCTGCTTGTCAACCAGTGGCTGAAGTGAATTTGCTGCAAACATCAACACCACTCAATGACAGAATAGCAAATTATTAAGCAATGCTCCTTGGTTTTTTGGCGGAAAAATCTCTGCCATTTTCTCTGGCACCAGATCTTCTCCACCTGGTAAAAGAAATGTCAAAAGATAAAAAGGCACTAAATCAGGTTACGTTGCATAGAACTGCTGCATCGTACAAGATGAGATTTGGTGTTGCGAAAACAGTAAAGGATGAACTTTTAGAAGATTTAGGCAGAGAGTATTTCTCTTTGAATGTGGACGAGAGCACAAGTAACAGTAATCAAAGAATAATAACTGTGCTTGTAAATTATTGTAACAAGGAAAGAATAATTGTTACCAAACATTTGTTTTCGTTCGCTGTTGATAATGTTAATAGTGAGATTATTTTTCAAGGAATTGTTACGATATTTGTTGAAAATAACATTCCTTGGAAAAATTTAATGTCTATTTTATTAGATTCTTGCAATGTTATGAGAGGAAAGTATGCTAGCCTTGAAGTTAAGATTCGTACGCAGTGTCTACATCTTCTGGACATTGATGGAGATAGTATCCATCATGTCCATAATGCTGCAAAACACTTTACAAAAACTTTTGGAATGCATATAGAGAATTTGTGTATAGATATCCATAATGATTTAAAGTGGTCGCCAGATATGCAAGCAGTATTTTCTGAAATCTGCAGTGCATTGAATATAAAGTGTACAATGCCTCAGACATTCATTCCAATTAGATGGCTTTCTGTGTATGATGCAGCCCAGGATTTATTAAGGCTACTTGGCGCCTTAACTATCTTTTATTATTCATTTTTGTGCAGCACAAAAAAGTGCCAATTTCTTCACATTCTAATCAGCATCTACAAAGCCCGTGATGTTGGTAATTCTGCCCGAGAACACATAAGACATCTGCAGCGAATACTTTCAGAGAAAGTCCTTACACAAGCAGGCCAGGATCGAAAGAGCAGAATTGTCAAAAAATTGTTTGACTGTCATTTAGAAACCCAGTTAATTTCAAATCTGTTTGTGTCAGTGTTATCGCTGTTTAAAGAATATGTAAAGCTGTTCCAAACTGGTGTTCCCCTTATACATATTTTACATGGCAAACAGTTATCTTTAGTCAAAGACTTTTTGGCTTGCTTCATAAAAGCTGAAAAATTAGCCCCTCTCAAAGATTCTTCAAAAAAATTGAAATGTTTTGATGTATCTGACACAAACAATCATTTACCTACAAAATCTATATTTATGGGGGAATGTGTTAAAAAACTGTATACTTCAGTCCCAAAATCTCAGTTGGAGACTATATAGAAATTTTAAAAAAATGTTTTGAAATCTTATATTGCATGCTCAAAAAAATTACAACAAAAGATGCCATTAGATAATTTGTTACTGAATGCAGTTTCTGCAATTGATTCTTCTTGTAGGCAGCACTCACTTTCTTTGAAACTCATGAAAGATCTTTCTAACCTAGCAACCAATGTCATTAGTGACGAAGAAAAGGAAGCATATGACTTGGAAGTCCATTGCTACCATGTTGCCAAGCTACGTCAACCTGAACCAAATGAAGCTGTGGATAAATGGTGGGGGGAAATTGAAAATTCCACCAAGTTTCCACTTTTGTCCAGAATGGCATGTGCTCTTCTCACATGCTTTCATGGACCTAAAGTGGAATCGGCTTTTAGTATCATGAACTCTGTAATAACACCGGGTTCAAGTAGGCTGAATGTTGAATCATTTGACGCTATTCAGACTATTAAATACGAATTGAGTGCCAAGAAGAAAACTGCAGTTGAGTTTTTTTAGGAAAGGTGACTTTCTGCATGACCCAGTCGATAAGAGACTGTGCAAAAATATGCGATCTGCATACTTCAGTTACAAGAGTGATATGGTTTTGAAAACTAAGAAGTGTGTTACAGAACCAAGTTCTTCAAATGAAAAAATCCTGTGCAAAGAGGCTATCTATAAAGGCTACCAAATTACAAAGAAAAAAACATTTGAAAAAAATTTCTTTAAAGGCAAATGTTCCATCTACTTCAAATAAACATCCAGATAATGTCACTGAAAAACCAGTGCAGAAAACAAATGAAAAAATCTTGTCAAAAGTGGCAGCAAAGAGGCTGTCTGCAAAGGCTACCAAATTACAAAGAAAAAAACATTTGAAAAAAAATGTGTAAAATTTCTTTGAAGGGAAATGCTTCATCTACTTCAAATAAACATCCAGATAATGTCCCTGAAAAACCAGTGCAGAATACAAATGAACCCTCTGCCGAACAGAGTCTTTTGCCCATCAAAAATATGTTAACAGTTCCATCTTCAAATAAATGTAAACTTGATAATAATGTCACTGAAAAATGTAAGAAACAGAAAACAAATGAGCCGTCTCCAAAATGGAGCAAAGGTCCTTTAATATCATAGAAATGTTTGCCAGAAAATGACTGTATTCTTTTATTAAATAGTTATTAAAGTACTAGATTATGTGCTTGTTAAATTAGTCAGTTCTATTTGTACTTTGTGTGTATGGCATTTTCCTGATCTTTTTTTATAACTGAAATTTGGAGAATACTAGTGTGTTCTGTTTTCAGTACAATATGTGGCATATATTAATTTCTTGACAAATATTTGAAGTGTGAATATTATGTGATGGGAAAATTTTCCTTATATCTTTAAAAGTGTTAAATCAGCCACTTTAAAAACTTTTTTATATAATTTTCAAATTGAATAGAATTAAATTTTATTTAAAAAAGAATAGTGTTTGATTTGAATTTTGGATACTGTCCAAATGTGCTCCCGCACACTATTTTGATGCATTTTTTTTTTAATAATGACCCTTCCGCGTGCTTTTTTGAAAAATTTATTGGACTTCCTCCTTTTTGCTCTCTGACCACTCTCATCCCTGATGCATGTATATGGCTTCATCAAGTTTGCCATACAAAAATGCTGAACAAACATCAAACTGTGTAAGATGCATTCTATCATTAGCTGCTATATTTAAAATTGAACGAACCGTTGCCATCTTAGTCACAGGACTGTAAGTTTGATCATAGTCAACTCCATATCGCTGAGTGAATCCTTTAGCCACTAACCTGGCTTTGTACTTTTCAATACTTCCATCAGGATTTCTTTTAATCTTGTAAACCCACTTGCATGGAATAGCTTTAGAATTTTTCGTCAATTCTTCTAAGGTCCAAGTTTCATTTTCAGTTAATGAGGCCATTTCTTTGTCCATTGCATCTTTCCAGTGCTTTCTCTGCTTACATTCGATGGCTTCTTCAAATGTAACAGGTTCTTCAAAATCAGCAATAAAGGCTTCAACCATCATTATGTAATATTCATAGCGTTTCGGCGTTCCTAAATTATTTCTGTTTCTCAGTTCTCTGTGTTTTGATTCTCTGCTTGAATGAGTGTCAGTACATTCATCATCTGATTCATTTCTGAAATCTTCATCATCTGGCTCATTTCTAAAATCTTCTTCATGAATTGGTTTTGACATCTCTTCTGACTTTCCCTGATTTTTAGATTCAAAACTCACTTTATTTTCATCTGTAGTAGGAAACTGGACAACTTTTTCACAGTTCAATATTTTTTCATCAAATCTGACATCTCTTGAACATATGACAGTGTTTGATTCCTGAACCCAAAGACGATAGCTTTCATCTCCATCATATCCAATCAAAAAGGCTTTGATTGCTTTATTATCCATTTTTCTTCTTTTTTGTTTTGGTATATGGGCATAGCACACAGATCCTATAATTCTTAAGTGTTTGATTCTTGGTTTCTTCCCAGTCCACAATTCATAAGGGCTCACATTTTTAATTGATGATTTTTCAGTTCTATTAAGTATGTACACTGGGGTGTTAACAAGCTCAGCCCATAATGCTGGAGGTAATTCAATACCAGGATTTGAATTCTTTAATGTTCTGGCCATTTCAACAACAGTTCTATTCTGTCTTTCACTTCCACCATTTTGCTGTGGGGTGTATGGGGCTGTAAATCTTTGAACAATTCCCTTCTTCTTCAGTAAAATTTCAACTTCTTTGCTATTAAACTCTCCTCCATTATCACTTATAATCTCTTTGACATTATGACCTAAATTTCCAGTATAGGCTAAAAATTCTTCGAGGGAATTGACAACATCAGACTTTTGCCTAAGAAAGTAGATACAGCAGAACTTTGTAAACTGATCTTTAAAAACGACAAAATATTGAAATTTTCTAAAGGATTTATCAAATGGACCACATACATCTGCAGAAATTAATTCTCCAGGATAAGAACAATTATCTCTAGATCCAAAACTTAATCTATGAGCTTTCCCAAACATGCATGCTTCACATAACTCTTCTTTAACATTAACCTTTATATTCATTTCATGATTTAAGAGAGATTTTACATGGCATTTGTCTTGGTGACCCCAACGTTCATGATAAAGTTGTAACAGTGAATCATCTGATGTGGCTAAGTTCACTTCAATGGATCTTTTGGGGGTTATAACTTTCATATTAGCCTTAAAAAGTCCTCTTCCTCTGCTTCGAATTCCATGTAAAACACAAATGTCATCAATTTTCAGCCAACACTCAGTTGAATTTGATTCAAAACGACTATTGGCATGTCTATCATGAGTGGCCAACACAGAAAATAGATTCTTGCTAATCTCAGGAACATACCACACATCTTTTAAGTATTTTAACTGCTTCTTATTGTTAACTATAGTGACAATCTGAATTGTACCTTTACCAAGGGCTGGTAGAGCTTTTCCATTTGCTGCAATTATTCCTTGAGGAGGCTCAAATTCTTCAAAATCAATAAAGTCCTTGCCATTCATAGTGATATGTCTGGAAGCACCATTATCGATAAACCAACAGTCTTGAAGGATCTCTGAAGCAAATGCCTCTTCATCAAGCGACATCAAACTTAAGTTGGTGGCTGTACAAGAAGTTCCTACTTTTCTTGAATCAGAAGTAGGCTTCGGTGGCCTACCATCAGCAATCCACTTGGAACAGTTTTTGACCCAGTGACCTTTTTGATGACAATAATTACAGTTATTGGATTTTCTTTTAGGCAAAAAATGTCTATTTTTCTTATCTTTCACTATAAGAGCTTCCTGTTCAGTTGCACTATCTTCTTCTCGATTTTTGAACTCCCTTTCATAAGAACATAACTGGGTTGTTAGTTCATCAACAGTTCTTTTGTCATCACCTAACAACAACCAACTGGACCTATAAGTGATATATTCATTTGGGAGTATATCTAAGATCTTGCAGTTTAAAAGTAATTCAGGTAGTGTAGCTTCATTCTTGTTTTGCAGTCCTGAATTTAATTCGTTCCACATATTCTATAACTTCGAAAGATGAGCCGCTATATTTTCATTTTCGTTCCATTTAAACTGAAAAAACTTCATGCAAATATTATACAGTTGATTTTCTGATGACGCTTCATACAGCTTATGCAATTCTATCCAAATTTCTCGAGCAGTTTGAAAACGCATTACCTTATGGAGGATTTCTTCTGTCATGGAGTTTGTTAAGACAACCATTGCATTGTTATTAGCCTTCTGAAAATCCTTAAAATCTTTCTCGTACTTTGTTCGGGCAGCGGCATCAGCGTCCGCGGCAAGACTTACAGGTTTAATCAACTTCCCTTCAACTGCTTCTAAAGCACCAGCATGGCAGTTCAAAATGAATTTTATTCTATATTTCCAAACTTGCCAATCTGTTTCACCAGCTAATGGTTTAATCTGAACTTTAGATAAATCCATCCTGGATAAAATCCGCGTGGTTAGGCTTAATGCGTACGTTCTAAATGACTTAATTTAAATTTAACATTACGCGCAGGGAATGCGATGTTGTTCCCATAACCTATTAATTCTTTTGGTTTATGGATAGAAAAAACATACTGTATATTAAGTTTAATTAGGAACAATTTATTTACCTAGATTACATATTTAATTCGGCATGCTAACTACGAAGTGAAAAAAGTCAACAACTTACTCGTTACAGGCAAGAAGTGTTGCCACTCAGAAAAACCAAAAAAAACAATTTTCTTTTAACATAAATGAATGATTCAATGAACGAATCTTCAACAGTAATATCATTTCATTCGCTTTAGTCGTAATTATGTGATGCGCGAACGAATATTAATGCATATTGAAATAATTTTCAGAAAATCTCAAAAACTAATCAATATTTTTGAAAAATTGGAAGCCTAGAATTTAAGTTGAGTGACAACCTATCATGTCATCAAATTTCGTTTCATTCCCTGCAGTCTTTATTTCATGATGCTGGAACAAAATTTCAGCATTTTAAAATGATTTTCACAAAATATTAAAAGGTTAAAAATACACAAATAAAATCCCTCGGTAGCAGATTTTGGTGATTTATTTATGGGTGCTATATAGGAATGGGATAATAAATGTGGGTGCTATATAGGAATTACTAAAAGAAAAATTAAAGAAAGGAAAAAGGAACACTCTAACGATATTAAATTCAATAAACCCAGCACCGCTCTCTCTAAAATAGCCCAAGAACAACCCATTAAAATTAGCTTTAATGAAAGCAAAAAACTAGCAGACTATAAAAATATCAATTGCGCTCTTAAGATGGAAGCACTTAAAATCTTAACTACAGATGGCGCTGTAAACGACATGACACATGCGCAGATTGATCCGGGATGGAGCGAGACATTGAGGAAGAGATCAGTGCAGACAAGAAACGGCGAAGGCTGAAGAAGGTGGTGGCCGCCACCGAAAGTTGCTACCGAGGGATTTTATTTGTGTATTTTTAACCTTTTAATATTTTAATGCAAGTCATTCTTACTTCTTTTAATTAGATTTTCATAATATTGCAAAATGTAATCAAAATATTTTAAAAATTCAATGCCTATAAATTAAGATTAGTAACTACCTATCATATCACTCAATTTCGTATCATTCGTATTAGTCGTTATTATGTGATGCTTGAAGAAATATAAACATATTTTGAGAGAATTTTGACAAAATCTCAAAATCTAACAAAAAAATGTTTAAAAAATTGGACACCTATAGTTTATGTTGGGCAACCATCTATCCTGTGATCAAATTTCATATCATTCGCTTTAGTCATTATTATGTAATGCATGAACAAAGATTCACTCTGTTTTAAACAATTTTTGCAAAATCTCGAAATCTGATCAATTTTTTAAAATTAGATGCTTATATTTTAAGGTGAGTGACCACCTATCATTTCACCAAATATAATTTTTTGACCTTTGCAGTTATTTTGTGATGTGGGAACACAAATTTACCCAGTTTGAAGCGGTTTTTGCAAAAACTCAAAATCTAATCAAGATTTTTAAAAAATTCAACACTTATGTTTTAAGTTGAATGACCCCCCTATCATGATACCAAATTTTGTTTCATTCGCTTCAGTTGTTTTTACTTGATGGTCGAACACAAATTTATGCAGTTTGAAACAATTTTTGGAAAATCTCAATATCTAATTAAGATTTTTAAAAAATTTGCTGCGTATGTTTTTAGTTTGAGTGACCACCAATCATGATACCAAATTTCATTTCAATCGCTTCAGTCGTTTTTACGTGAGCATCACGCTCAAACACGAATTTATGCAGTTTGAAAGGATTTTCGCAAAATCCCAAATTCCAATCAAGATTTTTAAAAAATTCGATGCCTATGTTTTAATTTGAGTGACCACCTATCATGACACCAAATTTCATGTCATTCACTTCAGTCGTTTTTATGTGATGTTTGAGCAAAAAAGCATCACAGACAGAATGACAGAACAGCAGACAGACAAACTTTTTTTTGAGGGTCGCACCGGATTCCCAGGTGCTTGAAACGGATAGAAATCACAAAATTTTTGAATTCCAAGAAATGTACAGACAAAAGCCTATATAGATAAAAATATTTTAGTTTATTTTGATTTCTACTTAATAATCCAAATTTGAAATTGCAATTTTGTATATATACCATGTAACATAAACAATAAATTTAATGTTTTTTAAATTTATTGTTTGGTAGGAAAAGGGTTCACAACTAAAAGTACATTTGAAGGGTTTGCTGTAAAAGAGAAGTAGCTCCATCCTACGTGAATTTGGAGGTGCACATATTATCTTGTAGAAAATAATCTATTTTGTTTCGTACCAAAGAGATAAAGTTCTAATTGATAGTTCTTGCTTTACTCAAGAAATAAAGCTGCTTGTCTCATTAGTTTGTGTTAAACCCAAACTTTTTTTTTGTAGTTTTCCAAAGAGTTGAAAAGTTAGAGTTGCCTCCTTTTTGCAGTAAGCCCTTCATTTATTTTAGTGTATTCAAATGGATGCTGTAGTTGATCTATAATGTTGGTATGGATGAATAATAAATTAAAAAAAGTGTGAAAATAATTTTTCATTACACCAGCATTTTTGAGTGTTTTTTAATATTATTGAATAATGTCCTCATTTAAATGTACAGCTGTGGGAAAAAGAATGCCAACTTGTACTTTTTTCAGCCATCATTCATCATTCAGAAAAGTTACAGATACCAGTCCTTCACAATTGACGTACACTTTAATTTTGCTATAGATAAAAGTTGCATAACGGGCCATCTACATATTAAAATTCGCACCAACTTCCTCCCCCCCAATAGCAACCCCTAGATTTCACTTCATATTTCAAATATGTAGCTTATTTTAACCCCGGATACCAATTTTCAATAAATTTGAACTGAAAATGGATGAATTATGAGCTTCTAAAATCTTCCTTCCCATATGTTAAATTTTTTTTTCATACTTTAATTCATATCTCATATAATATTAATAATAAGAAGCTGATTTTTATTCGTACTATTAGAACTAAACGGCCAAAATATAATTTACTATTATTATGATTTTTTTTAAAACATTAATATGAATTATTAAATTAATATTAAACAAAATTATGAATAGCGATTTATCCAAATTTCAATGCAAATAGATGCAGAAAGTATATTACATGGCTGTGCAAAATTTCAAATTTTTATGTTCAGTCGTTTAATTTATATTAAATAAAATGTTATTTTCATGAGTTAAGGGATCATATAGAAATTTATTAAGTGACAATTTTTTGAAAATTGCATAAAATAAATGTAAATTAGATTTCTTTTGTGCAAGAACAGTAAAAGATAGCGGTATTAAAAAAACATCTAATTTTAAAGAGGTTGGTGGTGATTCTATAAAGCATCTATTGTTGCGTCCGCTACCATATCCCCCCAAATAAAATATTTTCCATATATAGAATTAGATGCCGTAGATGTATGTCTTCCAATACAACATCCTGTTTCTGAAAAACTAACATCCTCAACATTCCAGGGATGAATTTGACTTTTTTTTAATATTGGAAACATCAGGTCTTGGGACCCATACTTTATCAAACATTCAGAATCACATTTTTCTGTCTAAATTTTCATCTGAAATTAAAATACTGGCAAAAGCCGGCAATGGGCAAGAATATTGCCCATTGCAGATGATAATGTTAAATGAAGAAAGTGAAACAACAAACACAATGATAATATTGGGTTGGCAAAAAAGTAATTGCGTTTTTTACATGAAATTCAAACAAAAATAAATTTTCAATCATGAAACCATTCTTCAAGTTCGACCATTGCTGAGTAGCATTCATGCTTGTAGTCAAAAGAGGAGAGAACAGCTTGTCACTCCTGGCAACATTTCACCTGTCTAAAAGAACCTTAAAGAGAAATACTCAATAACAATTTCAAAATTAGAAAGATTTTCAAAATTGTGAGCAGTCATTTTGCATTTTTCCTTTAAATCATGTATACAAATCAAGGAAGTCATGGACTCGCGGGTCATTTGGGCCACTGACTAACTATTCTAATTTCTACCCCTGACATTCTCAGTGCAAAAAACTCTGACTAGAAACAGTGTTTTATTTGAGAGTAATATTTATTTCTTTTAACTCTTGCAAGTGAAATTAATGAAAGGCGAAAATTTCGGAACCTACAAATAGCATTTTTCAATTTGCAGAAAGTCCCTTAAAATCACATAAAAAATAATTTGTGATATCTCGGAAATTATCGTAGAAAATTGGAGAAAATTTATATTTATGCTAATCTGAACGTTTTCTTTTGTTTGATGAAGTCAAAATACAGTGGTGCCATTGAGAAAAAGGAAGTTGATGCAGAATTGAATATGAAGATGGCCCCTTATGCAAATTAAAGTAATAGTAAATGAAAGTGTACATTATTTGCAAACAAATGGTATCTATAACTTTGCTGTACGATGAATAACAGCAAAATAAAGAGCAAGTAGGCATTTCCCCTTCCCCCCCCCCCCCCCCGCAGCTGTACATTTTAGCTTCAGTATTTATCATTTTGGGTTTTATCAAGGTATGGTTGCTGTTGTAGAAAATTGAATTGACTTTTTTAAAAATTAGTTTTCATTTTGAAAATCTTTGTAAATTTTCAGATGGAGAACAAAACAAAATCTGGATTTTTCTTATCTGATGATGTATGCACAACCAAAAGGGACATTTTATGTTCAGGTATACATTTTTCGATTTCATATTAATACTTTTGATTATCTAATGTAAATATTTATGAAAGATTATGTGATATATAATAATATAGTTCCCTTTTTATCTTTCAGTGTTTAGCTTTCTTTGTACATATTTTACACAACATTTGATAACTTTATATATGCACAAGTAGTGAAAAGTATGTAATAATAATTACTAATGATATGTTCTAATAATTTGGTAGTAATTGTAATAAAAAAATAATTGCATAGTAATTGTATTTTTTTATAAGCATAACTGTAAATGTTAGCTTCCCTGTCAGGTGCACATGATAGAGGAAAGACAACTTCAAGGGAAAATGTTATTTGCTGTTTAAAAAAAAAAAAAAAAAATGTTACAAATGCTTAAAATATTTAGTAATATTGCTTTCAATAACATTTTTCAACTTACAAATGTAAAATGAACAAACATATGCAGTAAAAATGTGCTATTTTTTTGATCAAATTAATTTTAAACAATGTTACTGCTGAAGGGTTAAAAAGACATCTAAACTGGTAAAGTGCCTGTGAACTATGTTAATAGTGTATTGTTATTTTAATTTATGACCATTTACGTGTTAATCTTTTACAAATTCTCAAATCAAAGAGGGTCTGCCAAACAACAAAGTTATAAAACACTGCAATTTTTCTGTGGTGAACTTTAGAATTAGCTACATAGTGAGTTCTTGAACAATGGCCTGCTATTTCATCTTTTTTTTTTCTTTTACTTTTCTTTCTTTCCTTTTTTTATTTATTTATTTATTTATTTTTTTTTTGAGCCCACTAATACAAAAGTATTGTAAAATTGATACTAAAGAGTAGTATCAGGGCTAAGCTAAATTTTATTATATTCAAAGTTAATATTTCCTTAGGATTTACTGAATTTTGCAAGAAAAATTAAAGAAGACAAAACTCATGATTGCTAAAAATATTCTAAACCCATATTATAAAACCCATCAGAATGTGTATCAATTACAATAAAGCTGCTAGTCTGCTAAAAGTGTTCATAAAAATTAATACTATCTACAGGAACAAAAGAGTATTGAAGAACTGAAGATAACTATAATGAAAACACAAACAAATAAGCAAAAAAACTAAAAATAATTATTTCACTATAATGACACCATTGCAACTCAAATATCCTTATACCCTAAGAGATTTGCCTAATTATCGTTTGTCTATTGTGCTGATGAGAATTGAAAAATTCTTTTATTTTGCCATTGATCATGTGATTAGATGTTGACCAGATTAATATGCAACCACCATTAAGGTACTCCCTTTCTAATAAAAAAAGAGTCATAAAAATCAGTACATGTATTACTATAACGTTATTTTTTCATGCAGATTTTTATCTTGAAGATAAAAAGTAGGATGTGGTTAAAAAAAAAAAAAATGCTAAAAATACATTAAAAGAGAGATAAAAAAAGAAGATAATGAATTGAGCAGCTTCTCCTTTTAAAAAAAATGTCTGTTGAAAAGGCACTACTGTAATTTATAGAAGAAATGCTGCGGCATTTATGAGTATAAAAGTTAAAAAATAGTAAGTGCAGCGTTTGTATCGGGTGTGGCATTTACAATATTTAAAAAAAATTTTCAAATGATCTTCAATGAAAAATTGTCAAAATTACTTAGTAATAATTGCCTCCAAAGATAGCGCCATCACTGATCATGTACTTTTTAGCAGGACACAGAGCATAGTGTAACGAATCAGAATGCAAACCTACCTCAGTAGAAAAATGGTTTGATCCTTGGAGAAAGTGAGACATCGGAACGATTACAATTGACCGTGATCATTTATAAATACAGTAGAAGATCTTTATAAGGCAAACCTCGAAACGCAAGGTTTTGCATTATATAGAATTTTGCGTTATATGGATCATTCACTTATATCATTAAACTTCCCTAGTAAACATATTAAAATATAGCTGGAACACATAAATATAATGCTTAAAACTTTTTTAAAATACAAATACTACTTAAAAAAACAAAAAAATGGAATTTATTTATTTACAGAAAAAATAAATAAATTGAAATTACCAAAAGCATTAAAGTTTATTTGTTAAACAATATATTAATTTTGATTTGTTTTAGAATTTGCAATCTCTCAACAAATAACTTTTCTTGCAGCTTTTGAACAGGTAATAATTTTACTTTGGTTACACAGTCTTGTGTTTCTAGGAATTTAAAATATTGATCTCTTATGGAAATTTCTTCAGATTCTGAAAGTTTTTCAACGTTCTCTCCAGCATTTGATTCTGTTTCAGAATTGTTTTCCTCTTGTTTTGAAACAGAGGAAATTATTTCAGCACTGGTCAAATGATTAACAATTTGTGACTTATCATCCATTACCAAATATTCAAAAATGTTTTCTTCATGCAGGTTTGCAAACTGAGTACATTTGTGCATGCATTTTGTGCACAATGCATTAGTTCAGCAGTTTTCATTGTAACTAATGATGGCTTAAATCCAGTTCCAAAATTTAGTTTTAAAATAGTGTTACATTGAGAAAACTCTCCCTCCCCTACTTCTCACAGACTGTTTAAAAGTATTTTACTGTCAATATTGAGACAAGCATATCGTTGGGCGGGGCGCGTCCCCCCCCCCCCAACTTTGTTTAGAAAACCATTCATTTTAAAACCTTTCTTCTTGCCAAAATTAAAGAAACATGGCTATTTTTACTTTAGAATATGCTATGTGCATTCCCTCACACACACACACACACAAATAAATAAATAAAAAAACCATTTTGGTGATGCTGCGTATGATTTAGGAAGCCAAGTAACACGATTTAATATAAAACAAATCAATGTTTTTAATTTACAAAGAGAAATATAACTAAATAAATAAACGTCTGTTTGGGAAGTCAATTGTAGAGGAGGGAGAAAGAGAGTGGTTCTGTAGTGGAGGGAAAAAGGGAGAGGTTCCTTGTTTTTTTAAAGTAAACATTTCTTCCTCTTCGACCCAGCCGGCCAGCTGTTATGCTGATAATGCATAATGCATGCATGCATGCACGGGAGAATAATTGTTTATTTTAAGCTTGGCATGTTGTGGGATTTATCTAATGTCTCAAAATTAATTCACTAGGAAAGCAATAATAATAAAAAAAAAAAAGCAGATCGTAGAAATTTCTTAATTGTGATTTTCTCTATTTACATCCGCAGTGTTAATGCGGTTTATGGAGAATTGCGGTTTATCGAATTGCGGTATATCGATCTTCTACTGTATATGTAATATTATTTCGGAATATTTTTAAAGTTTGATTTCATTTAGATAAAAATTACTACCTTTTTATAAATTTAACATTAACTACTCATAATCTTTTAAAAAATAGATAGTAATCATAATCAATATCAGTTCTTGTAATCGACATCAGTACATTTTAGAACTATAATTAAATTTTAATGAAGGTTCTAATATATATTTTGATGGGTTAAAATTCAGTAAAATACCGCAAAAGTGACTGCCTTTGATTAAACGCATCCCGGTTTTTCGCATGAACTTCCATTGTTCTTGAAATTCTGTTCTTAATTCTACATTGTTCTTAAAATAAATACCAATGTTATAAATATCAGAAATAATAAATAAATAGAAACATCAAGAGTTATTACACAACATTCAAAATTTAAGGCAAACAATTTGCTAAAGCAAGCGCATTACATAATCAACAGTTGGCTGTCCAAAAAAATGTCTCCTTTTAACGGGAGCCTCTTTTACTTTCTCCCCCCTCCTCACACCTTGCTCTTGTTAATAGCACATGCTAGATTATCTGAACTTTTTGTGAATGCAAGAAGTTTTTTACAAAATTGGACACTGATTGTTTAAAAATGGAAAGAGTGAGCTTCGTAAAATAGCTGTAAGTACTTTAAAACAGGTATTATTCCAGTAGTTAGGTAGTTTTAAGTGAAAAAAATTGTTGGTAAAGGTTTTATTGTTTTCATAGCTTCAATTATGTCCCAATATGACTATACTAGGTTTTCCCCCTCCGCGGAGGTGAGTGTTGGCTCCTACGTTGAAAAATGTGATGTTTTGCAGTTTTTCTGAAATGTTTCGAAAACCACCCAAGAAAATGAACAAATATAACGGATATGCCAGTTGTAGAGCTTTACATTATCCTTAAAATGAGTACTCATTTAATATATTTTACTCCTTTTGCAAGTGCAGGAACACTTATCAAAATCCTTAATATAAAGGAAATCCAAGACTCTACAGACAGATGCCCGTCTTTGACCACCTGCAAAAAGTCTGCGTCTCCACAGGAAGCAGAAACATTATAATATCACATCTATCACTCTTTCCTTATGGAATTTGAGTCACATGGATTTAAACTTTCTAATGGGGTGGATGATATTCCTTAATTTGCCAATTATATATATTTAAAAAAAATAGCTACCTAATTTAAAAGCTAACTTTCTTAACATAAAAGCTAACCCCAAATTTAGCCACCAAATGGTGCTGAAAGCAGTTCTCTTGCATGGCGCATGCCAGCTTTACTATACCTTGACCCCACTTTTATTACTTGCTCTTGTTGTTCAGAAATTATTGGAGTGGCACAGATTTTAGCAGACACACTGTAGATATTTTAAACCACATTGAAATTTTCCAGATCAAGTACCATGATATAGCAACAAATTAATTAAATGGTAGCAGTAAATTATATTTTAAAGTTAATTTCTTTAGCAATGATCTGACAATCAATATTGGATGGAAAAGACACTTGAAATATTAAATATTCAATTTATATTTCTGTTTGCAATTTTAAAAGTTTACATAAATATATTGTGATGATTTAAACATTTTAATGGATATATTCAGACATTCAAAAAACTTTCTACTTGTTAGTAATTTTACTCTGATAAAATTCAATTAGAACTTGGATTAAAAATATTTTAATTCACTATTCAAGTCCGATTGAAAATTGTATAGTTCCTCTATTAATAAAAAGGAAGAAATTTTGATTAAGAGTTGCAATATAACGGACCTTGCTTGAAAAATGTATTAAAAATCTGTTAATATTACCACTCTATTTTAGCTTTTTCTGTCAGTATGATACCCAGCCAGCCACGATACATCGAATTAACGTCGCCGTCAACGTAGTTTCGACGTAATCATCGACGTTAAAAATCCTTGGATATGTCCACCTGTTTGCCCGTCGAGCGCTGAACTTCTCGACGGCGTATTACCCGCGAGGGGTGACCGTGAGAGATAACAATCTCGCTTAACTATGGCGTAAGAATGGAAAAGGGTGACCGCCAGGAAGAGAAAATCCCCGATATTGGTCGAACACTCGTCGCTATAACGGCAAAGGGAGACAGTCTCGGAATTCGTTTATAAAATTCAGCTCATAGTGGTTGATTTTACGTTATACCTTGTCGAATCGCTCCAACAGGACAGAGAAAACCGGCTTATATTCGTCTAATAGAAGTCGTTCTTTAAAGACTTCGCAGAATTTGTCGAATTCTGCCCATTTATAAACGTAGTAATTATGCCGCAATTCCAGACATTCAGAGAATAGACAAATACCATTTACATACATCGTGAAGGAATGGAAATTCAAACTGTTCTGATCTTGTGAACTTTTGCCGTTTAAAAAGGAAACATTTTATATTTCTATATAATACATTTTAATATTAGTTTGTTAGCTAATAAAAAGTTATTTTTTATTAAATGTGCAAAAATTACAAGTTTTAAATTAACTTCTAGTCGTTTAGATGAAGTTGTAAAATATACGTTCATAAAAATTTGAACACAGAGAAAATACATTAAAGAAAAATATAATCTTGATTTTTTGAATTTAATTGATCAGTAACTTGCATAAATAGCTTATGTCTCTATTTTACATTTTAAAGGGTTTACTTTTTCCCCCCGGTACATTTTATGAATTTTTTTTACTGTAGGTATATTTAATAAAGGGGGGGGGGTACGCTGTTTAATTCAATGTTATAAACAATCTAAATATCTTCATATATTGGTGAAAGATGGTGAAAAAGTAACTTAAAAATTAAATAAAATATTAGTAAATTTAGTTAAGTAAGGAATACAGTTTAAAATGCAATTTTACTAACAGTAAGTATAATTTACTTATTTTATATAAAAAAGATTACTTTTTAACCAATATATGAAAATATTTAGATAGTTTATAAGAGTAGATTAAATAATTTTTTGCACCCTTTTATTAAAAATACCTAATACAGCCAAAACGATTAATAAAATGTACCGGGGGAAAAAATGGAAACCCTTTAAAATGTAAATTAGTGACATAAGTTGTTCGTGCGAGTTACTTATCTGTTAGATTAAAAATCAAGATTATATTTTAACTTTAATATATTTTTGTATATGTTCAAACTTTTATGAATATAAATTTTATAACTTTATCTAAACGATTAGAAGTTAATTTAAAACTTGTTATTTCTAATCATTTAATTCAAAATTGCTTTTCATTAGCTAACAACTAGTAGTATAATGTATTATATTTAGAAATATAAAGTGTTTCCTTTTAAACGGCATGTGCACCCGACAAGAAGTTTGAATTTCCATGCTTTCACGACGTATATAAATGGTGTGTGACTGACATATTCTCTAAATGTCTGGAATTCCGGCATAATTACTACGTTTATAAACTGTCAGGATTCGACAAAATCGTCAAGGAACCACTTCTATTAGACGAATAAGCCTGCTTTTTTATCTCCATAGTTTATTATAGTTTTCCTGTAATAAAATATGAAGAAGTTTTCTATCTACAAATCCCCCCCCCCTCTCACCGTCCCACGAGAAAAATGTGGTCTACTTTATTACACAAACAGTTTTTTATTTGTCTCTTAATTCTTTGTTCAATTTTACTACTCCAAATAGGTTTAAATTACATACTAAATGCACACATATTAGTATACAATTTAAAAAGAAAAAAAAACTTTGCATAAAGTGCTTTAATCTGTTTCATTGTAAGTTATGCCATAATGCAATAATAAGTTGACTTTTGTTATAGTAAGTTTACATTAAGTAAATTTGTGCTTATAATGAGAAAAAATATTTCATATGCTTAAGGTAAACAGTTGATTTTATGCCAATTGTACCTTTATATTTCACTCTATAATACAAATAAGAAGACTTATAATTAGCAATTAAAAAGAAAATGAATAAAAGAAACAAAGCACATAATTATTAGTTAAATAATTACTTAACTCACCTCTAAAATTTTGATGGCTGGAATTAAAATTTGTAGTTACCCCGATAAACTTTAATAACATCACCGGCCAACACAATTTAAAGAGAGCCAGACAAACTTATTAATATGCCAAGCTAACGATAAATCATGTTAGCATTGAACTTGAAAAATATTCCAAGAGATACTTGAAAAATATCCACTTTTATAGTTAAAACTATGGAAATTTTACTGTTCTGTGTAGCCATTGACTACACACTGGAGCGAGTTCTGCCCTTGCATAAAAAACTGCGAAGTACGAGCCACACGAACCATGAACGAATACACACACAAAAAAGAAAAAAAAAAGCATCTGTTTTCTGAGAAAACGGTTGGGGTGGACATGCCAAAGGTCATGAGAAAGGACCCCGTAAATTCTGTCTCCCCTGCACTGTTTATTCGACGTTCAACTGACTGTTAACTAAGCTGAAAAAATTTCTCGATGCTCCATTGCGTGTTTCTTCTTGGCTGGCTGGGGGGGGGGGGGGTCTCTGAGACCGCCAAAGCCATAAGCGGAAAATCGGCGATGTATTGATGGATCATAGACCTCCTGAGGGCGACCAACATTAACAGTCGAAGATAGCCGCCTCCCTGACCAAAATCGAATGGCTCTTTTTGACGTCGACAACACAATGTATGTTTGATCTCTTTTAAACGCTATTTTTTGCTGTAATTTTTCCTCGACCTATTTTCGACATTTCGACATCGGGAATGCGTAATTTAAACGTGTGTGCGCTTGCTGGGATAATTAATTTGAAGGTAAGAAATTACTTAAAATAATATCTTAATGATTAATAACTCTTAGTTTCACCAATGACAATTTTATTTGTTTCTAAGGAGATTTTTAGCAGTTTTCAGAAATTAGCTAGCATTTATTCTCATAAATTTACTTTCTTCTTTAATGTTTGTTATAACCCTCTCTATTGGGAGAGAATTACAATTTAATCTTTTTAAAATCGGATAAAAAGATAAACTGTGAAGGTTTCAAATATAGAGAAGTATTTGAATGTTTTTGTACTAATTCTTGTAATTCTTTCTTGATGACACTTTCACTTATAGACTTGTAGCTAAAATGAATATGTGCAGCAAAAAATTGTACTGTTTGGGAGAAAAAAAGAAAGAACCATGGTATTGAAACTATTTAGAAATTAATAAAATTTAAAGGTTACTATTTATTATAGTAAAAAAGCTTTGCAGCTCTAGTAAAAAATATTTTAACTTAGTTTACTTTTGACACTACATGCACAAGGAAATCTGGCAAGTTCTCAACTAATAATGTTGATAATTTTTTTTTTCCAATTTGAAGACCATTTCGCAACAATATTAATGAATTTTTATCATATACGTATTAATATTATGCTAAGAAATTTCCAATTTGAATAAATAAATAATAATAATTTTTTAAAAAAGCTTAATCGATTTGCAAAATATTCTTAATTTATTTTACGGTTTAGTTTTGGATACAATTTGGTTTATTTTAGTTTTCTCAATCTGAATTCTTTTCATAATTCCACTCTTTCTGTTTAAGCCATGAGAAGAAATCAGAATAATTTCAGTGAAGTAATAAAAAAATTTCACCTAGAAACATGATAAACTACACAAAATCTGAATCACAGAAATGTTCATTAATCAAAATTTAAAGTTATTTTCAGTTATTTAAAAATTTGTTGTGAAAGTGAAAAGTATTTTCGATGATTAGTAATTTTTCTTGTATTCTATTTAAGTTATGTATAAAAAAATATTACTTTTTTCAGTCAAATTATGCTTCTATGATGATGTATTTGATGTCTACAAGACACATGCTTAGTACATTCATTTAAAAAATCAAAATATGAATAAACTTTGTTTTCCATACTCTATTTTTCATAATGCACAAGATTTTCTGAGGACCTTGAAATTATTTGTTCCTTTTTATTTAATTCCTTTTGAAGATCCTATCTACAATAGAAATAATGTGCACCAAAACATATAAAGAGAAAATGAGAGTGCATTCTATATATTTATATAAGGCATAATATAAATATTTTATTTTGCATGTTATGATAAATTTGAACTAAAATTGCATTATGCTTACTTTTACTATAATTGTTCTTATTGTATAATTATTGTAGTTAGAAGATGATATACTATCAAAACCTGGCTATATAGACAAAATGAAGAATTTTGCATACAAGCAAATCACTGAGAAAAAAGACTGGATGATACTGGATTTTTGTCAGCTTGGATTTATAGGTATATTTTAATAAATTGTGCAGTGTTTGAATTATGTGAGGTTATATCTGAACAAAAATGAGTACAGTTCTTTTGAATATTGCTTTTTTTTTTTTAAATGGAAACTATAATGGAATTCAAGTAAAGTACTTAAAACCATACATATTTACTTTGTCATACTTGTTAAATTTTCTGATTTTTATTGATAACTTTTAGTTTATTTTCTGGTCTTTCTAAGGGGGTTAGTACCCCTTAGAAAGTCTCTCACAGAGTGCAATCTCTCCTTCCCTCAGCCTAGATCACCCACGCAGATAATTGGCCATAATCCCTTATTACATTTCCAAAATTGTAAAGCGATATCTTTAAACTTTTCTAACCAAAATAGAAAATAAATTTTTATGTTTTAAAATGTATCATGTACACATTTTATTAGAAAATTAAATCTCTCAAAATTTTGAATTTGTAATTAAAAAATACACAAGATAACACTCCTGGAAAACCTTTATTGTTAAGGTACCTGAATGCTTCCTGTGCATGGACACTTCTAACTCTAAATCTACCAAAATTGTCAAGTCTTACTAGTGGCCAAGTGCATTTGCACTCTCAACTGGGAGACAGAAGGTGCCTTTAGTGTCGTTTGAAGTTTTCCATGGTTCTCTCTGAAACTTTGCATAAATACGGGTTAGTACCCCTTAGAAAGTCTCTCACAGAATGCAATCTCTCCTTCCCTCAGCCTAGATCACCCACACAGATAATTGGCCATAATCCCCTATTACATTACCAAATTTGTCAAACGATATCTTTAAACTTATTGTCAGAATTTCTTAAGGAAAAAAAACCTATTTCACTGACATTTGAATTTACTGTTTTATTTAAAACCACACTGAATATATTTTTCAATAATTTCTATTCACTTTTTTCATATTTTACCAAGAAATATATATTTTTGGCTTAACTACCTCTGAGTCATTTGACCTATGAAAGAATTTACATGAAATGATAATTGCCTGATAGAACCATAGCATAACTTTTTTGCTATTTCATCATACTTTGCTCTAATGTGTTATACAGTCGACTCTCAAAAATCTGTAATATTCTGAAATCTGCAGACATACACAAGCATAAACAAACAGTGAAACTTGCAATCAACTAAGATTAAAATTTAACAGTGAATGTGATGTTATTCATCATCCTGGTGAATTATTTTTATTCAGCAAATTGTTGATTTTTCTGTACTTTATTCTTTTTTTTTTCTTTTTAAAATAAATGATGGAAAGTTTGGTAACAGTGTAGTTAATGTGTAGCACAATTTATTGCCATCTCTATTCATCAACACTGATAATGATGACCATGTGTGGTCTGGATTCAGCAGAAATTCCTCAAAGGACAAAGCAAGGGTAGGAAGTGGAAATCATCATCAGAATGTTCACAAAAAACCCTATTGTAACTGCACTAAATACATGCAATAATATATCTTAATTTTATTCACAGCCATTTTTATATATATAAAAAAAAACTATATATTAAACAGAATAATCCAAAAGCAACTTGTTGCCTGGAGATATTTCTTAATGTGTTGCCAGAACTTCATTAAAAGCATTTCATTTTGTAGAGTAAAAAAAAAAGAAAACCTCAAAATTATGTGTGTTGCCACAGAGTATTCCCCCTAGTGACGAAGAGAGGAATGATCTCTGAGGTCTGAGGAACGATCAAAGCAATACATGAGAAATAGACTTTTAAGTAAAATAAGACATTGAAGTTCCATTGAAGTTCTTCACTCAAAGTGTATACAGGAGAACGAGATTTGCATTTTTTCTTACTTTTGTAGCTTTCTAAAAACTGTATTAAAGTAGCAAACATATGAGCGGCTTTGGGTATAAATCAGTGGTAAAAATTGAACATGCTTAAAAATCGACAAAGTTGGGTTAAAGTTGTTGGTCATGGAAAATCAATGCACTTAACTTTGTCAGGAAGAGGTTGGATTCCTTTTTCGGATACATTAAAACCTAAAAACTCAATTTCAGGTTTATATTGATTATGCTCTTCAGTGTCCTTTGAAGCTATTAGTATATCATCTATGAAGGCATAGACAGCTTTTAAGTTGTGAGTTACTTCATTGATGAAACATTGAAATGTCGCAGCAGCGTTGCACAATCCGAATTGCATGTGTGTGCTCTTGAACAAACCAAATGGAGTACAGATGGCTGTTTTATGCATATCATCAGGGTGAATGGGTATATGATGATAAGCCTTAGTGAGATCTATTCGACTAAAAATTTTAGCACCATGTATTTCAGCAGTAAAATCAGCTATGCATGTAATGGGATATTTATCTTTGATAGTTTGTGCATTTAAGGCACGATAGTCTTCTACGTGTCTCCATTCCAATGCTCCCTTTTTCGGTACCATGTGGAGAACTGATGCATAACTACTGTTGGAAGGTCTCACATGCCCCAATTGTAACTTATTTTTAAACTCTGCCTTTGCAATTTTCAAAGGATCAGGTGCTAACCATTGAAGTTTTGCTACTACAGGTGGATCTTTCGTTTGAATATAATGAACCCTGGTATGTTTCACACGCTGATTGGGATCAGGCAGTGCTGTTATAGAAGGGAGCTGTTTTAAAAGATCATGATATGGATTCTCATGAGAAACAGTTTTCACAGAATGGAGTTTAGCATTTTGCATTTGGCATGGTGTTTGAAAATTTGCTTTCAAATCTCTTGACCTACGAGACCTTTGTCTCGTAGGTCAGGTACCAATTCAGAATAATGGAGAACACTTGCTCCAATAATAGGTGAACTGGTGTTAGCTACTAAACAAGGTCATATTAGTTTTTTCTTAAACTAAAATCTAGAGAAAGTGTTTTTTGACCATATACAAATATTTTTGATGAATTGGCTGTAAAAAGTGTTTGCTGGGGTGGGCTACTTTTTGTTGATTATATGCTGGAATTATTGACACTACACTACCAGTATCGACCAAAATTGAAACATTTGTTTTACGGTCTCAAATGAACAGGCAATGTGAGGCTTTAGGTGAAGTGCCTCTACTCTTTGCCCTTCTTGCTTCCCTGCCAAGAGCAAGGTTTTACACATTTATCTTCCTTATATTTACTTCCAAAACAGCAATGATACCAGCACACAGAGTGATTGCAATTTGAAGACCTGTTTTAACTGCAAGATCGGTTTTGGTTCCTTCTAGAAGGTGAATAATTTCTCCGGATAGAAGGATTATCAACTCTTTTACAGTCAACTTCGGTTATAGTGAACCTGGATATAGTGAACTTTCAGCTATAGTGAACGCAAATTGTTAGTCCCGATTCACTTACATTAGAAATGTGCATAGAATTTTTCGGTTTTAGTGAACATGACTCCTGTTATAGTGAACCTAAAAACAGAACTTTGAAAATTCTGGAGAGGAGGTTTTTCGATGTCTGCATTCTCAAAGGTTGTCTGTATTGCATTCGACAAATACACAAAGAGATTATCAAACATCTGTTCCGAAATACAGGGGAATACATCTCTAACATGGCAAGTGGGTCTAACATGGGTCTAAAATGCCAAGGGGGAGGGACGAGGGGGAGAGGGAAACAATAGCGCACTTGAGAAAGGGCTTAGACTCTTGACCGCTGTGAAATCAGGAATTTATCCATTGCAGTGATGCATACTGATCTTTAGCTCTTCAATTCCCTTGCAAAACAGCCATAGTGTATGCCTCCCTGTACTCCTTTTGTCTGATATTCTCAGTGCTAAAAAAAGATAAGCTCATCTTTGCCACCCTGCATGAAAGGCCGTGACACCCACATTTCCACAATGAAGAAGGTAGCAATGACAATTTTTAAAAGAAACATGCAACTTTTTTCATTCTCATTCTTGACCAGAAAGAAAAGACTTCAAGCGCTTCAATCCAATTCATCAAACTATGCCCCTCCTAATTGTATTCACGCTTGCTATCCGGGGACTTCTGTAAAAGAGGATTAAATTCTTAGCCGGTTAGAATCGATGACATTTTTCGGCTACTAAGCACTTAACAAAAAGTAGGGTACATTTCATGGTGAACGAAAACGGACTTATCTCTCTTGTCCTTGAACGATTCCATTTTCCATTCCCGGTAAAATAACACAAGTTAAGGATTACCACTACACGCTATTGCTTGATTGACTGTAGCACTTTCCCGCCAATTGAATGAATCTCGCATATTATTGTTGCACTTAGGAGTAATAAGGCATTAATATGATTAATTATGTTTGATTTACACAAACATTCAGTGCAGAGATAAAACACTATTTTTTTCTTATGTGTATAATGGATTCCTTGGTCATATCGGGATACTTTGCTTATAGTGAACTTCGGATATAGTGAATGAAATTTGCCGGTCCCCAGAGGTTCACTATAACCGGAGTCGACTGTATTTAATTTTTCAATATCGCAACATAATTTATCTTCTGGGCTTTGTTCAATTAATTGTTAAACTACAAATGATTCAGTTGGTAATGGATTTATTTCAAAAATGTGATAGGAAATTTCAGCCGCTTTGCTTAAATTGAGATCAGAAAATGCAGCAAGAATTGATTGAACTCCGACTGGTAACCGTTGTAAAAATAATTCCATCATCAGGATATCTGGTACATTCAGACTTTCAGCACAGTGTTTCATCTGTTGGCTTATTCGAACCTAATTCCCCACCTTACAATGGATGTCGAATTTCTTGCTAACAGCTTTCTTCTGAATGATTTATGACCTCCATTTTCAATTGCATGTACAGGTCTCTGTCATTTGGTTTTATCAAGATATCTCGAACTAAAGATGCAACATCTGGCGGTAGGTGCAAGACTACATAGTTATATTTTGTAAATGATTGAATAATTGGCTGTGGTTTTATCAACGCAAAAGTGCTTTCACACATAATAAACCACAGGGCAGGATCTGAACAATTAAAATTGGGTATTTGAATTGCATTTATCTCTGTGATTTTGAATGTATAGAGTATTTTCCTCATTATAAAATCTCTGCAAAGAAAAAGCACATAAAAATAGCACAGTACCTTTAAACTGTATCCCTGTTCGGGTCACCAATGAACTGGAAGAACTCATCAGAAGGTTAATGAAAGAAAAAAAAAACATATGAACTGTGCCATATACATGTCATAATATCTCTCAATTTTATTCACAACCATTTTTATATATAAAAAAAAACAAAAAAAAAACACTTCATAGTAAACAGAATAATCCAAAAGCAACTCTTATTGCCTAGAGATATTTTTTAATGTGTTGTCACAACTTCATTGAAAGCATTTCATTTTGTAGAATTAAAAAAAAAAACTTATTAAGAAAAACTCAAAATTATGTGTGTTGCTCCAGGTACTCCTGTCCACCAAGAAAAAATTTGAGGGTGAATCCTTGTATAAAGAAGACTGTAGATTGGATTTTTAATGGGGATGAACCTGTCAAATGACAAGAAAATCATTTAGTGTTTATAAGGTAAATGCATTTTAAGGTTTAACAAATGAAGAAGATTCGGACTCAGATTCTGATGCAGAAACTGATAAAATTCTCTATGATAAGGGGTTAGAATTGGGGAAGGAATAATAGAAATTCCCGGTACAACAGAAATATGCTACTGACCAGTAAGTTATGGTGTTGTACAATGTTCAAAGAAAGCTCCAATTAGAGCATCCTAAAGGTTTAAAACAAGTAACATTAACACAAATGTTCTCAAATAAATAACTTAAGGGAAAATTTCATTTGTTGCATCATATTTTTCAAATTTTTAGTTTACTTATTCTTAAATAAGGGCTGTTTTATGAAATTTAGATTTTTATGGTAAAAATATTCTGCTCTTAATTTATCTCCTAAAATCTACAAAATCCCAAAATCTACACAAACCCTTCCGCCATGCTGCGTGGATTTCTGGGAGTCCACTGTATTTGTTGATCGATGTGCCTTTGGAGCCCTGCTGTGTACAGTCAACTCCCTCTAATCCGCACTCACTGGGACCAAGGGTTGTGCGGATTACAGGATTTTGCGGATTATAGGTCATTTTTTTTGTTTACATTTTTAGATTTAGAATTTCCCTTTAAATTATAGTCAATTTACTGTAAACAAATAGGAAATGATGAAAGAAAATGCATATGCTATTGAATAAAAACACAGTTAATTGTCAATATAAATACAATAAATAATACAATTAAATTTAGAGAATTTACTAAAGGACAGATGAAAGAAAATATTTATACTGCTGAACTAAAACACTATTTTTAATATTAAATACAATTACTAATACAAAATTAAAAGAATAAATTCTCTCTAAATTTCTATTTATTTTTCATTTTTTCACACATTGCAGTGATTGTAATTTGTTTAAGTGATTTTAATTTTTCTTCAGAAATTTTGTCCTGAAGCCTTCTAATTGTCAGTAACTCTTGGTCAATGACAAATAATTGCTTTTCCAAAATGTTTAAAGGGACCCCAAATCTGGAAGTTTTTCAACAAACAAACGTTCTTTATTTTTTAAAGGGCAGTTGTTGTTGTTGTTGTTTTTAATTTCTTTAAAAGACCGTTTTTAACTAAATATATATCTATTATAAAATATACAAGCTCAATCAGAAAGGGAGGAATTTCACTGGTCGCTCACGAAGGGGGAGGGGGGGGGGCATGCGGTGCATCATTTGTATATTTTATATCTCAGTATTACATTAATTTCAGATCTTGCGAGGTAATTTTCGGTTTCTCGTTATGTAAAAATATTCTATGGTATTATATAAGCTCTAAAGAGGAAAAGAATGTTATCCTCTTCTCACACACACACACACACTTGCATTACATTTCAAGTGCTGATGATTCATTATTTCTGCATGTGCTCCTCCGGCAGTTGAATGTAAACAAAGAGAAAGGCCATGTGGTCTGTTTATGCTTTTCTTTCTTTCTTCCTACAGAACTACAGTTATGTGGAGAAAGTTTTTGTTGCATAATAAATCGCTAGACAGAAGATCAAAAGGGTGAGATAGGGGGAGAAATGGAAAATTGCGCAACTGTTGTGTCGTCTGCCAAATCGCGGTTTGCGTTTAAAGTTAAACATGTTACATATTTTCACCCAATTTTAATTGCAGCGGTCAATCTTTAGGATCGTCTCGCCTGTTTTTCTCTCTCATAGAGCAAACGTTCTCATTGATTTTTTTTTTTTGTTGTTTTGTTTCATTCAGGAAAAGAGTAAAGCGATGTGATTGGACGGTGCATTTCTTCGGAGTTCGTTATTTACATCCATTCACTGAACACATGCAACTTAGGATATAAGTTTCTGTATGTTTAATTACATGATAATATGCTCAAATATATGAAATTATTTACTTCAAATACCTGTGGAAAATCATTAATAAATGTCTTTATAACATTCAGCCAATCAAATAACTTCTATAACAGTAATACTACCAGTCAAATGCCGCTCAAAATGTAAACAAACAAGTTTGTTTACATTTGAAATATATCGCGGATTACAGGCGTTCGCGGATTATAGAGTCGCGGATTAGTGGGAGTTGACTGTAATCAGTAGTGGAATTCTGCTGCTCTGCCTCAAATTGGGGATCAATTCCTGGCCTGGGCAAGGTTGACTCAGCGTTTCATCCTTTGAGTGGGTTGACAAAATGAGTATCAAGCTTGCTTGGAGAACTAAACACTGGGTGCTCTGTGACAGTCTGCCTGTGTGGCTGGGGCATGTGCTTTTGTGCTCCAGCCATGTGCCACCCCACGAGTCCATGGTTGTCATGGTGTGATTGGACTAACGACTTCTTATACTAGGGTAGACGGTGCATTCTGTAGGATTTCGTCTGTTACCCAGGAGCCAGCATATACCACGTGACTTCGGCCATTTGGGTAATACGTTAGGCCACTCATTGTTCCCAATGGTTATTTGTGAACAATAAATATCCCAACTCTTATGTGTATTTAATTTCTGACTTACCTGAATTGTGAAACTCTCCAACTTTAAGCGCCACAATAAAAGGTTAAGATAAAATTTCAACAACTTAAAGCTAATTAAATAAATTCCCAAAGCCAAGCAGTTTAATTCAAATGCTAAATGAACTTAATAACTTCTTGTTAAATTTAAACCTCGCTTTAACCGTGGCTTGCGTCAACAATCGTTTAAGACGCACGGCTCCGATCTCCAGTTCGTCAACAGTCGCCATCTTGGACGGGCGTAATGGTTGGTTGGCGAAGTGAGTATCGCCCGGAGAAAACTGTTCATCCAATCGCCGATGCGCTCCCGAAGCCCGGTAAACGCCGTTCAACCGCGCAGCCGGAGAACAACTCAGAAATGAGATGCGCAGTCGGCAGTGACAGATAAAAGGAGGGACTTTCGCCGTAATCGAAGCAGATAATCAGATAAGCAGTTAAGCAGACCGATAGCAGGTCGACAGCAGTCGAGGCAGTTAGGCCGATCGTCGCCGTTAAGCAACTAGACAGTCAGGCTGTATTAACAGTTGACAGACGTTTTTGGCGAGCGGTAATGCTCTTTAAGCTCCAGACATGTTATTTTTAGCCAGCTAAACCTGCTTCTATTTAATCTTTAAAATGACAGTACGTTTTTAATCAACATTTAATGCCGATTTTTTTTAACCTGTTTTTAAAGTGAAATAGATGTTAGAATTTCTGTTTGAAGTGCCGTCATATAGAACATCGTGTTTCATCGTAATTTAAGGATCTGAAGTTCTCCCTGTGGACTTGTTCTCTTCAAGGTAAAGCAGCTTTTGAAATTGAGATCTAAACGGCTTGTAATGTTTAAATTCATTAAACCATTTTTGCCAGTACTTATGAGTTTCTTCAGACTGTGATATTTTTCTGTGCCTAACTGTGATAAAGCATAGCTGTGATATTTAATAGTTCTTTTGCAATGAAATCCTGTTCTACAAGTAATTGCTGACTGTGATACATTTCTGTGCCAGACTGCTATAAATAAAAGTAGATGTCTCTCAATTCAGTTGCTATCCTTGTTTCCATAACACTCTTCACTCATGGCCAATCACTTCTCAACACCAATTTTGTTTCCCGGGTGTTGTCATTCCCAAATTTAACCTGGATTGTCGGCACTTGCGGGAACACTCATCGCTAGTTTGGCGCGCTTTCGGTATGCACAAGATTTTTTTTTTTTTAAACTTAGTCATCTTCTGGCATATAACGATACCGACGAATTAAGACTGGAAAATGTTTCATTTTTAGTTAGAACTTAATGTTTACTTTCTGGATATTTTATTTATAGTTTAATACAGTAAAAGCTCGTCTATCCGGAAAGCACGGGAAGCGTCGAATGCCGGATAAGTGAAAATTCCGGATAGTTGAGCTTGTAAAAAAAAAGATAGAAACATTCGCCGGCAAAACCAGAAGGGGAGGGGAGAGGGGCATTATGCGTGTGCATACTGCTCAATTTTTATTTATGCAGTTTTGTAACAAGATTTTAATTGAATTTATGCTAATGCATGTTATATTGCAGAGTTTAAAGACGTTACAAGACTTTTATTGTAATATGTCTTCATCCTTGGGAAGATTAATAATAAATTAAAGTAATAACACCTGCCGATTTTCAATGCTTAAAAGCTTTACACTAAGAGAGTGATAAAATAATAATAATAAATAGAGTGTTATTTCTTGCCCCCCCCCCCCCTCATTCCTCTTCAGTTTCTGTTCAGAGATAACATAGTCAAATCATTGGAATGCTTAAGCCGGAAAGTAGGTCACGAATCACTACATTTAAATAATCTGCAATCAGCATTTCTGCTATGTGTTTATTTTAGCGCGAAATATGAAACATATCATAGTTCTGAGTTAATCATTCAAAAATATATAAAAGCACTTTTTGAAAATAATGTAAACATATTGCTATAGTAATGAACAGTATGATCACTGTTTTATCTCCTTGTTGTCCCTTCTGTGCTTGCAGACGCAACAGTGAAATGCTGTGTTTTTGTATTTTGTAATCATTTAGGCTGTTTTTCTTTCGTATTTTTAAACACACCATTGTAATTTATAGAAATACTAGTATTCTCTGGTAATTGGAAATTTGCACCTGTTGCCACCGTACTGTTTGGACAGCTGGAGAGGAGGGGCCACCGTACTAATCAATCTTTTGAGAAGACACAAAAATGAAATAGAGGGAAGCTGAAAATTTTCCGGTTACTTG
>JAWZYV010015031.1:0-59780 GCA_038373885.1 Cheiracanthium punctorium | reverse complement strand
TTCATTATAAAAATGTCTTGTGTATTTAGTTATTTTAAAGTACAGTATGGGACCTTTTATCCGGCAACCTCGGGACCAACCTCATTCCGGTTTATGGAATTTGCCGGTTTTCGGGTCGCTGCCGAAAAATTAACCCTTTGTGCACAGTAGAATTAAAAAAGTACCGGTCTTTAAGTACAAGTAGCTTTTATGATAATTACTGCATCTAATTATGTAAATAGTTAAGCATTCATAATAGATTTTAAAATAAAAATAATTAAATTTATCAAAACTTACTGTAAAATAAAACTTCAATGCTGCGAATCGCGGTATCCACCATGGGCACCGGCAGAATATTTCCCAGGGGGGGGGGCAAAGACTATTTCAACGTATGGTTACCATGTTGGAAAGAGCAAAAAAGCAAGGGAAAACACTGCATACAAAAATCCAGGGGGGGGCATTGCCCCCCCTTCCCTATGCTGCCGGCGCCCATGGTATCCACATATTCTGTCAGATATGCAGAACCATTGCTACGGGAGGGAACCATGTTCCCCGCTCCCGCCGCTGCGCACGCTCGCCTCCGCATAAGGATTACAAAGACGGTAGACATAGCTTACGTGATGGCCAAAAACAATACTCGCTCGCTTGCTCCCTTGATAACATCATTGTGATGGAAATTAAAATCAGTTGCAGCCCTTTAAAAATATGGTTAAATATTGAAGAAAAAATGCTAACTGAAAAAAATATGCGTATAACTATTGAAAACGTCGGAAGTATTGGCTTCCGTAATTGGAGCTCCCCATAAAGCAGCTTGAAATTTCAGCTTTAATTACGAAAATACATTGAGAAATACCCACTATTACAAAACAAAATTAAAAAAACGAGACCGTTCAATTAGATCATATACAATTTTGAGAGGAGAAAAGCTAACATTTAAACATTTATTCTTTATTTTGTTTGAACATTTCATTAATCTTTAGCTGTTTCAATGTTCCCCACAAAAATATCGAGACAATATGAGGCACGTCGAAATAAAGTAATCCGCCTGCTTTCCCCCCAACACACGCAGCTGCAGCGTAACCCATAACAGGAAAAGGAAAAACCGTTTAATTAAAAGGACACAATTTAAATAAGTATTAGGTTGTAACGAAAGTTTCCCGCCACCTCAGATATGATCTCAGCAAACAGTTCGCATTTGCCTGTTTCCTCCTATTTTGTCCAACGATTTTTGGCTTTTGAAAATTATGTTTTTGGTCTCTTGCCCCCCCCCCCCCCCATGTTACTGGGCCGAAGGCTTTGAAAATTACCAAAACGTTGGTAGAAAATTATAGATGTGGGTGGTGATTACTATCCGCATTAAAGGTACTCCTTTCAGGTTATTTTCCTAACTTTGTTTGGAATTTTTTGTTGGCGGAAAACTTTCGTTACAACCTGATAAAAGCTCGACTATCCGAATAGATAAGCTTGTAAAAAAAAAGTTTGTCGACAAAGCTGTTAAGGGGGGGGGGGGGGGGCGGAATCTAATCGGAAATGTTTTGGAATGATAATCAATGCATGTTGAAAAACACTAAAAATAGATCGGTGCGTACTGATCTATTTTTAATTGTGTGTTTTTAACAAAGTTTTTCATTGTATTTATAATAATATTCGTTTATATTGCAGTATTACAAGGCAATAATACCTTTGCATTGCTGGGGGAGAAAAATAATAGTAAATTAAAAATAAAAACCACTTATCGATTTCTAACAAGTAATTTCTTTAAACTAAGAGAATGATTAATAATAAAAACGGTGATGTTTTCTCTGTCTTCCCTCTCGAGCTTCTGTTCAGAGATAACACTGTTGAATCATCGGAATGCTGATGGGCAAAATAAGTAGGTCAGGACTCACTAGCTATAAATATGTAATCAGCACTTTTTCTGTTTTGGCTATCGGTACGGAGCTGATTTTTCTCTGTGCTCGCCAGCACAGCTGTAAAATGTTTTGTTTTTGTAACGTGTGTCCGTCATATTTGTTTTGTGAGCATTTTGTCCGTTTATTTTCTTTATACTACAACGATTCTTGGAATTATTGATAACCTTTAGCAATTAGAAATTTGCATCCTCTTCCCCGTTCTAAGTTTGGACAGCTGTGATTCACAGTAGGAATTGGTCATTTGAGAAGACCTCCCCCCCAAGGGAGGGGGGGGGGGGGAGGCCGAAATTTTCTGGTTACTTGAATGCCGAGTAGTCGAGATTTTACGTAGTGGGAAAAAAAATGGTATCTAGATCAGTGAGCCTTGAACAGAAAAGAAAAAAAAAAACTGAAATCGGGGGGAAAGTGCCGGTTTTTGGAACTTTCCGGTTTTCGGAATTCCGGATAAAGGGTCTGATACTGTATATTAAATATCCACTTGTGAAACTAAAATAAGCAATCGTGAATCATGAGAGTAAGCGCTACTTTGTTTTTCCTTCAAATTATATGTATCTATTTTCTTTATGTCAATATGTATCATAGCAAACAAATTAATCATGAGTTCGTACTTGAATTAGTAGCGCAATTACTACTTAAAACTATATTAAATAATGTTTGAAAGCACTGGGAAGGTTAAGAAATGCCTGATGCATACATGAAGACTCGAGCATCTGTAGGCCTCTTTGGATGGCTCATCAAAATACAAGCGCAGGCCCGTTACTAATTGCAAAGGCCCCGGATGGGCAAACTTTTTCAGTCGCGGGCAAAAAAAAAAAAAAAAAGTTTGGCGGGCCAAGATAAATTTTTCTAAAATTTCAAGAACAATATACAAGTATGACAATTTAAATATGTTAATGAGAGGAATGAAATTGCGATTTCATTTTTAAAAGTTCCTTATATTGAAGTTCGAAGTGAGATGCACTGATTCTAAAGAAAGAGGCTAAATGCTCTTGTGTCAGTCTACTTCTGAAAGATTTCTCTCTAAGGTTCATAGTTGAAAATGTTTGTTCTCATATATAAGATGAAGCAAACATAGCACTGATTTTCTGGGCGTGAGATATTAAATTTGGGATACTTACTTTCGATAATGATTTGTAAAACTCTAACTTTGGCATATTTAGAAACAACTGCTTGAGATGATTGTTAGATTGCAATTCAATTGATTCAAGCTGCAAATCTGACCTCACTGCTTCACAATTTACGTTGAAAGGCATGGTAAAAATATCCAATTCTGTTTGAATGGCACTGGTTTGAATGCACTTTTTTCAAGCCATCTTCATAATTCTTAATATGGATATATAATATATATATATATATATATATATATTCTTTTAATTTCCGTCGGACCGGCTAATTAAAATTCCACAGCCAGCAGTTTGCCCATCCCTGAGTTAATCCATTCTGTCAAAGGAATAATGCGTTCAGGTAGATGATTCGCCTAATTTCGTATGACGTATTTGGATGGATATCGGCTAGTTGAGGGGGGGGGGGGGGAGGGTTGGTAAGAGGCAGTAAGAGGAAAAGAACTTCTTTCCTCCCCACGTGGTAGATATGAAATGAGTGTGGTTGCTGCAGTAGGCGCAACGTAGACCGGAAACTCAACTGTCAACCCACCCACCCCCTTTACACCGGGAGCTTTTCTTTCTCCAATACCGGCCGGAGGTTTATTTTGAGGACCGGAATGTTCGACACAACTCTCAACATGTGGTCGCGCGGTGCGTGCTCCCGTGAGTCAGATTCAAAATTACTCATGTTCGCTGTTTTGGCGCAGAATTTTTCAGATATGGCCAAAATCGTACCGAATGTCGCAAAATGGCGCAGGCCGGCGGTTTTGTCTCAGTTCGTCGCAGGTGTAGCATCCCTGGCCATTTATTCTCTCATAAAAAAAAAACAAAAAAAAAAACCACTGCATAAAAAAAACCATGAAACAGAAAAATATAACAGCTAAAACAATATACTTCCAGGATCTCTAAAACACTGAACATAATTTCACTCAGAAATTAAAAGTTCTCTCTGCATCTGTGTATGTTCTTTTAGCTGTACGCTGGTGTTCCCCCAACCCATGCTTCAACTGTTAAGACAAACTGACTGACATGCACAGTGTCTAAAATTGCTGCTTCGTCTTTCAGGAAACTATGTAAACTTTATGCAGGATTCCTCTAGCGTCCATCTGCATGCATTGGGGAGAAACTATAGACGCACTTTTATGTAAATGTTGCAAACAGTAGATTGATGCTGTGAATGCCTTTAAATGTTATTTTTGATAAAAATTTAAAATTAAAAAAAGGAAATTTAATTGTGATTAGAATATGATAAATATTACAATTGTTAAAATTGTATAATTCTTAAATGTTCTGGAATGCTGCACGTACAAGCGTTCCCTCATGCTAAAGGTCAAAATTAATGCTTGCCACGTGGTGACTGTACTTTAGAAAGTGCAGACTGAAAATTTATGCATGTGTTGTGTAAGTGTGCAAAACAGCCAGTTTTAAGCAATAGAAGCTGCCATAATTTAAACTAATAGCTTTCAATAAAAAGCTGCAGTCTAGAATTATGATTGTTTAGTAATTATCAAATATAACGCAAACATTTTAGGATTGACGGCAAAGTCATTTTGAACACCAACTAAAAGTGTTATGTGCCAGATCATAGTTTTCTATTGCTGCATTAACTGAAAGCAAACATCCCAGAGGTGCCTCTTTTTGGGTAATGCGAACGAAAGAAAACAGATGAAAAAGCAATAACTATCTGATAAGCATCTCAATTAGGAAAGCATTCATTTTTAAGCGTAATTATAAGGGCACAAAACAACAGATGGATGATGGATGAAAAAAGAACCGTGAACTGGATTGAAAATGTGTGGAACAAAAGACACGGAGCTGTATTCAAGAAACCAGTGATCATAGGCATCAAGTTTCCTGAGGTGGGGGGGCTGAAACCATAGCTATTTACTTGTATAAACAATTTATTGGTATTATATGCACAAATTAAAAAAATATCCTCTTTGTATTGGAGGGGGGGGGGGCATGCTTAAATCTCAATTGCAACTTTATTAAACTGACTGTTAAAATAAAGTGTAAGATGAAAAGGTACGTAAAAATAATAGAATACCATTGAAATAGTAAATAACTTGGTATAAAAAATTCCTTTGCTCTCCTCATTGGCAAAAACTGAAGAGTACAGGCTGTTTAACAGGTTTGCTATGAACCACTGGTGAAATAATTTCTGTTGAAATCTGTTAAAATTTAATTGCCCTAAAAGGGCCAAGTAAAAATTTCTGTACTTTTTTTTAATAACTTTTCTGAATTTTAAGTTAAAATAGAATGAACTAAGCAGAGTTATTTATCTATTATGCAATTTCAGCATTTGCTGGAATTTTCTTAGAGACTTGTAAATTGAAGTTTGAAATACAGAGTTGAAGAAGTAAGCTTGAAAGAGTTCAATAATCAGACTTGAAGTTATAACACATTTTAGTTTTATTAACAATTAATATAAACAATAATAATTACAAAAATGACTGGATAATTTAATTTTAAAAATTACTGTTGCATCAAAAGTACATGCAAACTTTAAAAACTCATTAAAAAAACAAAAACAAATTATGATAAAAAAAAGTGCAGTTTGCACGAATGGCATCAGAAAGAGGGTGGATTTTTTAAAGAACAACAAAAAAAAAAAAAAAAAAAAAAAAAGGCAAATAGGTGGTACTGCTATGCATACACCAAGATGATTTATGCAAATCAGGTTGTCAATAAAACACCTGAATGCACACGGACTCTTCATTCCATGCCGACATCGTGTTGTCATTGCAGGATAAAGTGTTGATTATCAAGCTCTTTTATAAGAATGACAAATCAACAGACAAAATTTTGTACTGCAAAAGGACTGAAGAAAAAGAAGACCCATTTCACTATCAAGCATATGGAAACTTGTCCAGCGCTTTGAAGAAATGGGTTGTTTGGAAGATCGTCCACGAAGTGGTAGACCATCCTTGAGAAAAGGGCGTGTTGCAGTTGTACAGAACTTTATGGCAGCAGAACCATCCATGGGAAGCAGCAGTGCTCGTTAAGCTGGTAAGATTTTGGGAGTGCCTGAATCATCAATTTGATGTATCCTTCACGCGATACTCAGGGTGGCCATGCATCCTTGGAAACCGGGAATGCCTTTGAATTTACAAAAAAAAAAAGTTCAAGGCCTAGAATGCGCTTAAATTTGAATGGATGTCTGGCATGTCCTTGAATTAGTCTGGAATATCCTTAAATTTTACTATCCAATGCTGAATATTTGTTGTGTTATCGGTTATTCCCAGCTCCTACAATAATGAAACCATGTACCATTGTTGCCACTATGTACAAATGCGAAACGCATGCTTGGCTGGCACTGCAGTGAGCACTGAGCAAGATGACGTATGCTTGTGACTCTCTTTTCCTCGTAACCAATTGAAATTTGTGACACGATTTTGTGCGGTTGTGCGGAGGGGAGAGAGATTTTCCCTGTTGGCAGAATCTTTTAAAGCGGCTCGTTATCTTTGGAAAGGGAGGTTTCACATGGAAGGGAAAGTGAGTAAGATTATTTGATAATGAGAAATAACAGGCTACAGTCACTTGTACAGATGCGTGTATGTACTATGTAGTATTGCAATCACGGATGCTGTGTGTGCATATTGTTTTTGTCGCTTATGTTACAGCAGGTGAAAGAAACTGAAAATTTGTTGTTCTTTTTGATGAGAGATGAACAAATTCTCTCAACAAAAACAAATGGATATTCGTCTTAGATTTTGGAATGAACGCAAAGTGATGTCACGCTATTTAACGAATGTGTTTTTAGGGCACGCAAATGCTGAAATATTGCTTGAAAGCATTAACCAGTCTTTGAAAGATTTGCCGTAAAAAAATGTCTTTGAGCTATCGATGGATGGACCAAATGTGAACTGGAAACTGTTTTCCTTGCTCCAAGCAGAATTGGAAGCAGATTTTAATACATCTCTTTTAGACATTGGTACTTGCAGTTTGCATATTGTACACAATGCCTTAAGAAATGCAACTCAGCAGACTGATTAGGAGTTAGTTTCTTTCCAGCCTGTACAGGCTTTTCAAAGATTCACCTGCACAGCGAGAGATTTTTCCAAAAATTGAGGATGACAGCTTTAAAAATGCCTCTTAAGTTTCGCCATCACTGATGGGTTGAAAATTCCCCAGTTTGTGAGCGTGCACTGGAAATATGGCCATTTATAATTAAATATGAGAAATTAGTAGCTGAAAAAAGTTAAAAACCCATGTACTGTGTCATATAACACTGTTAAAAATTGGGTGAAAGAGCCACTGTCACTTGTGAAACTGTATTTTTTTAATTCAGTTGCAAAGCAACTCTGCCACTTTTTAAAAATGTATCAAGGGGACAAGCCAATGTTGCCTTTTATGGCCAAGGATATTGAGAGAATGATATGCATTTTAATGGGTTGCTTTGCTAAGAAGCATATTTTAGAAGCAAAAACTGCCTTAGCACTTCTTGACATTGATTTAAGTGGAAAAAAATTGTTCCACTTATGGAACAGTTGACATTGGGTTCCAGGTGGACAGGAAATTCACTGTACAGGCATCTCCAAAACAAATAATGAAATTCCGTATGGATTGTAAAGACATATTGCAGAACCTTGTGGCTATATTGAAATGTCCACTCCGATATGCTGTTGTGCGTCATATGAAGTGTTTGGATCCAGCATTAATGTATGCTGAACAGAATTCTTCTCTAAAAAGGTTTCAAGTTATTTTGCAGAAACTTGTTGATGCAAATCATTTAAAAGCAGATGTGGTTGATACTGTTAAGTTACAAGTCAGTGACTTTATAAGTAGTGTAGCAGCTGTTACACATGATTTCAAAGTTTTTGACAGTAGCGATGATGGCTTAAGATTAGATGTATTATTTTATGAGCATTTATCCTCATGCAAAAAGTTTATGTTGTGGGCAGGGTTGGCAAAGTGGACCCAGCCCAGAAAAACCCACACGGGTTTTTCTGGGTGGGTCCACCAACAAAAACCCGCCTGGGTTTTTGTTCAAACTGGGTTTTTGCTTAAAATCATTTCTGAGTCTGAAAATCCCACTTATAGTATTTTGAAATACACTTTACCTTTTAAGCCCAAAACCTAGATGGTTTCTCTTATCAAAATTACATAAAAATAAGTCATATCTATGGTAATCAGATGAAGTTTACCTCAAAATATTTATTTTCTAAAATTAATTTCATTAACTGAAAATTTTGGAACTACTAGACAGTATAACCAACAGTGTTTTTGACAGAGGTAGAGCCATGATCCTTCACAGAAAACAAGCTTTCTTTCTACTTTGAAAGAATTAAAAAATATTATTAATCGTATTTCAATTACTTGTATTCATTAAGAAATATGTAATTATATATAACTAATAATATTTTCACTTTAAGAAATATAAAGAAAAAACCCTGAAATTTTCAGTTTGAAAACATCACACAGACTACTTTTTGCTATTATACTGTTTTTATTATTCTTTTACATATTTAATTTTTTTTTATAGCAAATATGCAGTGATTATTATAAATAAGTTTTGATACCACATTATAATGAACATTTTCATGTATCAACTTTTACAAACTGTAAAAGAAATAATGAAAATAAACTGTTGATTATCTTCTAGTAAAAAACTATGCAAAATATGACATGTGTGATTGTCTAATGATAATCCCAATTAAAGTTAAATGACAACAAACTAAAAATGTAGAATGAAAAATATATTTCAAATTAATTATAATTGATCTATTTTACAGTTTACCAATCAAAATCACATTCACTTTGATTTTTGTGGTAATATTTGTAAATCTTTACTAATTTTTCACACCGCTCTGAGCCTAGTCTGTTCTGCAACTTAGACCATATGAATCCAAATGTAGGGAAAATTATCTCAATGGAAGCAGAGTTAGATGGAACAAAATGCAGAGACTGAAAAAAACTACAAAAATCAGAATCTAACTTGTTGTTCTTCTGTACCTTTTCTTTAAGAATTTCCCACCATTTTGAAGCTGTAAATTGTGACACAATATTTTCTGAGAAAAGTGATTTAGGAAAATAGTCTGTCTTTAATTTTAAAAGCCATTATTGAAGGTAACCGCTCTGGATGATACTGTATTATTCATGCTTCAGCTTCTTCCTCTTCCTCTGAATTAAGCTTTTCCCCTCCATACTTTGCATCCATTATATTAGCTAAAAAATGCTCAGGTCTCATAATCTGTTTATACCATTTCACTATAACTTCCTTGTGCTGTTTCAATTCTTCTGATTCCATTAAATTTTTCCATATTTCTGCAGAACGTGACAGTGTGGTTGTATCCTTTTGCAGCTCATCAAGAGCTGAAGATAAAATTATGAGCTGCTTGTTTAAATTCAAACACTCCTTGTAAATTGACACATTATCCAATCGTTTTGGATTTTTGTGGGGGGGGGGGTATTTTTGCAATTCGCGTCTCAAATTCATTTTGGTGCTGAGATGAGATTGTTACATATTTATGATAATTGTCCAAAAAGCTCGAAATGCACATTTTGTGTGAATTCCAATGCGTATTGTTAGGTATTTGTGGCATCAAACAAAAACCCAGAAAAGCCCAGAAAACCCCACAAAAACCCGGGTTTTTGCCAACCCTGGTTGTGGGGAGTAATTAAAAAAGCTGCTGTTGCTCTCTCAGGGACAGGCATCAGTGGAAAGAGGTTTTTCTGTTAACAAAGAAATAATTGTTGAAAACATGCAGGAAACACCACTTATTTCTCAAAGAATAATCTGCGATCATTTGGCATATGTTGATGGCATTGAAAATGTAGAAGTCACAAAATCACTTTTGAGTAATGTAAGATGTACCAGGCAAAGATATCTGGTACATTTAGAAGCAAAGGAAAAAGCTAATTCTGCTGTTAATCAAAAGAGGAAACAAATTCTTGATGAAATAGAAATTATCAAGAAAAGGAAGAAGTGTCTTGTAACTGAAATATCAGACCTATTAAAGTCAGCTGCTGAGTTAGCCACAAAAGCTGAACATACCCATGATTTTAACTTTATTGTTAAATCAAATAGCTTTAGAAAGACAGCTCAGGAGAAAGACATTAATAATAAAAATAGATGCTGAGCTAAAAGAAAAATCACACTTGTTGAATAATTGCAGTTGAAATTTTTATTATCCTGAAATTTGTTTGTAAATAGTTTTCTTATGATGTTGATTAGATTTTATTACGTCAAAGTTAATGGAATACATATTTTCATACAAGTATTTAAAGGCATGTGTTTCCTTCCCCTCCTTCCTTCAATTTAACTTTTACAAGAATTCTTTTTTCGTGAAGAAAAAGGAATTAAAGTCATGTCCATCTAAAATGCATGAGTTTTGTTCCTACTTATGAAAGTTGCTATTTTGGAATTGAAGAAGAAATATCATTTTTACATAAACATGTAAGTTTTATATTTTATTATACTAGTATTTGTATAATTCATCCTTGAAAGTCCTTAAATGTCCTTGAATTTTTTTCTCTGAGAAAGAGTGGCCACCCTGGATACTGTAGTTGTATCCGTACAAATTACAGTCACTGTATCAGATCATGCCAGCAGATATCACTGCAAGCAGGGGTGGGATTCTTCAGACTTGAGTCTGATTTTCAGGCTTTTTCAATGTTTCAAAAACTTGTTTTTTCAATTTTTAAAAAATTTTCTGAATTTTTTAAAATTTTATATTAAAGCTTGTTTGTATATAAGTAAGATAGATTCAATATCATCAGAAATTACATTATTTATTGAACTTTATAAGTATTATTTCTTAAATGTTATTCACACTTTCTTTCAGACTTTTTCTTTTTTTGTCAATCTCATCCCTGTGCAAGGGAATGACTCATGAATCACAGTGGTTGTTTAACATCTTATGGACAGACGAAGCCCACTTTGCATGACATGGGGACATCAATACATATAATAGCCGCATTTGGGCAACATCAAATCCCCATGAATACAAGACAAAGCCGCTTCATTTTTCTCATGTAACAGTTTGGTGTGGTTTCACAGCCTCTTTTGTTGTCAGCCATTTCTTTTTTGAAGAGCATTGTCCAAAATCTGGCTGGAAGCCATGCACTGTGACTGCTGAATGGTATCTGTCTTCTGCCTGAAAAGGTTGTGCCAGCATTACAGGCAAGAAGTGTTCTTTCTACAGTAAATTTCATGCAAGATGGTGCTCCGCCCCACGCTGCCTCCTCTGTAACAACATTTCTTTTGAGATTGGTGAAGATAGAGTGATAAGTCGAGGCTGTAAGATCAAATGACCCCCACGGTCACCAGACTTGAATCTGTAGATTTTTAGCTGTGGAGTTAAGTTCCTGGTGTACCAGTCCGTCCCTTCCATACTGATGGAACTTAAAGATGCTATTAAGCTGACTGTGTCTGGGATTCATCGAGGTATGTTGCACTTAGCAGTTACAGGTGTTGTGACTCGCCTTACTTGCTCCATACAATGTGGTTGAGGTCATGTAGAACATCTTCAGCTGAAATAAATCTTTGAAAATATTGTATTGTTTCTGTCCATTTTATTTTAAGGCATACCTCATTTGCATTAATTTGCTTCACATATTCAACATCAGCACCACCTATTGGTCATTTTTTGAACTTTTTTTTTCTTATAAAATCCACACTCTTTCTGATGCCATTTGTGCAAAAGGCACTTTTTTATCATTTGTTCTTTTTGAATGATTTTTTTAAAGTTTGCACGAACTTTTGGTGCACCTTGTATTTAGCTATTATATTACATCGAATTACAATCTTAATAAACTGGTTTATAACCATTCCTTTCAATTAAAAAATATGTATATAGACATAGAAGCATAAAGACATTGGTTCCTATGAAGAAGTACATATTGTTGCAGAATACTCTGCTTGTTTCCTTTTGTTCATTATTCTAAAGTCCAGTTGATGTAGAAAGTTCTAGTAAAAAGTCCACTTGTCAGGATGGAACACAAACTTTTGCTTCTAGAACTTTATAGAATAATCAGCTGTACAAAATTCACAAGCACAATCCAACAGTAATGTGCTTTTAACAGTCCACTTGGATCTGAAGCTCTCACAAATGCTGTATTTCTCACACAAAATAACACTTCCACATGTAAAATTCAGTGGAAATATACTAGGGATGACACTAACACTCCCTCAAGACTCAACAAGGAAGAATTTACTCACAGCACTTAAATTCAAAGCTTCATAAACAAGCGTGAAAACACCGCTTCTATCACAAGCAAAGTGCCGTACACATCGACAGCTCGATCAGCTCTCGACTGGAGATCACTCCACACTCTGAACTGTTTTGGGGCAGTGCATTGGTATTTATAGAAGAGGCAGAAACTACAAGGAGCTACCAGAAAAGTCTATTTCTCGAAGATTCCACATAAAGCGGGAATTTTAATTACGTCATAGAAGAGAAATATTAGGCTATTATGCAATTTTAATGCAGCAAAACCAACTTTACAGCCTCCATTGGGAAAATCGCACCAAATGACTAAAATGTAGTCAAGCTTGGCTACTTTTGGCAAAAGATTGACAAATTTGGTGCCAAAAATAAGTCCCCAAAAGTGAAGTTACCGAAGGCCTAGGACCAATATTTCTCGAGATTGCTAGAAACTGCATACAATTGAATGGGAAACCGAAACCTCCGTATCTCCGGTTCTAGTTGACCAATTTTGATAAAACAAAAAGCAAAATTTAACTATTTGAAGCATGGAATATGAATTTTAAACTGTTTTAAGCCCAGAACAGCAGGTTGCCCCGAAAATTCGTAACAATATCAAATATATCTGGATGCCGGAATATATATCTTGAAACAATTACAAATCTCAAATTACTTTCTACTATTTTCTATTTCCCATGTTACAGCTGTATCTCTAGTAAACAGCATCTTGAAATTCATAAAAAGCATACTTGTCTTATAAAATACAAAACGGGATGATATTTTAATCACAAAAAAAAAAAATGCCCTCAGGGCAGAGGCTATAGCCTTACTCAGCCTTATGAACTACAGTCAACTCCTGCTAATCTGCGACTCTATAATCCGCGAATGCCTGTAATCCGCGATATAATTCAAATGTAAACAAACTTGTTTGTTTACATTTTGAGTGGCATTTGACTGGTAGTATTACTGTTATAGAAGTTATTTGATTGGCTGAATGTTATAAAGATATTTATTAATGATTTTCCACAGGTATTTGAAGTAAATAATTTCATATATTTGAGCATATTATCATGTAATTAAACATACAGAAACTTATATCCTAAGTTGCATGTGTTCAGTGAATGGATGTAAATAACGAACTCCGAAGCAATGCACTGTCCAATCACATCGCTTTACTCTTTTCCTGAATGAAACAAACAAAAAATCAACGAAAACGTTTGCTCTATGAGAGAGAGAATGATCATCGCGTGACGATCATAAAGATTGACCATTGCAATTAAAATTGGGTGAAAATATGTAACATGTTTAACTTTAAACTGTTTAACTGTTTACATGTTTAACTTCAAATGCAAACCGCGATTTGGCAGACGACACAACAGTTGCACAATTTTCCGATTCTCCCCCTACCTCACCCTTTTGATTGTCTGTTTAGTGATTTATTATGCAACAAAAACTTTCTCCACATAACTGTAGTTCTGTAGGAAGAAAGAAAGAAAAGAATAAACAGACCACATGGCCTTTCTCTTTGTTTATATTTAACTGCCGGAGGAGCACATGCAGAAATAATGAATTATCAACACTTGAAATGCAATGCACGTGTGTGTGTGTGTGACGAGGATAACATTCTTTTCCTCTTTAGAGCTTATATAATAGCATAGAATATTTTTACGTTGCGAGAAACCGAAAATTACCTCGCAAGATCTGAAATTAATGTAATACTGAGATATCAAATATACAAATGATGCACCGCATGCCCCCCCTCCCCCCCTTCATGAGCAACCAGTGAAATTCCTCCCTTTCTGATTGAGCTTGTTTATTTTATAATAGATATATATTTAGTTAAAAGCGGTCTTTTAAAGAAATTAAAAACAACAACTGCCCTTAAAAAAAAATGTTTGTTTGTTGAAAATCTTCCGGATTTGGGGTCCCTTTAAACATTTTGCAAAAGCAATCATTTGTCAGTGACCAAGAGTTACTGACAATTAGAAGGCTTCAAGACAAAATTTCTGAAGAAAAATTAAAATCTTAAACAAATTATAATCACTGCATTTGAAAAAATGAAAAATAAATAAAAATTTAGAGAGAATTTATTCTTTTAATTTTGTATTAGTAATTGTATTTAATATTTGTTGTTCCTAGGGAACAAAACATCGTGAGGTCCTACTTCTGCTTACCAGAGTTAAATTGAAAAAAACAAAGCCATAAGTAGGCTAAAATATTTTTATTAAGTAACAAGTTCTATTTACAAGTCATGACAACAATTATGACATTTTACGGGACACAGGATGCAAAACATTTCTACGGTCTCATGAGCAAGAAAACATTTCAAAGAATTTTAAAAGATATTTAGCTAAATTCAAAACTAACATTTACATTTCTGCAAAGTTCACGCAACTAGCGTAACAGGCCGATACTACGGCAAAAAGTATTTAAAAGTTCCATTTAATCTAAAGATATCTGCAAATTGCAGTATAAATTAAATTACGTTACATTACTTTAAACATGGCTTACAGCCGCTGGCTGAACTTCGCCCTACGCACCCGGCTCCCTCTTTGCTGCCCGGCAAGCAACTAAGATTGAGAGTTCTTATACAAAAGTAGAATGCCACTAGCTGACGTGGCGTCCAATCAGAGACCGCCGCATACGGGAGCGAAGATATTAGCATATGGCGAAAACTTGAAACATTTGCATATGATTCGCACGTGGCGAAAGAACAACTCGCGAGCTAAATCAGCACAGAAAAGAATATCGCGGAAAAGAGATTATGGCCAGCAGCACAAACGCTGCTCAACTTTGCTGATGAAACTTGTTTTGATTTTAAACCGGAGCTCGTGACCGTTTACAAACGATGCTGCTGCTCCAACTCGAACAGCTATTAAATCTTTTTGCGACGACGGGAGAATGGATTATTGTTTTGAAACTGGGAAAGGTTTTTATTTAAGTTTTAGTTACGTTTTACTTATGCTATTGAAAATAAGAATTAAGTAATTTAAGTTAGAATAAATTAATTTCAGTTTCATAATAATTAATCCCTACAATATTAAATAAAATAGTGTTTTAGTTCAGCAGTATAAATATTTTCTTTCATCTGTCCTTTAGTAAATTCTCTAAATTTAATTGTATTATTTATTGTATTTATGTTGACATTTGTGTTTTTATTCAATAGCATATGCATTTTCTTTCATCATTTCCTATTTGTTTACAGTATAAATTGACTATAATTTAAAGGGAAATTCTAAATGTAAAAATGTAAACAAAAAAATGACCTATAATCCGCAAAATCCTGTAACCGCACAACCCTTGGTCCCAGTGAGTGCAGATTAGAGGGAGTTGACTGTACATCTTAATGAATGAACAGTAATAGCATAGTGAAGCTAAAAGGAAACTAATACTGACACATACGACAGCTGCTTTAAACAATCTGCCACGGACTGATAGAAGAGAAATGCCCTACTCAGATTGAGAACTGGCGATGTGCAAACGCTAATCCAAAATACACTATGACACATGATGTCATCCTAACTCTGCATATATGTGCCAGCTCTGATCATGACATCATTACACGGCAGCTTTGCTATATAAGAGAAGGTATAGAAACTTTGTTTGCATTCTTAATTTCACGGCCAGGATGTGTGTGAAACATTAAGTACATTTTAAAAATAGTTTTAATGACAAGTACAATACTAGAAAATGTTAAAGTATGCTTTAACGTTAAATTAAACATATGTTTTGGTAAGTACTGGGCCAACAGAACTTACTGAACAGACTTAACAGAACAGACTTACTGAACTTACTTAACAGAACAGAACAATACTGCTGTCTACTGGAATCATCTAGCTATCTACTCATTCCAAGCATTAACTTGCATCATCATTTTGCAAGAATGCCATTTTCTGTTCATAGACTATAGAAGCTTTATAATATTTTTTAAATGTCATATGCGGTATTTGCAGTTTGTCAGAATAACCGTGTATATCAGGAAAGCTGAATGGGATGTCAGCTATAATTTATAAATAGTTTAAAACACTTAGTTAAAATTTGAACACGGAAATACCTTAGTAATTAGTTAAAAACATTAAAAAGCCTAAAATCTCCGTAAAATAATTAAAACACTCACCATGAGCGCTTCCGACAGCCTAGCCCGCTGTCAGCGGGCTAGGCTGTCGAAAGCGTGACCGAAAAGCAATACAATAAAGGATCTGTTTGAAAAATTTCAATGGACTGTGACAGCGGGCTAGGCTGTCGAAAGCGCTCATGGTGCGTGTTTTAATTATTTTACGGAGATTTTCGGCTTTTTAATGTTTTTAACTAATTAGTTTAAAACACTATTAAATCATAATTATAGAGAAAAAGTTAAAGGCAAAGAAATATAATGCAGCTGTGAAATTTTTATATTAGAATAAATTAAAACAATACAAGCTATTATTCAAAATTTAAAAATATACATCTAGAACATTCATGAATTTTTACAAAACATTTCATGCTATACATAAACTTTTACTAGCTCTCTAGATTAAGATAAACAATAGAATGCTTATATACTGTGTGTTTCAAAAATGACCGGTATATTTGAAAAATCAATAAAAACAAAACAGGCAGCGATATAATTAAACCGTTTGCTGCAATATGCTTGGCAGAACAGTAAATTTTCAGGCAAACTTTCGAAATTAGTTACAATTTTCAACAACATATGGCGCTGCAGGCGATTTGAAAGATATAGAGGTGAACGCAGTCTGCGATAGAGATGAGTTTGGGCTCATTTTTTGAAGCCCGAGACCGCCCGAGCCAGAGAACTTTTAATCCGAGCCCGAGTAATATTATTTAAGTCGGCGGCCGAGCCTGAAATTTCAGCTAAAGATTAAAAAAATTCAATCACTTCATTGATAGAATACAATAAATTTTGCTGTTCCTGCAAATTAACGACAAATATAGTTGCAAACTCTCAATGCACTTTCTAATTCTTTATATCCATGTTTATCAAATAATGTCCGATCTGATGACTAACTAAGCAATATAAGCCACTTTTCTGAAATACCCAAAGAGCTTCACGCACCTTCTAGGCAGCCGTGCCGCTAATTTTTTTTTTTATATAAGTACTTTTATTTTCCTCACGAATGACTTTTTAAAATCTGTTTCAAGGAGTATGTTCAATAAATGAGAAATTTTTCATGAGCCCGAGCCTGAACGCAATTGGGAATTACAGAGCCCGTCTCATCTCTAGTCTGCGAGTTCGCATTCTGTTATTCGCCCTTCTGCTGTAAGTGTGTGCTGTTCACACATTGCTAGTTTGCTGTGAAAAAATGGTTTATTCCTTAGAACAGAGGATTTTTCTTGTTGGAATTCCACCGAAACACAGTATTGTTGCAACAAGACGAAGTTTTCAACGGAAGTGTAATGTCACCATAGGACCGAAAAGCAATACAATAAAGGATCTGTTTGAAAAATTTCAACGGACTGGGAATGTGAAGAATGAACGTGCTGGAAAGGTAGGGCGACTGCGTACGGCAACCACAGAAGGCAATGCTCAGCTTGTACAACAGGTGATCCAACAGCGGCCTCCGTTTTCCATTCGCAGTGTTGCAGCTGCGGTCCAAATTAAGCCAACGTCCACGTATCGTCTCATGCGCCGGAGTTTACACCTCTATCCATACAAAATTCAAACTCCGCAACCCCTCAGCGCTGCTTTAATGCAGGAGAGCCATTCGTTAACGATATGGTGCAAAGGATTGATGACGGCAATATCCATGTGGGCAGCATTTGGTTTACTGACGAAGCTTATTTTTACCTGATGGCTTCGTCAATAAACAGAATTGGTGCATATGGGCCATATTATTGCTGTGCATGGTGGATATGTGGAATATATCATAGTTTGTATTTTTCCAGACTGTAGCGCCATCTGTTGTGGAACATTGTAACTAATTTTGAAAGTTTGTCTGCCTGAAAATTTACTGTTGTCCCAAGCATATTGCAACAAAGGGTTTATTTCTATCGCTGCCCGTTTAGTTTTTATTAATTTTTAAAATATATCGATCATTTTTAAAACACCTGGTATTTTTCATGTATTTTTCATTTCTGCAGAAATAAGGTGGCATTTTAATTTTAACTAAATAGCAGTTTTTTTAAAAAGTATTTTTTAAGTTTATGTGTGTTACAGCCTTTCTTTAAAATTTTAATTGGATGATTAAATGTGCATGTATTTGTGTTTTGGATACAAATAAAATTCATAGAATCACAAAAAAGACAGCTACATAAAATATACGAGAATTTGAGAAAGTGACATTCATTTCATTTCTAATTAAATTATAACCATCTTAAAATAAATTGAACAGTGATTTTAAATTGTGCTAGATTATGCATTTTGTGATCAATCAAATCAACTTATTATAAAATGAACGTAAAAAATGTGAACTGCGAGTACATATTTTTACTGTTTGCATTATACAGGGCCACCAGAGATTAAAAAAGTGACTTTTGCTACTAATTTAAAGATGAGGCGACTTTTTTAAATAAAGAAACGTCATTTTCATACTATTTTCAAGATTTTGGCTACTTGTACCTTACTCGAGGCGACTAATTTAGAAATCTGATTTCGTTTTTTTTCTACTCCCTTTTTATTTCAAAGTTGCGATAAGTTGTTCATCAAACATTCTAATCTGTTTTTTTTTTAATCGTACTATAAAAATAAATGTACTATATGCTCTCTTATATAATGCATGGGTTTTTTAATTTATTTTTTTCATTATCTCTTAAATGAAGCTAATTGAAATATGTTTATTTATCTACAAAATTATGCAAAAATGTTACTATTTTGGCAACTAAAATTTAAAAAAGTGGCTACTAAACTGGCAGCTTTTTATGTTATTGAGGCTACTAATTAGAGATGTAACGAATAGTGATTTGGCCGAATATTCGGCCTATAGCTCAGGCCGAATACCGAATATTCAGCACATAGTTTAGGCCGAATACCGAATATTTGGCAGCCGAGTATTAAATTTTTTAAAATTTCATTTTAACTGAATTAAATGTTGCTTTTCAAATTTGTAATAAATACTAAATAAAGACTAATTAAAATTCATTTTACATTATTTGTAGATGATTAAAAACACACAACAGTATATTATCTATAAAAAAAAATCTTGGTCGTGAAAAAATAACTTTCACAAAGTTAAACACTAATAGCAGCATAATTATATTTTGAGATATTCATAATTTAATAAATATACTATGGTATGTGATTAATCTAGTAACTATACATAAATACACTATTCTTTTGTTTTGCAGCCTCTGGGCAAACATATGTAGAGCTTTTCAAAATTATGTTTGTAATTGAGCATTTGAAAAGATTCCTCCTACTGCCACCCTATGAAGAAGGTAAAAAATGAAGTAGAGTCAAAAAAGTAGAAAAGTCTGCATTTCTGTAACATTTATTAAATACATTAAATTATGTTTCATTCAGCTTAAAATTGAATGACTCAGGATATTTTATAATATAAAATTAGCATATTGAAGTATAACTAAGCAATATTATTTGTAAATGCATTAAAAAATACATGTAAAAAATATTTTTTCCTCTATTTGTTCTGAAATTATACAGCTGAATCTGTAGCAATATTCGGACACAACTGTTTGGCCGAATATCTGTTCAGTATTTGGCCAACTTAATATTCGGCCTACCGAATATTCGGTAAAACAGCCGAATAGGCTGAATACCGAATAGTGGCCGAATATTCATTACATCCCTACTACTAATGATACTATTTTTGCCTCCTGACATTGGTGGATACCCTGATTATATTATAAAGCATGAAATAAACATTAACAAATACATTTGGCAAAAATACAGCCGAGGCAGCTGAGAAAGAAATATAAAGTGCATATTTTTAAACAAAGATTAAAATGTGAAATGTGTTTTACCTGGACCTAGTTGAACACATAATGTATTTCTGAAAAATGACTAAGTATAGTTACTTTTGCATTCCTTTTCTACTAAAAAGAGTAACTAAAAAAATTTCCATTGTGTAGATAGTTCAAAGTTTAGTATAGATCTAAATAGTGGTGTGCTAAATATGTTTGTTTACTGTAAATTCTTTCATATACTATAGAACTTTGAATTAGTAGAATAAGATTCTAATTCATTCACTAGATAATACAGTCGTGCCTTGGAATAAAAGTACCCTAGCACAAGAGTTTTTTGAGATACGAGCCATCATAGAAGCAGTTTCCTGACTTGAGATACGAACCAGAATTCGGGATGCAAGCAATCTTTGGTTCGACTCAAGCCTTAACATAGATGGACATTCTGTCGGTAGGCATCTAAAGGACAGAGGACTGGAATTTCAAAAAAAAAAAAAAAGGGCATATCCAAAAAAAAAAGGGGGGGTGGGTAACTGGTGAAGAAAATTAAATGAAAATGTAAAGTTAAATTATTAAACAAAATTGAAGTGAAAGAAAATTTAATACCTGATGATAACTGCCTCTCTGCAAACATATGTGTGTTTAATTTTTATCTGTGTAATATATGGGTTTTTATATAATAATGTATGTGTTTACATAATAAATACATACATTAGTATATAAAAATTGGAATGGCTGATACAGATGAATCATATTTCAATGAAGACAATTAATGACAATATTAAAATTCTATATACAATCGACCAAGGAACGAATTAAACTCATTTCAAAGTACCACTGTACCCAGTAATTTGTTTTGACAAAATAACTATAAATGGATTGATAACAAAATCTTGAATCAGCAGCCATTGAATTCAAAATCCTTCTTCACTTTAAAATTAGCAAAAAATTTCCCATCCCCCCCCCCCTTCAATTTTTCTTTTAAAAGAGGATAAAATGAATGGTTCATCCTTTGACAAATTATCAAAAAATCATGAATATAATTACAGATGCAATAGTTTAAAAATTATTTTACAATAAATTTTGCCAAAAAGTGATCTTTCTTTTAAAAATTCTTAAGAATCCGCAAAATTACGATACATCAAACTGTTTTTAAAAGAAAATTTTCTCCTCTATCTGATGTTGCATATATTATTTTACTGAGCATGTAATTACCACTGTTATTATATTAGTTGAAAAAAAAGGCCAAAAATTGCACAAAACATAAAAAAAAAAAATTCTATTTTTAAAAAAATCGCTTCAAGGAGTGTATTGGGACCTGTCCTGTGGGAATCTCATTTACAAAATTTGTTAGATCTGGGATCAACCATCTAGGTGCTATGCAATTGACAGGCAGACAGATACACACACATGAACACAAACACCTTGTTTTATTTATATAGACTAGTTATCGGCCAGTGGTCGAAATTCGTCCATAAAGCATTAAATTTTTTTATTTGAGTGTGAATAAAGTTCTGTCAAAGAGTATGTCTCAAGATTCCATATACAGTGGAACCTACTAAAGTGACCACTTTTGTACAATTTCACTTTATAACCACCACACTTTTCTGTGAAGACAATGTTTTTCTAAAAACTCCAGGGCCGGATTTCCTATAAGGTCAACCTAGGCCATGGCCTAGGGCGCAGTGGTCTAAAGGGCGCCGAACAAAGAACTCTCCTGCAGAACAATCACGGATGAGGAAAAGGACTGGAAAGGAAAAACAAAAATGACTTATTTTAAGTGATTATTGCCCAAGGAAAACACGTTTATGGCTTCAGAAAATTCCATTTTTCCCTAATACAATTTCTCATCTATAGAAAACCCATGTGTGGAGATCCATTAACATTAACCCCCCCCCATCGCAGACACAGAATTGCTCGCAGAGCACCCCAGCACAGACCATGTCCAAGTTGACGACATGTGTCGCAGAACTAAGAGATCCGCTGCAGAACAATCACATTGAGGAAAGGAGGGGTACCGGAGAGAACAATTATTCAAAGTAAGTTATCGAAAAGGCATCTGACTGTCTGTGCTCTTCCGATATACCAACATTCCCGAAAAAAGAACCACACCACAAACACGCTCAGAACGGTAAATATGTCTGCTCGAGAAAAAGTCTGTTGCTTTGAGTGTAATGCGTCTGTAATTTAAAAAAATTTGAAAATGCATTATCAACTCTTTCATCCAAAATATATCGGTGAAACATTGCGCAATTAATGAAACGAGCATTTCTGGTTTCTTAGTTTCTTCTAAAAGATCGTCAGAAAAAGTACATTCTGATTCTGATATGTTACCCATAAAAATACTGAGAACAGAAACTGATACCAAAGTTTTGCAGAAAGTTAATGTGTCCAAGGACGTCTAACGTGTACAAAAATCGCGCGAAGTTTACAATGCAATCCTCTGTTTTGCGATGACTTTTCATAAGTTTCACAAAACTGAACTGTTTCGTGGCTTTAAATGGTAAAATTCGGGGTCTTCCTATTGAAATGATAATAGATAATGTAAATTATCTGACAATCTTAAAAAAACTGTACTTTATAAAACACTTTTTTACGTGACATGTAGTGCTGATGAGAAAAAATGAATTATTATACATTTTAAATTGGAACTATTGATCAATTTTTTGAGGGGGGGGGGGTGCAATTATTGCCTTTGGCCTAGGGTGCAAAAATGTGTAAATCCGACCCTGAAAAACTCTTATCATATTTTTCCAAATGCATAGACAGCTCCAGCGAGTAGATCATAGGGGTCATCTCCCTCTACCAACCTTGGATTCACCTGTTCCCATACAATTCCACACATTCAGTTTGTGTCTTGAACAATTTAGGCTAATCTAAAAAGTCCAGTGGCCCCTTCCGAAAATTCAGCCTGGAGCCGTCCTCTGCTAAAGGCTTTGCTAAAAAATGATTGAACTGTACTTGCTGAGGCGTACCACTGAACATTTATAAATCTTGATGCCTCAATAAATTTTCCCTTTTTTCAAGTGGTAGTCCTTGAGATTTATTTACTGTTATCGCAAATGCAGATCTATTTGGAAATTGAGTTTTTTGAAAGGATATGTTAAAATAGTACTAGAATATTTTATAAATGGAATTAAAATTCTTTTATTGCCTGCGGTTGCAGTTCAGACTTCGCAATCATAGCATTACCATATATAAACTTGGTGCTCATTCTTGTTCCATTGACTAATGCTTCCTTTTTATTTAAAATTCTGATTAGTATAATGATGCTATTAACTTTCAATACTAACTTATGTGGTGACTGTTAGAGCTGAATAAATTTTTTTTAGTTAAACTAAAACCTTGATTAAATTCAAACTTTAATTTACATGGGATTTATTTTTGCCCAATTGTTTTCCCCTGGCTTTGCATCAGCCATAAATTTCATAAAGTTTTTTCCCATGTGCCAGTTAGAATTAAGTTTTGTTTATGCTGTTCATCCATGAGTTGAAGTTCATCTTAATCATATTAAAGTTCAACAAAAATAAATTATTACCAGTTTAAAATAAAATTCAAAAATTTTTTAAAAATTAATTTATAAATGAAAATAAAAACTATACATAACCCTAATTGGCTATTTCTAATCAAAGTTAAAATGTAAACAAACTTCTTATTCTATTTAAGAAAAGAAAAAACAAACAAACCTGAAACAATATATACAGTCAACTCCGGTTATAGTGGACTTTCAGCTATAGTGAACGCAAACCATTAGTCTCGATTCACATACAGCATATCTGTTCAACATGGGGAACTTCTTAGTGAACTTCAGATTTAGTGGATGAAATTTGACGGCCCCCAGTGGTTCACTATAACCGGAGTTGACTATACTTTTAATAAACTGTGAAAACCAAAGGCAACTACAAAGTAAAGTTTAAAAATCTAAGCTCAATCTTTAATAAAGTTCTGTTTAGTTGCTGCTTACTGCTACTGGATGTATTAGGTTTAACGAAAGTTTCCTGCCACCGCAAATGTCTGCATGAACAGTTTGTGTTGACTGTTTGCTCATATTTTGACAAACAATTTTTAGCAGTTAAAAGAGCTTACTTTAGAACAGTGTTGTGAAATTTGTAAAAAAAAAATACCATTACCATTAGTGCAAGGTAACTCAAATTGAAAACAATCACGGTACCAGATTAGAACCCTATTTACTTCCAGTTCTTGTGCAAAAAGTCAGCTATAGAATGTCAACGAATTATGTGTACAGCTTTCAGTACTACTGTTGTATCATATGACACTATGAAGGTTTGGTACTGAAAGTTCAAACACAAGGACTATGACATTCAAGAAGCAGTGGGCTGGCCTGCGAGAACTTGTGGAAGATCAGTATTTAACCACTCGAAAGCTAGCTAAGGCGTTAGATGCTAGTGCATGCCCATTAGTCATGGTATCCATCACATAAACTTTACGTACAAGTTCAATCACTGGCTACCACATGAACTGACTCGAGCAGATTTGGCAGAAAACTTTTGTTACAACCTGATAAATAGCCTCTGAACCAGTGGTGTATCCAGAAATTCCTTATGAGGGGTGCATATCACCATTACCATGAAAGAAGTAATGTGCCAATTGGTGAAATCTAAAGAATATGCTATTATGGGTGCTCATATAGGAGTAGGTATAAGAGTTCGACTCCCCTCCCACCATTGCAGCCACCGGTATAGTAAAGAATTTTATAGCTTACTGAAATCTTTAAAATTGATAAATTTTCAAGTATTTGAAAACTCAAGATGAGCTACTGAAAATACATGGACGGCCCAAATAACCGCCCATGTATAAGTTTATTGTTTCTCCCATTTAAACCTCTTCAAGAATGAATATATATTTATCAAGTTATTAAAGGTTACAAAATTGAAGATAATGAGAAAAAGTAGTAAAGATACCATAAGAACAAAAATTCGTATTTACCAGAATCGGCGGAATCTAACATCATTGAAAATTTGATAAGTCATTTAAAGAATCGTCAAAAAGAAGTGGTTATAATAAAATGAAAAATTTCATACATATTATTTTCTACAAGGTTTATTTATTCTCCCTGTTTGTTTTTGCAAAATATTTAAGACGATTTGCAAATATATTTTTTATGCATGTATAACTGAGACCATTTAAACGCATTTCAAATTTACTGTTTCTTAAGTAGTTTTTAAATATTTCATAATTGAAAAAGATCCTTCAGTAATACATGTTGTCACAGGCAAAGTGAGTAAAGTTTTTAAGAGTTTATGGATATTCGGGAAAGTATCAATGTTGCATAATTGTAAAGCTTCTGTAGCAGTTAATCTAATCTGGTGTGCCAGTAATTTTTTTCGCCACAGCTGGTATTCTATAATCATCAGCATTCGTAACATTTCTAATTTGTTTTCATGCATTGGTATGAGGTTATTTCCAGTGAAATTAAAATATTTATTTCTCTCAGACTTTCTTTGTGTTTTCTGAACTTTTCTTTAAGATGTAAAATTACAGCATTCAAATATTTATTGCTTTTACTTGAAATTGCTAATGTACACTTTTCTGCTTCAGATTGATGTTTGGAATTTTTTTTTTCACCAGATTTAAGAAAACTTAAAAGCGACTACTGATTTCTTCTACTAATTCTCGGATTTAAAAAAAAACAAACAATAAAACAGAAAAAAATGAAACGAATTTAAAGTTATAAAATTATGAACTCAGCAATTCGAGCAAAAGAAAATGGATTGAATGAGATTTCCCGACTGCTCTCCCTTTATGAATAAGAAATCAGAGATTTTCACTAACTGTTCGGAGAGGGGGGAGGGGGACATCTTCCATAGAAATAATATAATATTCCATAGATATTCTATAGGGGTGCATCCTCTCCTTCTCTTTCCTCCTGCAAACTCTGACCATTGGCCTTGGTCTCATGAACACAAAGGCACATTTTAGAGTCATCAAAGACTTCTATTATTTTTTCAAGAATTCACTTAGCTGGAATCATGCTTTCCTTTCATGATGAAAAAATATTTTTGAAAATAATCTGTTTTTCTCCCACCTGAAATATTTCAATTTTGAGAAATCCTGCAGGGTGCATATGTCCCTTTGCACCCCCTCTGGGCACGCCTCTGCTCTGAACTATGGTTGGTAATTTAATGATGCATCCTGTAAAACTAGGGTCTTCCTTTTGACTAACAAATGGTTAGTTTTTCAAAAGAATCATGGAGTAAGAGGATTTATTTTGATTAGGATAGGATTTTTGACAAATGTTAAACCATGGGTGAAGAATGAAAGGCAATTTTCTGGTGTTGTTTGCAGTAAGCAAATTTATTGAAATTTGCATTTTATGCAAATGTAACTTATTTTTCAGCATAATTTATTTTGTTTGACTAAAATTAACCTGTTTATACAGGGTGTCCTAAAAAGGCGGTTACTGGCTTTAATTCTTTATCTATTAGAGATTAGTGGGTAGTGTAAATTGAAAAAATGTTCAAAATAAGGTCGGAAATAAGAATCCATTAATAAAAATTTGCCTCTTGCTAATTCTCAAAAAGTTACACTTTTAAAATTTTTATATGACCTCCATACAAAAAAATCTTCAATTAGAAAGTTTTTATTTTCCACCCTATAAGACCAATAGAAAAAACTGCATAACCGTATCTCTAAAACTAATTGAATTATGATACAGAAAGGAATTGGACTTGTACCATTGTTCCAGACATTTTTTATCACGTAAAAGGCTATTTTCTTGATGAAAATAGGAGGCGTATACAAATTGGTAATGGGAACTTTTAGATCAAAAGTATGATATTGCAACTTGGAATGTGCTTCGAATTAAGCAGGGTGGATCAAGAAAAGAATTATTTTAATGATGGCCCACATGGCAAAAGTTGCCAAATGGTCAGGTGAGAATTTTTCAAAAATAAAATTTTTTTTAAACATCCCCTTCATGTGCTCCCCTTACTCCAAAAAACCATTTTGTTTATTTAAAGAATGTTTATATGTATGTAATGGCTTTGGCATGATATGCCAAATGACCAGAAGTATTTTTCCATAAAAAAAGGTTTTTTATAGCATTCCCTATAGACACTCTGAAAATTCGAATATAAAATAAAAAAAATTAGGCTGTTTCCCTCGCCAGCTTCGCCCCAAAACAAGAGCTAACTAGCTTTTGCCCGTGCTTCTGATCTGACATCACTAAATTTTCCCCGACAAAAGAATAAGACGTCTGGCTTAACCCTTTGAAGCGCAAGCATTTTCATATCAATATAGAAAACCAAACGGATTGACTGACCAATGCTGAAAAAGTGCAGTTGTTGCCATCGATCCATTTAACTACCAATACCATGGCGGTCGATTGAATAGCCCATTTGGCACAACAGAGCTACAGAGAAGTTTTATGACATGGTTAGCTGCGTGGCCGCACAGCCACCTGTGCGAGAGAACATATTTCTTTAATATAAGAACCAAGTTGCATTTACCTTGGACATCTGTTTCATCGGGATCTTTGATTAACATTAAGAATAGAATATCAACCTTTTTTAATTACAAAGCAGGGGCGTAGCCAAGGGGGTCATAACCCCCCCCCATGAGGAATTTTTTGCCATACAAAATGTATATTCTTCACTACATTATCACATACACGTATACATATATATGAGTTGTAGTAGTCGCACCCCCCCCCACCCATGAAAAATTTCTGGCTATGCCCCTGTTACAAAGGTATATCGACTGACTCACTTTTAACAATCAGATGCGATGGGACAGTTATCAATACTGGTACAAAGCAGAAGTAATAAGTCTTCTAGAATCTGAGTTAAATTGTCCACTTCAACAGTTCATTTGTATGCTGCATCTTAACGAACTTCTTTTACATCTTTTGGTTTAGCTTGATGATGTAGTTCATGGCCCCAAAGAATTTTCTGGTGCAATTAGCAAGTTATTGCAAACTCGCCATATACTTCCTATAACTAAATTCTGTGAAATCAATTGAAATCCATTTCCAGATGTCAATAGAAGTATTTTGAGTACAGATCAATGATACTTGTTGGATATGTAAAAACAGTGTCTTCAGGAGAATGCATCAAGATTTAGCTACTATTCAACCAATACTGGTGGTGCATTCCAGGTGGTGACAAATGCTAACAGAGTCCTTCATCTTTATATTGCAATTGAAGAGCCTTCTGTAAACTTGTTACCTATAGTTAGTTAGTTGAAGGTATACGGTCCAGTGTGGTTCCTAAAAGGAAAGCCATTGTGCATTGAAGGTTCTAGACACCTGTATAAGCCAATTATGTACTCAAGATATATGCCGGATCACATAAAAAAACTCTTGAAGCTGTCATGCAAAAAAACGGATTTTTTGCACATACAGAGAATTTGCTTCTAACTGTGTTGTATGATGATAGAGATACTATTCTAAAATTAGCTTACCATAGGGTTATTTCTGCCAAAAAAGAGAATTAGAATACTTCATCTGTGAGAAATTTTCATGTACCAGTAATAAAAATGCAAGCAATTGATTATACGGATTTAATTTTTTGGAATAATAATAGCAAGCGGTTAGAGCAGGGATGGGCTAACTTTTTTGGTCGCGGGCCCCAAAAAAAAGTTTGACAAGCCAAAATAAATTTTTCTAAAATTTTAAAAACAATATACAAGTATTACAATTTAAATATGTTAATGAGATGAATGAAATTGCGGTTTCATTTTTAAAAGTTCCTTATATTGAGGTTTGAAGTGCTATGCACTGATTCTAAGGAACAAGGCTAAATGTTCATCTGTCTGTCTACTTCTGAAAGAATTCTTTCTAAGGTTCATAGTTGAAAACATTTGTTCACATACATAAAATGAAGCAAACATAGCACTGATTTTCTGGGGGTGAGATATTAAATTTGGGAAACTTACTTTCAATAATGATTTGTAAAACTCTAACTTTGGCATATTTAGAAACAACTGCTTGAGATGATTGTTAGATTGCAACTCAATTAATTCACGCTGCAAATCTCGACTCACTGCTTCACAATTTATGTTGAAATTCATGGTAAAAATATCCAATTTTGTTTGAATGGCACTGAAATCTTGAAATCTGCATTCGAACTCAAAATGCAATTTTTTCAAGTCATCGTCATAATTCTTAATATGGATATATAATAAATAAATATATATTTTCTTCAATTTCTGTCGGACCGGCAAATTATAATTCTATATTAAAACCTTCCGGCCAGATAAAACCTTCCAGCGGGCCGTAGTTTGCCCATCCCTGGGTTAGAGCCTCAGATTTTGAAAGACATCTCCGATGAAGATTTAAAAATATTCCTGTCAAAGGAGATTGCTTCAGTGAAATTTACTATTTGCCTAGCTTCCCACGCCATACACAAGGAACTGAATGCTGTGTGAAACTGGTAACAAAGGCTGTATATCTTGTTTGCGGAGAAGAAAGAAGAGATGGATTTATAAGATCTAGGCTTGTGTGTGTGTGTGTGAATAAAGGAACATAATGAAATCTTTTAATCCAAAATTAGAGTTTTGATTGAAATAGTTTTTTAACGTGCTAATTATATCATATATTTATTATATATTCGTTCTTTAAGATTTATTTTTATCAGCTAAACACTTTCATTGATTTTTAGTTTATTTGTTGCCTTTAACATATCAACTTAATCAAATATGCAAAAATCTAAACAGTTGGAAACCCTACAAAATTAGCTATTTGGAAACCCTACAAAAATACTCCTACCACCTGTAGTTTTCATATAGATACTTTTAAGATGTGCCAGAAATGTTTATACTTTATTACCTGAGTACTCTTCCAAATTTATAAAAAAATATTATTTTACAGGTTTTAATACATTTTTTAAAACATTTTTTAAAAATTGACAATTTATAACTGTTTTTCGGGTGCTTGGGGTACAGGAAGATATGAATGGAAATGAATAAAAATATATGTATAAACTAATGTACCCAAGTCATAACTTTATGATCATGCACCAAAAGAAATTTCGATTATTATAATTTTTTTTAATTTTCGTATAATTTCAATTTTAAACTATATTTCAGACACTTGGGTAACCTCAAAATGTAGATGGATTAAAAAAAAAAAAATTACTTGTAAACTAAAATACTCAATACACAACTTTTCCACCCTAGGCCAAAATTAATTTCAAAAAAAAAAAAAAAATTCCTATACTTTTCGATCCATTCTATTAAACATCTTGAGTAAGAAATATTTAAAAAATTTTTTGGTAAACAACTATATCGGATGTTGATTTAAAACCTTATAAATTAAATACAGATTTCACAAGATAAATGGAAAGCTGAAGAATATGCAAATTTTGTGAGCCTTGTTATGTACACATTTTTTTTTTCTTATTTATGCTTTATTGTGTTGCTAATACTTATATTTATAAAATGTTTCACTGCAAATAAGTACATTAAATTTGCAATCAATAACATTTATGTAAATGCATGTAATTTAAAATTAAAACATTTTTCGAAAATGAATAAGTGCCTATTACGATTGCTAAATGTTCAATTTTATAAACCTTTTAGAGCAATGTTTCCCAACATGGGGCCCACGCTCCACAGGGGGGCAATTCGAAAATGCACTTGATACGTGTTTAACACTTTTGCTCCGGACCATTTAAATGCAATGCTAGATTTAGGTGCCAAAATTGAAAGAAAAAAGCAAATTCTTAAATAATTGCTGCCAATAAATATTATAAATTCATTAATGAGATCAAAATATCAAATTGTGTTTTTGGCATCCCCAAGTTAACCTCCCAGAGTATCGTCCCCTCAACGGCTCAAAGAAGCTTTAAAACAGATTACCAGATGACTCAGCATATTCGTTGTACTAGTGTGAACAACTCCCGCTCCGCAGAAGGAAGAAATAAATTAAACTTTATTTAATGTAAGTCAGTTAAAACTTTATTTAATGTAAAGGGAGTGATGGCATGGCTTTGTGAGGAAACAGAAATCAAATAAACAAATTCAACCAAATGTGCAAGAAAACTATTGTTACCATTTCTATCTTCATATTTAACTGAATGCGGATTTAGAGCTGTAAATGATTTACTGGTTAAAAAAAAAGAAATCGTCTGGATATAACACAATGGGCAGACTTGAGACTGAAGCTAACCAATTTGGAACCTAACTTAAAATCTCTGTGCAGCAAGTGCAAGGATCTCACTAAATTAAAATATTAAATTATTATAGAAAAATCTTTATTAAAATTATCTCGAATTTGAATTTCAGTTTTTCATTATATGTTTCGAAAATTTATATACTGTGTTTCGTTAACAATTTCCTAGTGATTTCTTCCTAAAACCTATCATTTAAGTTTCTTAAGTGAACAATTCAATTTTTTAATAGTAAAAATTGTGTATATCATTAAAAAAAATTAATTTAAATTTAAATTTAAAATTAATTTAAAATCATTTTAAATTAATTGTGTATATGTTACATAGGGGCGCATAAGAATTTTTGAAAGGCTTAGGTGGGGCATGGCACAAAAAAGGTTGGGAAACACTGTTTTAGAGGGCACCACTCATATAAAAGAGCAAATTTCATTAAAAATGCTAAAAATGCAATTTACAAAGCATTCACAGGGAGTGATGGCATGGCTTTGTGAGGAAACAGAAATCAAACAAATTCAACCAAATGTGCAAGAAAACTATTGTTACCATTTCTATCTTCATATTTAACTGAATGCGGATTTAGAGCTGTAAATGATTTACTGGTTAAAAAAAAAAAAAAAAAAAAAAGAAATCTTCTGGATATAACACAATGGGCAGACTTGAGACTGAAGCTAACCAATTTGGGACCTAACTTAAAATTTCTGTGCAGCAAGTGCAAGGATCTCACTAAATTAAAATATTAAATTATTATAGAAAAATCTTTATTAAAATTATCTCGAATTTGAATTTCAGTTTTTCATTATGTTTCGAAAATTTATATACTGTGTTTTGTTAACAATTGCCTAGTGATTTCTTCCTAAAACCTATCATTTAAGTTTCTTAAGTGAACAATTCAATTTTTTAATAGTAAAAATTGTGTATATCATTAAAAAAATTAATTTAAATTTAAAATTAATTTAAAATCATTTTAAATTAATTGTGGATATGTTACAGGGGGCATAAGAATTTTTGAAAGGCTTAGGTGGGGCATGGCACAAAAAAGGTTGGGAAACACTGTTTTAGAGGGTACCACTCATATAAAAGAGCAAATTTCATTTAAAATGCTAAAAGTGCAATTTACAAAGCATTCACAAAATATTTTCCATCAACAACTGAGCTCTTCTAATAATGCTTCTGTAAATATTTTAGTTCTCCAGTCAGGGCCTCCGAGAGAAATTTTATAAGGCGGGACAGAAATGTTCCCGGGCCCCCTCCCCAACTTATTTCTGCCTCAAGAAATATATTTTAAATTCTGTCCAATTTTACTTTAAAAGTAGTTATCTATATAAATAAAGCAAAGTGTAAACTGTCCGTTAGTTTGTTTGTTTGTGTATCGCGTAGCTCCGAAACGAGTGATCGTAGACCTACCAAATTTTGTACGGAAATTCTCCAGGACTTTTTTTTTTTTTTTTTTAACCTGCTTCTATAAAATGAGGAAAACATAATTTTCTTATTCAATGGTAAATTATTGGGGAGGCACAGCCTCAGCTAAATATTTATGTGGGGGCTTGAGCCTCTTGGGCTCATTTAACTTGACGCTTATGCTAGCGATGCTCGTACTGGATTCATTTAGAGCCCATATGATGGACGAGATAAAAGAAAAGCTTCTTATATCTATGGTTGTCGCCTCAGGTGGACTGACTTCAATGTTGCAGCCACTTGATGTTTGCATCACTAAACCATTTAAAGAAGAAAATTCTGGATTAAGTGGATGTGTTTCCCAGTTATGCGAAAAACAAAAAGTGGCAAAAAAACACACAAAATTGATGTCATTGCTTCTTGAGTTAAATAGGCATAGGTGTGAATTCTAAGCGAGATGATTGGGAAATCATTTTAAAAGTTGCATTAGCAATGCCATGGATGGCACTGAGGACAATTTTGTTTATGAAAGTGATGATGAAAATTCATCAGATCCTGAGTCTGATTTTTATGACGAAGGAGCCATGGAACATGAATTCATTGATCTTTTTGGAAATTCAGATAGTAGTGATTTTGAATTTGAAGGATTCGCTTGAAGATTTTTAATAGACTAATTATTTTTGTTCATATTTTTAATATTTCATTAAAATTGTGATTTTCAAATTGTGCAGTGCATTATGTAATTTAATATTGTGAATTGTGTATTTCGATTTTTTTTTTTTTTTTTTTTTTTTTTTTTTTTTTGTGTGTGTGTATAATCTGTGGGGCATTGTTTGTAAATTGGGATTTTTTAGGGTTGGCTTATATGAAAATCGAGTATTTTACCAATATTTTGTCAGCAAAATAAGGGGATCGGCTTATACACAAACGGGTTTATATGTGAGTATATACATTATTCATTTTTCTCAACTATATTTAGATATTGCATCTTAGTATTTTACAAGTAGTATAGTCACATGGTATACTACCACCATGCCAAAGATCATTGAAATCTGTTTCCCTGTTCCTTATAAGAATGATTTACTGCATTACATCAATGATTTTTTTCTAACTGTAAAAGAAAAGGAAGAAAAATTTGACCTTCATTTAATGTCTTCTATCATTGCTTTAGGGTGTTCTGTATAAATATATCTATATTATTAATGTATACGTATTTTTGTTTTAGTTATGCGTCTTACCAGACCTTCTCTGTATACTACTTATCCTGTTGCCAGTGACTCTAGATACTTTACTTGCAGCTTACTGAATTCTGCTTTAAAGAAAGATCTTGGTTCTCCAGATAAATTGGAATACTTCAGTTCAGGAAATTTATTAATGTTGCCTCAAAGTTTTGGGTAATACTTTATGTAATTTTCTTGCATTTTTATTTATTTATTTATTTTTTAACACATAAAAATGTAAAGACTATAGATTCATGAGTGAGGTTTAGAAAGGAGTTTAAAACTTTTTATTTTTTTTATGCATATATTTTGGGTAATTCAAAATAGGTGTTACAGTGTTTATCTCTTAAAAAGTCATGGGCAACCTTTGGAAAGTTGCAGGCCAAACTTTGGATGTTGCGAAATCGCGGGCTGTACAATTGGGATTTATATGGGATTTTGAATGATTTATATGGAGTTTTGATATGTTCCATGGGCCGGATCAAAAGTAGAGACATGCCACATCTCGCCCATAAGCTGGAAGTTTCGCATATGTGTCTTGTAAGTAATCAAAACGTACTTTTAGTTAGAAAAGTTTGTCGAATTTAGAGTGACTTATAGATATGGCAAATTTTTTCAAAGGGTTGTGTAGTGTTAAAATATGAAATTTTGTTTTTATATGGCCCCCTCATTTCCCATCACTGACATTTTAATAAATATCGCACTGTGTCTGAAGAAAGTAACTAAAAAAATCCCATGTCTGAGAGAAATAGTTACAGGGATATTTAATGTTAAAAATAATGACTTAAAGCCACTTTACTTGCTGTGTTTGCATCTGTTTTCTTGTGAAAAAAAAGCTTTAGGGGACTAACTATAAGATGAAAAAAGTTGACTAATGATCTCTTTATTGGAAATTGGCAGTTATCCATTCAAACTTTTGAAATTAAAAGGTTTAGTTTTACCTGACTGATGGGTACTACATTGTGAAATTATCAGCACTTTAGTCTTTTAGGAGTCATCTATTAATTATATAGTTTCCTGGGAAAGAATTTCAAAGAATGATAGAGAGTGAAGGAGAAAATAGTGTGAGTTTATTTTCCCTCAAAAAACTGCCAAACATGCTAAAGGAAAATTCTAGCTAAAATAAGACTTCTAGAAAACAAATAAAGCTATCAAATGACCACTAAAATAAATTAAGGTCAGTTGAAAAGTAATTTTATTTTCACACTTTTGAGACATCCTCTTATTATTTTGGCGACAAATGCTAGAATTTTTAACCCGTGATATCTCAGTAACTGTTCTACTCAAAGACATAGGATTTTTTAAAAGTTATATTTTAAGACACAGAGCAACATTTTTCTAAATATTAGAGATAGGAAATGAGGGACCATAAAAAAATTGAATTTCGTATTTTAGTATCTATACAGCACCTTGTGAAAAAATTGCCATGTCTAAAAGCTACTCTAAATTTGACAAAATTTCTTTATTAAAAGTGTATTTTGATTACCTACAGTTTGAGATAACTGTAGTACATCAATTTTGAATCGCCCAGTATACTGGGTGCTCATAAAATAAGACATGTTTAGAATCTTATCACGCATAATGTACTGAGCAGAAAAAAAATTTGGGTATACATACTCAGCAGAGTATGCAATTTCAATAAAAACAAAGAAGGTAAATCATGCCTAACACATCACTTTCTAATACAGCAGTCCTTTTTTTTTTTGTACCAAATTTGGCAAAGTATTGTTATCTGACTTGGTGAGACCATTATATAAAATTAATGTAATTTTGCAATAACCTGTAAAATCATCGATTCAATCATCCGCTTCAATAGCTCTCTTCAACTAAATGAGCTGCCACTCAGACGCCTCTTTATATTGACAGACAGACTCACAGTACTTAGCAGAAAACTTGAAAAAGTTATTGATGCCGTCATTACAAGAGATGCTTATGTGGTGCATCCCGAAAATTTACTACTTTCTATGCTCAGAGACAATTGCTCTGAGAATAAAAGGTTCAAGAACTGAGCTTGTAAATAAGCCTAACAGGGCATTTATTGAAACATAAACCAAAGATAAACTTCAAAACCAGCAATTACTTCTACTTGATTGAAAGGTCACAAATGTCACTGAAGGAGATCACTGAATCACCATTCATCACTAAATTGTCCACTGAAGAACTTGAAGCAATAGTGAACAATGGGTTGACAGATTTTTTTCTTTTTCTTTTAGAAGCTTCCGGCTCATACCTAAGCCGTTGAATGAGTAATCAAGCTTGTGACAGGGGCTTCATAGAAGGTTTGTGAACAAGAGAGCTGTGAAGGCTTTGTTGCGAGCACATTCAATTGATGAATATAATGCCTGCATTGAACTGCAAAAACGAGTACAAATTTTAATTCTTAATCCAAGGACAAAATGGATGGTTTAGACGAACGAACAAAAAGCTACACAGATTGAAAACCCTTATGAGGTCTCAAGGAACCAAAGTCATGTTTTGCCAGTTTTAAATACATAAAATATATTAAAATAAGCCAAGATAGTGTGTAAAGAGTTTAAGAAATTGAGATGCTTGATCATTCGTCAATATTCATAGAATCTTCAAAAATCAAACATATTGCATATTTGTCTTAGTTGCGGATGATTCCTAATCTTTATTAGGACTATATAAGTAATTTTTTATGGTTTTACAGCAAATGTAATCTTAAGACAAGTTTCACACACACAAAAAATTAAGTAAGTGCTTTATTTTATGAAAATTTTCAATTTTTTCTCAAAAACTAACAAAATTTAAAGTTGTTCGAGGAGGCAAAAAAAAATTAACTCACAGACTCTGGATTTTAACCTGTTAATAGTCTTACGGTCAGTCCCCGTTTATGCACTAGCGGATTTTATAATTTGAAAATTCGATTTTTTTCAATCCACCCTGTTGCTCAACCAAGTTATCACTGTTTTAACGTGCGTAAAATCTTGGCTACATCAGATTGTGAATCTAAAATGGCTATGGGCTGTGTCCTTGTGTTAATTAGTTTCAACTTTGCATTATGTATGCTTGTTTAATTGATTAGCTAGGTAACAACAAAACATGCATATGTGACGCAGAATCAAAACTAACATGATGACTGAGCACCTAGCCATTTGAGATTCACAATCTGATGAGGCTAAGATTTTAAGCACATAAAAAGTGATAACTTGATTGGTCAACCAACCATCCTAAGTAATGAACGTTGGTACCTCCTTTGTTGTTTTTACCTGCACCAAGTAAAATTTATCTTTCTTTATGAGCTACATGTCTTTAAATGGACATTAATGCATTTTTGGATAGCTGATTAATGGGACAAATTGTATTTCTAAGTTGTATGCTTACAGCAATACTTTTTTTTTAAGATAAAAATAATTTTTTAAAGGAAAATGTCAATAAATAAATTGACAAAAATACATGTCAAGTGTGTGAATCAAAATTTTTAGGTATTTTTTTACTTTTCATGATTACACTAGCTTAGTTGTAGTGTCAGCTATGAAAATAAATCTAAAAAATTGTGATAACTTGAGCAGTTAACCAATGATGCTAAAGAATGAACGGGGCTGCATCCTTTTATGTTTTTACCTGCTGTAAGTAAAACTTACCCTTCCTTAAGAACTACATGTCTTTAGATGGACATTACTACAGTTTTTGATAGCTATTAATGGGACAAATTGTATTTGTAATTTATACACTTACTTCAATAGCATTTTTTGACGTAAACAACATTTTTTGAAAGGAAAATGTAAAAAAAAAAAAAAAAAAAAAAAATACATCTAAAGGGCAAGATTAAAATTTTGAAGTATTTTTGTAAATTTTCATGATTATGTTAGCTTTATTAGAGTGTCAGCTATGAAATTTTTTTTTTAAAAACAGTGTTAACTTGATTGGTTGGCCAACTATCCTAAAGAATGAACGGAGGTGCATCCTTTGGCATTTTCATCTGTACTAAATAAAACTCTCCTTTCTTTAAGAATTACATGCCTTTAGGTGGACATTATAATACGTATATTTTTGGATAGCTGATTAATGGGAGAATTTTTATTTCTAGTTTGTATGTTTGCTGTTTAATTATTTATTTCCAAAAATGCGATCTTTTGAAAGGAAACGTGTGAATTAAAAATTTAAAAAATACATCTAATGGTTTGTGAATTGAAATTTTAAAGCAGTTTTGCACTTTTATGATTATATTATCTTAGAGTTTCAGCTGTGAAAATAAATTAAAATGAAATCCTTTTAATAAGTAGATTTTTTAAAATTGGCACTTGAATGTCAATTTTTGGGATATTCAAGAAACACGTTTAAAATTCATTTTGGCTCCACTGTTGCTTCTTAAAAGGAATATGTCATGTTACCAGTAACCTTGTATATGTATGTATATATATATATATATATATATATATATATATATATATATATATATATACACACACATACACAGGGTGTCCCAAAAACACTGGCGTAGGCTTTTATTCCTTAAATATTCATCGTATACATATACAATAAATTACAAAGTTATGTAAAACTAAAAAGCGAAAAATAATTCTTAATATAGAAATAAATTAATGAAGGAAAAATAGTATTATTGTGAAAAAAGCGTGGGGCGCTTTGTGCTATATTTTTTATATCATTTTTGTACTAATCGTACCGATCGAATATTCTCAAGAACTGATATATGGAGCACCCCACACTTTTTTCACAATAATACTATTTTTCGTTCATTAATTTATTTCTATATTAAGAATTATTTTTTGCTTTTTAGTTAGTTCAATTTATCACTAAAGCGTGTTTTTTGGTTTTTTAAACTATATTTTTATTTTTTACTTTTTAGTTCGATTTGCTATAAAAGCGTGTTTTTTAGTTTTTGTTAAACTGTATGTATTTAAAATTTATTTTTAATTTTGGATATCTCTCATAAGACACTAAGGAACACTAAGTTGGAAAGTACAAACTGTGAGATAATTTATTTTCACTGTGCACCAGTGGCGTAGCGAGGATTTTATTTTGGGGTGGACTGGGTATCCAATTTAAAGCTAAAGTTCAATTGTAAGCTAAGTAAAGGGTCCCATTTCGGGGGGAGGAGCAGCCCCCTGAGCCCCCCCTCTTGCTACGTCCCTGCTGTGCACCAAAGTATTAATCAACCTGCAGTTAAATGCTACCTTCCTCACTAAAAAGGAAAAATAGGTCTGTAATCAACAAATAAAAGTGTGTTAGAAAGAATGGCCTTAACATGTTCTTGTACTCAACTCTTCCATAATGTGATGGATCACGATATTTTGTAAAAATAAAAATATTGCCGTGCACAGGATTCAAACCTGGGTTATTGCGGCCACAGCGCAATGTACTAACCACTATACGATCACGGCCACAGTAAAAAAGATTTTTTTAAGATTGTAATCTTTGGAAGTGTTCTTTCAATCAGGATAAGAAATGAGGAAATTATTTAATCCTGGCGATCTTGATCAGGATAATTAGATAAACTTATAAAATTATTGTATTGTCACCGGTTCTTCATAAATGTACAAAGTTTAAATTAAATCTGACCGTTTAAAGTGTGCCAAATTTGAGTTCAAAGGAGTCGGTTACAAGCATACATACAGGTGAAGCTAATGAATAACAGCTCGTTAAAATCAGGATCACGGGATAAACTTATCAAATTATTGTATTGTCACCGATCCTTGATATATCTACTAAGTTTAAATTAAATCTGACTGTTTAAAGTGGGTCAAACTCGAGTTCGAAGGAGTCGGTTACAAACATCAAGCATACAAACATACATACAGGTGAAGCTAATAAAAGCGTGTTAAAAAGGTACAGGTTTATGGTATTATGGAATCAAGTGAAATTTTCAGAATATTAAATAATTACAAAATTTAAATTTTTATATGGCCTCCATACAAAAAAGTTCCCAATTAATAAAGTACGTTAATTATGTAGTGGATAAAATTTCAGCCTTTCATCATAAAATGGCTCGGAGATATGAAAATAAGTACATGGTGTCATAAACAGCTTTTTAATGGCTCTCGAAGGGAAAAAATCATCCTGGAAGATCACGTACACAAATTACAGAAAAATCCAATGATTCCAAAAATATATAATAGTATTATACTTTTGCTACACTGTCTACCAATAAGTATTTGGACATCTATGCAAATGATGATATCTGCGGTCCTGAGGTATGTCACGGCCTCCGTCGGTATATATCGTGTAGGAAACAGCATCGGCATTAGTCGCATGCAAGATGCCGTGCAGTTCGGAGCTCTCTGATTTCGAGAAAGGTATAGGGTATCTCAAATGTGGCCGATCCTTAAGGCACATATCTAGCAATCTGAAGTACCCCAAATCGACAGTGGCCTATGTGATTAAGAAGTGGAAGGTGAGCGGTGATTGTCGGAATGTGCCCCGAGTCGGCAGACCAACGAAACTGGGAGATAGAGACCGACGAGTGCTGTCCAGAGAAATTCGGAAGAACCACACACAACCAATGGCCCTCATCCACAAGGAGTTTCACCAGACATCCAGGAGTATTGTTTCAATGAATACCATCCGTAAAAAAGCACATCTGCTTGGTTTTCATGGTCGTGCTGCTGCCCATAAGCCTTTGATCACAAAGTCCAACTGCGCTGCTCGGTTAATGTGGTGCAAAGCACATCGAAATTGGACCGTAGATCAGTGGAAATGGGTTCTTTGGAGCGACGAATCAAGTTTCACCCTTTATCGTTCGGATGGCAGGGTCTGGGTCTGGCGTCTGCCTGGAGAACGTCTCCTGCCAGAATGCATTGTGCCAACAGTCAAGTTCGGCAGAGGTGGAATTATGGTCTTGGGGGTGTTTCTCATGGTATGGACTGGGACCCTTGGTCCCCATTCATGATAAGCTCAACGCCGATGCCTACTGCACTATTTTGGATGACAATGTGCTTCTTACCTTGTGGCAGTTTTACGGGTTGGACCCCTGTTACGTTCAGGACGACAATGCCAGTTGTCATGTTTCGAGGTTAACCAAGGCTTGGTATGGTGCCAATGGAGTTCATCGAATGGACTGGCCTGTCCAGAGCCCAGACCTGAACCCTATCGAGAACTTCTGGGACGAGTTGGATCGCTGAATTAAGGGGTGCACTACCCATCCAAAATCGGTGAAGGAACTTCTATGTCTACTCCCAGCTGAGTGGAAGACAATACCACTAGCTGTAATACAAAGACCTGTGGAAAGCATGCCCTGGAGGGTTCATGCTGTAATTGCCTCTCGGGAGGCTCTACCAACTATTGATTTTGAATAAAGTTAGTTTTCCTTTTCTATCACAGGTGTCCAAGTACTTATTGGTAGACAGTGTATTATAGGTATTAGATAGTCCCTCACCAACTTTTTTTCACTATATATCTTTTTTTTTTTTTTTTTAAATGATGAAATGCTAAAACTTTGTACAATACCTAATTAATGCATGGGGCACATTTTACTCATTGGGATTTTTTTTTTCTTTTTGTATGAAGGCTGTGTAAAAATTTTTAATTTTTTATTCATGTAGATTTAATCTCATGAAAATTCATCAGTACCATAAAGTTCTGTACCTTTTTTCAATTAACTTTCTAATTTATTGTGCATGTCTATAATCAATAGTTAAGGAATTAAAAGCCTAGGCCAGAGTTTTGGGGGCACACTGTATATATAACAGAACCTTTTGGAAGAGCTAACACCTCATCTTTCAACCTTCTCTCACCAGTCTAATGGTCATGAATAATCCCTTAATCATAATGTTGGTTTAATTAAGGTTAAATCCTACTAATTCTTGTCCTAATGTAAATTTTCTGGTGCATTGTTTATTATCTTTCTGACATTTAACTGCAATCCCCTTCAAATGTCCTCATGAAACAGTTTTGTACTATGACAGCAGTATTAATCCCAAAATATTGTCACAAAAACTTACATTTGATTATACTTTTAAAAAAAAAGTTCTTATTATTGCAAGTGTCAAAATTGAATAAAATCACTTTTGAATGTAAATTTTATTCTTTTCAGAAACATATACCTGGGAGAAACTTTTTCTTGTTATATGAGTGTTCATAATGATAGCCAGCAAACAGTTACAAATGTTAGTGTACAAGTAAGTTCTTTTATTATAGGCAGTCCATCAATTTCAGAGCAGAATTATTATTCAATATTTTGTAAGAAATCTGTCGAAATAAACTTTTGTGTATATATCTCTTACTAATGATGAAGACTCAATGCAATCTTAAAATTTTCCTGTAGTAAAAAATATAAACTGAATAATCATTAGCTTACAGTAAGGATCTTAGTTATTTGAACAAAATATATACTAAAGCAAATTTTATATACAGTATGCTCACTACCCTTACCACCCTCTTAACTTCAGAATAGCTGCTGCTGTACTCATAAAAGTGGTGTCTAGGTATAGTAACGTAGCCATGCTGTTTCTGAATGAAACTGCCTACAGCACCACATGGTGAAAAACTGTGGAGTTTGCATTCCTATATCAAAAATGGAACTCAATAGGGGAGAAAAAGTGATTTATGAAGTTTTATATTATCATTGATTTAGTACAAAAAGACATTTTGTAGACATTAATCTGAGGTATAGAATGTTTTAAACATGCATTTGTTTTTTTTTCTTTGGATTTCCTATACTGTGACAAAATGAAAAACAACTAGTTATAACAATACTATACCTTTATTTGAGATGTTCAAACTACTGATTGTCAGCTGCAATGTATATTTGGATCCTCATTTGTATGTCATGTTGTACATGTTGGAGAATAGAGTGTGATACATTGGCACGATAATCTGTAATGCCCCGCTTAAGGCACTGCAGTGTTTGTGGAGGGATTGCATATGTTACCAGCAAAGTTTGAAATCCCGCATTCTATAGAATCCTAGGTATTGTGTATAATACCTAAAACTAGCTGGAAATGTATGAAACTATTCATATTTTACATTTTCCCTAGGCATTCTATAGAATGCCAAATGAGAAAGTGGCAAAGTATGAAATGCATCTCCGATTTACGTGAAAACTGTAATGAAATGTAACTCAAAATGTCATTCAAGTCTACCATATTGCAACAAGTAGGTTAATTTAAATTTGTTATTTTTGATATGAAAATTTTGTTTCCCTTAATAAAAGGCATAAATTTTGCTTTGCACAGCTTTCATTTTTTTTTTTACGTATTTTGATTATTTTTTTTATCGCATTCACATTATTTTTTCAGAATAAGAATTATATTTTTGAGGAATCCACATCATCATATATATATTATTTCTCAAAGGTGTTTTTTTCTGGCGTGGCTGGATCTCATTAAGTACGTGACCAAAAAAAATTTGTAACAGACTCCATGGTTCCAGGTTGCCATGGAGTCAGATGAATTGAATATACTTTCTTTAAAAATGAGTGGCAATGATAGATAAAAAATGTAAGAAAAATAGAACAGCTCGGAGTTGTTATTATGTTTTTTGTATAGATTGGATGGATGATTGAAGGTAACTAGAAATACAGGTTTTTTGTAAATAGTTTGTAAAATAAATATTTAAATGAGTTTAAAAGAACTTCTTATTTTGTCTTTTCAATCGAGCCGTCTCATTTTGATAATTCAGTGAGTTGTATTCATCAGTCGCCGGCAGAATATTTTGTTCTATGCCATTTTCTCGAAGGTTTGGCAACAATTTTCTGGCGCTCCCGGGTGGGCGGCTTGAATTGAAATGGGCACGGCTAGATCTCATTAAATACGTGACCAAAAAAAATATATAAAATACCCAGTTAAAGCTTATAATTTCTTCTTTTGACGAAAACAGTGCCACCTGTTGGTGACACATGTATTTTATTCTCTATGAAATGCAAAAATGTACAGAAGATAGCGTTTGAATAGCCCTAATACTACCAATATATTCAACTTTAAATGTAAGAGGCGCCACCTTCAATATAAAGATCAGTGGTGCAAACTGTAAATCGTGTAGAACGGCAGTTCTAAGAGTGACGCAGCCAGCCCCAACCAACCAACCGTAAAACTTCGCGGCACTTATATATACAGCTAACTTTCCAATTTTTTTGTTGTTCTCTTCTGCATCTCAGAATCCGCTCTAACGAATTTTTTACAATTAATATATGATTTTAATCGGTGCCAAATTCGATGAGTGACGTCGCCGGTTAAGCTAGGAAAACTCGTTTTTTTATTTAATACAGTTCAAAGAGGGAACTATTTAACTCGCGTAAGGAAATACGGAAAATGATCTCGTTTCAAAGGCAGTAAACAAGACAGGGAGCAGGAATACAGTGCTGTAGATCCATGACAAGATTTGTACAAGTTACCTTATATCCTAATAGATCAGATAACTTAGGTTCTGTACCCGATGTCGCACTTTTGCGAGATGAGCTTTGTGTTACTGTCGTTTTTGTTTTATTTCATTTTAAAAAATAATTACAGATTATTATATACTTTACTTATTTTTTCTGTAATTTATTTTGCTATCATTAATAATTAAAAATAGTTAAGACTTTGAATTAAAAAAATAATTAATTTAAGTATTTTTTGGTAAAACTCCTTCCTAACTTTAATAATAATTATTTAGTATTCAAAGGAAAATAAATAGTAGTTTTACATACTAACTAGTTTTAATAATAATTCTTTTACTCTTCATCTCTACTTAATATAAAAGAAGGTGTCTGTGGGTGGGTGGGTGTGTGTGTCTGTCGGCAGCGTTACGGACAAACGACTACACCTAGAAACACCAAATTTGGTACTCGGGAAGATGTAAATATGTAGTTGTGCACCTTGAAGCGATTTTTTCAAAATTCGACCTAGAATTTTTTTATTTTATGTTTTATGTGATTTTTGGCATTTTTTCTCACCTAATTCGTAATAACGCCGGAAATTACGCTCGCAGCAAAACGCCATTTGTATCATCGGATAGAGGAGGAAATTTTCTTTTAAAAACAGTTTGTTCTGAATACGTAACATGATTTACCGATTTTTAGGAATTTTTTTACTAAGCATCTGCTTCGCGATTTTTTTCATAAAATAATTTTAAAACTGTCGCATCTTGAATTCTATCCGTCATAACTTTTAGATATTTTGACAAATCGTGAAACATTCTTTTCTCCCTCTTTTAAAATAAAAATGAAAAAATTATGTAAATTAGATGATTTTTTTACGAATTTTAATACAGCCTAATGTTTAGAATTTAATAGCATCAACGCGATCTTACGCCATTCATTACATTGTGATCACGGCATGAGAATTTATGCTCGGTTGTTGCCACAGAAAGGATTAGAAAAAAAGGTTTTTTTAACCAATCGAGTTTTTAAATGGGATATCAGAATTTCAATTTGCAAGTGAGGATCTATGACGTCAAATGCTTTAAGATACGTAAAAATTACTCCATAATTTTAACTCATTTATTCCAGCTCTATTTTCAACACAGGGAGACGATATTTTATTAAAATTTACTGTAGAAATAAACTAAGAAATTCACGATTATTATTATTAGAAGTGGTATTTTAATCCGGTGCTTATTTAAAAATTGAAATGTTTTCACGGCGCTGAAAATGTTCATTTTAAAAGTTACAAAGTTCATTTCAAAGCGCGATATATTAAAATTTTTCTATTTACTATTTTTATTTTTGGCATTTAATTTAGCGCAGGCGTTGCCTAACATACGCATGCAGGTTGCGAGTATAGTTTTATTTTAACGTTGAATTACGTTCCTCCATAAAGGTCTACATACGCAAAGTTTTAATGATACCGTTTGAAAACAATTATGCGAAATATCGAAATTAACTCCCTCAACCTACCGGGGTATCCTTTACGGCAGTCAAACAGTGACGTCATAAATTTAAAAAAAATGTGAAATTTGTAAACTCTGCAACTCTAACGCCTGTCACAATTAAATGGAATAGTAGCTCCTCGAGATTACACAGTTTGATGTTTTTCAGGAGACAGGACTATGGAGGATATAAAAGATATCGCTATATTAGATACATGGATATTTAAAATGGCACCCCTTGGATATTTTCTCCCCACAGTAAGATGAAATGGTTTGCGGCGCTAAATACGCCCATCTTATAAAACTATGTATAACTTAAATATATATGGAGAGCTTCCTTAATGGCAACCATTATGTGAAATGATTGTTATTTATGCTAATGTGTAAATTGCAAAGAATCGCCACAGAATCAAAAGATCCCATTGAGGCCAAATAATCTAAGCTGTTTCTTTTAGCCTTGAAGAGGGAGAAGCGAATATAGGTAGTATTAATGTATGTAATAGGTAGTATTATTAGATTTGTAAAGATAATATGAATAAAACGCAATGTACCACGTTAATAAATATTTCATGAAATTAAAAGTGTTTATCCTTTTTCAATGGTTGTCTTACAACCAACTAAACGAAAAGTAATTCTAATTTGCGTTAATATATCCCGCAGTAATTTCAACAGAGGAGATTACTTGAACTTTTTAAAAAATGAAATTCTGTTTTGTCACATGCAGATATGATTTTAGTAGTAAAATATTCGCTTCTTCCCGTATGAAGAGCGAGTGCACAGCTATTTTAAAAACATCTCTTGAAAATAGCATAAATGAATTCAGAAGACTCCTGGCTCAAAACGTGTAAATACACCAAAATCTCGAAGTCGAATTTTTTCATGATTACAATACTTTCCTTATATGGTACATGTTCGGAAAGAAATCAATGGTGCTCCATTTCATGTAGTGTCTTGGGTATTTAATGCTACAACTTGAGCCTAAAAAACAGTATGATGTAGAAATAAGACATTTTGAAAGCCAGGAGTTCTCTGCAAACCATTAAGCTTTCCACTTTTTTGATAGTGAATGACACTGACGTAGTTTTTTGAGTCATTATACTGCAATGATCAGGTTAGTACTCATGAAACAAACTTTACATTAAGAATCAAATAATTTTGCTCTTTTTTAATTCCACATCACAAATAATTTCGAATCACACATGTAAGGAAAATTTTCATTTCCTACCGTGCGAAGAATGGGCATGCAGCTAGTGTATATATAAAATTTATTGAAATTATTGAATTATAATTTTAAAACCAATATTTTTTCCAAATCTTACGTTTTTCTCACTTTTATTTTGTATTCCTTTAAATACCAGATTTAAAATTTTGTTTAATACTTTTCAGATAGAAATTTGATTAATTAATCTAAATTTATACATGCACTATATTTTGTATTAGACATTTAAAGGCCGGAGATGGCATCTAAAACAAGATGTTGTGCCCACCCGAGCCGAGTTGATAAGATACTGAAGATGGTAGGTAACTGAAGTATGAAGGTCCAGGGTTCTGGTCTACCGGATGGCTGATAATCTAAAAATTCGGAGTTTTGGACGGTTTTTCTCACGATGTAACGTAAATACGCTTCAGAAGCACTAAGAAAGTCAGCCGTGCAAGACCCTTATTCTTAAACTGGTAGTTCATCTAAATGTTTTCTAAAAAAATGAAATTATCAACTGATAAAAAAACAAACAAACATAGTATGTAGTTTTCTAAAAAGCGACATAAAACCAATTATAAACAATAATTTTTTGAGTAGTTTTCTATTTTGTTAATGATTATAGTCATTAATTAATTTAATCAACAATTTTGAGATGTATCATTAACTTCGTTAAAAACTTAGTGCATCATAATATAGTTAAAAATTTAACTTAAGAGATAGGTTTAAACTGAAAGCAAACATTGCATTAATAGATTACATTGCATTAAAATAATAGAACAAGTAACTAGATTATAATTAAGAACGAGATTATTAAATTAATAATTTTAACGAAACCTAACTTACGGTTGTCGTTAAACTGAATGCAAATTAATGAATCACAATGCATTAAAACAATAGAACCAATAGTTATATATTGTTGTTGTTATTCTAGAATTACGACCGATTAGCTACACGTAGGTTCTAAGCAGAGACGTGAGGTGCCCTCCGTGAGGGTCTTTCTAAGGGGTCCTAACCCGTATTTACGCTGTTTTGGAGGAAACCACGGAAAACTCCGAACAATTAGGTCGGTGGACGCAACCTGGTTTCGAACCAGGCACCTTCCGTCTCCCAGTTCAGAGCACTATGAGCTTGGCCACTGATGGGGCCCAATAGTTATATAATTATAGTAAAAAAGTTAACTTAAGTTTAGCATTAAATTGAATGTAAATTTATGAAATAAAATCAAAGATGGTGGCAGGGATACTAATCTGTACTCGACCCAAATTATAAATAGAAAATTACTCAAAAAATTATTGATTATAATCAGTATTATGTCTCTTATTATAAAATTCTAACAAAAATATGTCAATTTTCTGTTACATGTTACAAAAGAACTTGCTGTGACTTTTTTAATCAAATACTCCGATACTGCATGAAAACAGGTTTGTATATTTATTTACATAACTTAGTGTCAAGCAAACTTCCGAAATTCGCCCTTGAAACTAATTTATTATCTTCTGACCATACCCTTAAAAAGTAATGATATCCCCATGCAAAAACCCTTAACTGGTTAAAAATTTGTGACGCAGCATTTTACTTTACAGCTAGCTCTATGAATTTTAAATATGGGTCTTAAAAATAATGATATCAAATTTTGAGTGACGCCCTGCTGGGAATTTTAAAGATTTGTTTTTAAATTCCATTACAGTTACTTTAGTTTTATTTTCTAAAGAAGATTTACGCATTTAAGCAATGCTTTTAATTATGAAATACACTGTTAAATACACTGCTGGCCACCCAAATTGCAACACCAAGAAAAACAAGAGATATCACAACAAAATTTATTGTGTAGATAACATGTTGACCAAGTAACAAATGATTAAATTTACAGCATTCTATGAAGCGTGGTTCCTGCCAAAATCAGTACCCAGAGTAGCCGCCGTTGTTGGAGATCACAGCTGCCACACGCCTCGGCATTGATTCAAAGAGACTTTGAATGTGTTCTTGGGGTACAGCAGACCAAGCAGCTTCCACACGTTGCCAAAGTTGATCTGGTGTGACAGCTGGGGATGAACTCTGGGTCAGTCGTTGAGCAACCATGGACCACATGTTTTCTATCGGCGAAAGATCCGGAGAGCGCGCCGGCCAGGGAAGCAATTCAATCTGGTGATTGACGAAGAACCCTTGGACAATGCGTGCCACGTGTGGCCGTGCATTATCCTGCTGAAATATGGCTGTTGGCAAGCCCTGAAGGTAAGAAAGGACAACTGGCTCCAACACCTCGGAGATGTAGCGCTGGCTGGTTAAAGTACCGGCAATGCGTACTAGAGGAGTGCGAGAGAGATATCCGATACCGCCCCATACCATAATACCCGGTGCAGGACCAGTGTGACGGTGCATAATGCAGCTGTTCAGCATCCTCTCTCCACGGTGTCTCCAGACTCGAATCCGACCGTCGTGGTGTTGCATACAGAAGCGTGACTCGTCAGTAAAGAGAATTTCATTCCATTCTGTCGTCCACATCCTTCTTTCATCGCACCATTGGCGGCGGAGACGTCTGTGGTTCCGCGTCAGAGGTAGACAAAGCAACGGACGTCTTGCGGACAGACCATTCTGCTGTAAACGACGTCGAATGGTACGCGCAGACACTGGATGATGCGTTACAGACTGAATCTGCTGTGATATGGTTCGTGATGTGACTGAGCGGTCCGTCACTGCCATGCGTACAATCTGCCTGTCATCACGTGACGTGGTGCACTGAGGTCGATGCGGTCGATCACGTCTGTCCGTCGTACCCTCCTGCACCCAACGATCACATATCCGCATCACAGTTGTTTGGTTTCGTCCAATACGACGACCGATTTCCCTGAAAGATAACCCACAATCTCGGTATGCCACTATCCTTCCTCTGTCAAACTCGGATACTTGATCAAAAGATGATCGTTGTTTCCTACGAGGCATAATTTATCGTTTTTTTTAAAAAAAAAGCAAGAAAAACACAATTGCTGTACTTGAAACCGTCGAAATCTCCAAGCCTTAAATAGCGCTTTGAGGTGGCGCCACAGGCGCGCTTGATGTGCGTCTGCGCTGAAATTCTAATCATTTGCATATCTCACCTCAGCTAATGCATGTTGTAAATTTCATATTATTTGCATGCTTCCTTCAGGGTGTTGCATTTACGATGGCCAGCAGTGTATATCACACTTTCACTGAGTCTATATCATGTATTCAAATGAATTTATTTCAATAATTTAATTTATCTTTTGCGTCACGTTATCCAAAAGGGCAAGTAAAATTTACGTAAATATTTAGTTAGTGTCATAGTAACCAAATTAAGTGAAATGTATATGAAAATTTTGCTTGCCCTTTTGGATAGCGTGACGCAAAAGATAAATTAAATTATTGAAATAAATTCATTTGAATACATGATATAGACTCAGTGAAAGTGTGATATATTTAACAGTGTATTTCATAATTAAAAGCATTGCTTAAATGCGTAAATCTTCTTTAGAAAATAAAACAAAAGTAACTGTAATGGAATTTAAAAACAAATCTTATAAAAATAAAATTCCCAGCAGGGCGTCACTCAAAATTTGATATCATTATTTTTAAGACCCATATTTAAAATTCATAGAGCTAGCTATAAAGTAAAATGCTGCGTCACAAATTTTTAACCAGTTAAGGGTTTTTGCATGGGGATATATATACCACTATACAGGATGTCCAGCCTTAATGTGACCCAATAGCTAATTCCTGAACCGTTCGGTTTAGATGTGCACTTCCAATTTGAAAAATGTTTTTAAAAAGGTAAAGAATGTTTTTATGTGCTTTTCGAACCAAAAAACTAATTTAGAAGAAAATTAAAAAAATTAAATTTTTATATGTTCCCCAAGTCCTAGCACTTATATTTAGGAAAAGATGCAGTACACAAAAACAAAGTAAACACAAAAAGTTTCATTTTATTACGATAAAAACTGACCGAGTTATGGAACTTTCAAAATCATGCAACTAGTTTAAAATTTGTATTCTATGTGCAAAATAATTGAATTTTGCATTTTGTTGCATCTAAATCGGTAAACTAGGACCAGAGGTACGGAGTTTTGGGTTTCCTCATTAGTTAACATAGGGTTTTCTAGAAATCTCAAGGAATATTGGTTCTAGGGCTTAGCTAATCTCACTTTTGGGGACTTATCTTTGGCCTCAAATTTGGCAATGTTTTGCCCAAAAGTCACCAAGCTTGGCGACATTTCGGGCATTTGGCACGAGTTTTCCAATGGGGCCTGTTACGTTGGTGTTCTTGCATTAACATCACACAATAGCCTAATATTACTCTATTATGCAATTGAAAGAGTTTGCTCTACAACATTCTGGGGATAGTTTTCTCTAGTACCTTCTCCAGCGTTCCGCATAAACTATAAAAACAGCTCATTGCCCTAGTAGAGTCAGTGTGTTTCTGTCTGCTACAGAGAAAAGACGTCCATGAAGGATCATAAAAGCTCGGTTCTGGCACTTATAAAGCAACATTTTACTTATTTTTAAGTGCTGTGAGTAAATTCTTCATTGCTGAGTCTTGAGAGACTGTGTATGATTTCCCTCATAAGTTTCTACTGAATTTTTGCCTGTGGGAGTGTTCTATTTTGTGTGAGAAATGCAGCATCTGTGAAAGCTTCTGTACTGAGCTGACTGTCATAAGCACATTACTGGCCGTTAGTGCTTGTGAATTTTGTACAAAGTTCTAGAAGCAATAAATTTCATGTTCCATCCTGACAAGTGGACTCTACTAGAACTTTCCACACATACTGGACTTTGCAATGATGAACCCAGGAATTAATCAGAATTTTCTACAACAGTATTGTATACAATGCCTACGGAAAGTACACAATAATTCTCATATTTCATATCTCATATGCCTAAAAAGTCTGGCACTATACACAATGCTTAGGCATTCTATAGAATGCCGGTGTTCATAATTTGCCAGTAACACATATACGTGCTGTTTCAGGTATCTTCACAGGGAAATACAAGGGGAGTCAGATCAGGCAAACTGGGAGGCCTCTCTTTGAAACCACAATACCTAATTTGGTTTCATTATTCTTTGATGAGATACTGCTTCACTGGAAGTGTCTTGTGAGCAGGTGCACCGCCATGTTGAAACCATAGATTCTTATGATTAAACAACAGCAAGTCCAGTTCTCCATAAAATCCGGTATTATGTACTGTAGCAATTGTAAATATTTTGTGCCCATTAACAAGCCATCAAAAATATTGGGCTAGTCAGCTTGTTATTGTAAAATGCATACAAAACTTTAATAGCAAACCACATTTGATGTCAAATGCCAGTAAAACATCTAGGATTTTCCAGCACCCAGTAATGAGTGCTTTGCCTATTTCGCATGCTGTTCCTTGAAAAGCATGTCTCATCTACCCATACTGTATCTGCCAAAAATGTTGGCTGAACCTGTATTCGATTCATGACAAAATTGCACTGTGCATAACATTGCTTGGCATCCCCGTCCTGTAAAACCTGTTGAGGCATTAGTCAGTTTGGATGAGCACCTAATTTGCTTAGGATTTCTCAAACCTGACTTTTGGAGAGGCCACAGTGTTCACCGCTTGTGCTGCATTTTGGATATGCGAGGGTGTATGCTAATACCTCATGCAGTTGAACTTGCCATCCTACCTTAGCTGGTAAGCCAGATTGAGCTCAACTATATTCGGGAAAAACCTAACCTGATAGCAGTGAAGGCTAGAGGGGACATTTCATTACTGTCCGCATGTATCGCTCCGACACTTGTTTCTCCTTCCAAGTATTCGGCTGTCAACATCATAAAGCAACCCAATCACAAGGCAAATTCCTGCCAGCGCAAAAGAGGTCTATCATCATATCCAAGTGTCTGGAAAGGTATTAAATCTGATCAGTGGCGTAGCCAGAAAGTTTTCATGGGCGAGGGTTACGACTACTTTAACTCACAAATATATATACGTGTGTGTGATAAGGGAGTGAAGAATATGCATTTTGTATGGCAAAAAATTCCTCATGGGGGGGGGGGGGTTATGACCCCCTATCCCCCTCCCCTTGGCTACGATACTGCATCTGATTTCTGACTTAATCCTTAAATTATTACATTCAAGTAACACAAATATGCAATTATTTTATGACATACACTTTATTTTAGCACTTAATAGATGAAAAAGTCTTAGTTTTGTAATAAGCTGGGCAAACCGAAAGAATTATTTGAGAGTGGCAGAATCACCTGAATAAAGTACAAATTTTCAAGACTGAAATTAGAATTTCATGGTAGGTGGCATAAAGCTAGAAAATATATGCATTTTTGCTGAGAAAAATACTGTTTTTTCGGAGGTAGCCATAAAGTTTTGAGTTATTTCAGATAGCTTTGAATCCAGGTTGTCTAAAATATAATTTCATGAATTCTCTGAAAAAATATTTACCTCCATTATCATGTTAGGTTTGCCCCGAGTATAGTCGCATAGCCTGTCCCCTTAAAATATTTCACAGCAGTTATGATGGTGTGATGAGAAGGCTGCATGCTTGCAGGGAAACACTGCGAATACAATTTTACTGATCATGTTCCCGTAAGTGCTGACAATCCAGGTTAAATTTGGAAATGATAACACCCGGGAAGCAAAATTAGTGTTGAGAAGTGGACGGCCATGAATGAAGAATGTTAGGGAAACAAGAATAGCAATTGATTTGAGAGACATCTATTTTATTTATCACATCTTGGCACAGAAGTGTATCACAGTCAGCAATTTCATAATTACTTGCAGAACAGGATTTAATTGCTTTAAAAACTATTAAATATCACATCTATGCTTTATCACAGTCTGAAAAAACTCATAAGTACTGGCAAAAATGGTTTAACGAACTCAACTTCAAAAAGCTGTTTTAGATTTCAATTTCAAATAGCTGCTTTACTTTGTAGAGAACAGGTCCACCGGGAAAACTTCCAATCTTTAAGATATGTAAAATTACGATGAAATACTAAGTCCTATATGACGGCACTTCAAAAGAAATTCTAACTTCTATTTCACTTTAAAAACAGGTTATAATTAGAGGCATTTAATGTTGATTTAAAAACGTACTATCATTTTAAAGATTAATTAAAAGCAGGTTTGGCTGGCTAAAAATAACATATCTAGAACTGAAGAGCATTACAGCTCGCTCGAACATCTACATCGCCATGACTGCTTAACGGCGACGATCTGCTATCGTTCTACTACGATTACGGCGAAAGCTCGTCCTTTTATTTATCACCGCCGACAGCGCATCTCATTTCTGAGTTGTTACCTGGCTGCGCGGTTGAATGGCGTTTACCGGGCTTCTAAAGCGCATCGGTGATTGGGTGTACAGCTTGTAACAGTTTTCTCCGGGCAATACTCACTTCGCCAACCAACCATTACGCCCGTCCAAGATGGCGGCTGTTGACGAACTAGAGATTTGTGTTGTGCGTCTTAAACGATCGTTGACGCAAGCCACGGTTTAAGCGAGGTTTAAATTTAACATAAAGTTATTCCCTTAAGTTCATTTAGCATTTGAATTAAACTACTTGCCTTTGGGAGTTTATTTAATTAACTTCAGGTTTGGCTGGCTAAACGTTGTTGAAACTTTAGTTGAAAGTTGTTAAAGTAGTTAAATAAAGTTGTTGAAACTTTATCTTAACCTTTTATTGTGGCCCTTAAAGTTGGAAAGTTTCACAATTCAGGTAAGTCAGAAAGTTAAGTACACATAAGAGTTGGGATATTTATTGTTCACAAATAGCCATTGGGAACAAAAGCCCCTCCTCCCAGCTCTTATGGACTGCAATTGCCAGCACTTAGAAAAATAACAATCAAACATCATAACCATTTACAAATGCAATAAAACAATGTGCAAATCAATTTATACATGTAGGCGAGTAATGAGCAAGTAACATGCTTCAAAAGATTAATTAAACAATGTACCAAGAAAACTTTAAAACCATGTTCTATTCAATTCAAAAAAAGAAGGCAGGCAAAGTTTCAAAAATTAATTTTTGCAGTTACATTACGTAATATCAGAAAACTTTTAAAACAATGTTCTCAAATACTTTTCAAATATAAAGTCCCTTTTTAAACCTTAGAACACTTTTCACTTAAAACCACATGTAATTCCAACAGAAAAAATTAGATTCCAGATTCAAAATTAATTATGCAAAAAGGTTTCACTAAAGCATTACAAAAAATTTACTATACTTCACATAGTTACATATGTTTAGTTTCACAGTTAGGATTTTAACTTATCAGGTTGTCCCATGCTTGAACGACGCGAACGGCAATTAATTACCTCCATAAAAGATTTAAAAAAATCCTACTTATTCAAAAATACAAAGATTCTAAACATTAATTTTGATACCTTAAACTTTAAATTCTAAGCACAATTCTAAACAATGAAAAATCTTAAACGTTTAAACTCTTAAACACTAATCCAACCACCAAAAACCTTAATCAACTAGAAAAATACAGTATATTAGTGCAAAAATTCGTTAAAAAGAAAAATACGATATATAAGTGCAAACATTTCAAACAACATTATGACATGATTATGATTAATGACCTGGTGATCACCAAAGATTCAAATATGCACAACCTTTTACGCATACCTTACGCATAATTCACACATACCTTGGCCAAGGATTTTCACACACCAAACTTTCATTCAATGACATGAAAAACAGTTGCATAAATGACATATTTACAAAATGAAAAATGACACTTTTCAAAACACATTAAATACTTTATCAAACATTAATTAGCAAAATTCAAAAATATGGTGGTGGATTAAAAATATCAAAAACCTTAATCTTCAAACACATCCTCAACAAACTTTTTCAATTCATTTTGAGTGATAGGCTTAGTAAAAATGTCAGCCATATTAGATTTACTTCTGATGAAATTTACTTTAAATTTGTCTTTATAAAACAGATCCCTTACAAAAAATAATCTAGCATCTATATGTTTAGTTCTATGATTTTCTATCGGACTTTTAAGGAAATCAATAGTAGCCTGGTTATCCACAAATAAAGTAGGTTTAGAGTTATATTTGATTAACCCACAATCATTACCCTCTTTTAGAACGTTGTCAAGCCAGGTGAGTTCTTTGATATTCTCAACCATAGCAAGAAATTCAGCTTCCATAGTGGATAAGCTAATTGACTTCTCTTTGAATGTACGCCAAGTTGTGGGTGCTTTATCTAAACAGATGAACTCTCCCCATGGATATTCTATCGTCTCTATTTGCTGCGAAATCTGCTTCCGGGTACCCAATTAAATTCATATTTTCACATTTTAGCTTTAATTTATATGATTTAGTCTTTCTTACGTATCCGAGTAATTTCAACAGTCCGTTCCAATGTTCCATGCTCGGGTCACTCTGGAACTGGGAAAAGATATTTACGGCGTAAGAAATGTCGGGTCTCGTGCGGCTAGCTAGAAACGATAGGCATCCTAAGACGCTTCTATATGGGTAGATTTGCATTTGATATTGTTCACTGCTAGTTTGAGGCGACTGTAGTTTACTGTACTGTATACTTTTTGTGATTGGGAGTGAAGAGATTGCAGGGTGTCGACAGATCAGGGAAAAATCAGGGTACTTTATTGATCTGGAAATATCAGGGAATTTTGCAAAAATATTTAAAAATCAGGGAACTTAACTTTTTGCCTCGTGAACTAGATCATTTTTAATTGTCAATCTGATGCGCGGCTCCATTCTGGATCACAAGATACTCAACTGATGCACAGATACAGATATTTTACGAATTCGAAACCAGAATACAGATCATACGAGAACATAGAAATAGGAATCCGAGACTCAAGTGATGTAGGCACTATCACTATACGAATCCGAAAAAGTGCATGTATTCGGACTCGTTCTAAGATGCGGATCATACAAGAAACCGGATATGCGAATCATATCGGCATGTGAATTGCTTCCTGAATAAAGTCATGGGTAAAATGAATGGTTAAAGATGATTTAGTCTTCTACTGCACCGTTGTGTTTTTTAGTGATGGGACATTTGAGTGATGCCTGCTAAGCTCCCCCGCAAGACGATTTTTTTTTATAGATAGTGCTCATTTTTAAGACTTTTTACATATTTTTTAAAATTTCAAACGATACATTGATTGAAATAAAATAAGTTGACTAGGTGGCCAGTTTATTTTGATCAGTCATCCTTACGCTTAAAATTGAACACTATCTTTATAAAACGAGGAAAATTTCTGCTACATATTGTCTTTTAGTGTTCAACTAAATTTTATGTTTGGATTTATGAAACTGAGCTACAATTTTATTAATATTAAGCATTTTTGTGGTTTTCTATTATTTATTTCCGTATATGAAGCATTCACCTGTTCGTGCATGATACACAATGATGATTTACATGAAAGATTAAGGTATGTTATGTATATAATTAGTTCTGGAAATTTGATAAAGATAGTCAGGGAAAAATCAGGGAACTTTTTTTCTCAATTTCTGTAGCCACCCTGGATTGGGAATTTAAATTTATCAAATCTTTTGCAAATTTCGTCAATGTAGGGAATTTGGTGGATTATAAGACCGTTATCAGCCTCTTCAAATTCTACACCGAGTAACCTTTTGGTTTTTCCCAAAATTTTTAAATCGAATTTGCTTTGTAGTTTGTTTAAAATTTTTCCTATCTCATCTTCCGTCCTTCCAAAAATGACTATGTCGTCTACATAGATTAAAAGTACAGCAGAATTATTAGAGAAGAAGTACAATTGCACCATTCGAATTTTCCAAATCCAATTTCTAGCAAAACATTCTTGAGTTCGAAATACCAAGCACGACCGCTTTGGTGAAGGCTCAGGGTTGCTACGCGACCGGGAGAACCTGGAAAACCGGGAAAACTCAGGGAATTTAGAAATCGCGAAAAAAAAACGGGAAAACTCAGGGAAAATGAAGAATTTTCATGAAAACCGGGAAAATACAGGGAAAAATATTTGCAGCGAAAAATTCATTTATATTTTTTAATTAATACAATTTTTAAATTTTTGTTTGGGAAAGATTATGCCTGTATTTCGTATTTCAGTAAAAAGTGAGATCGCAAACCATAACCTGCGCCTTGTTTATTGAAAAGCCGGAGTCACGCCCGTCGAAGCGATTGATTGGCACCAGTGGTATGCCTATGCATCTAAGAGAGCTGGCTAGAGAAAGGGTATTCCCCTTTTCCCCTCTCAGCTCCGCTCTGTCGTATAATCTCTCTACGGAACGTTCCTTTAGAAAGGGCGCTATTCCCTTTTGCGCTTCCTCCTGATGGATTTTCCCCTTCTAGTTCTTCCCCATCTGCTTGTATGTGGGCACTGCTAGACACACGTCGCGTGTTTGTTTTTATGGTTTTTACTCTTTCTCGCTGTTTAGTCTTGCTGTCACCTCGTGTGTACTCTGTTTTTTTTTTTTTTTTTTTTTTTCAAAATCTGCAAGGAGTTCATACCATGATGCCTTGCAGAGAAAGAAAGATGCTCAACAAAAGTTGCAAGATGAAGGAAGAAATAAATGAAAAGTTTCTGAGCAGATCAAAATATTACAAAAGAAAATACAGAAAATTATGGAGGAACAATCTGCTGGATTGTCTAACATCAACCAACAGATTTTGGAATTTAAAAAAAATAATAATAAATCTTTAGATTTACTAGTGAAAGTGTTTATTTTATTAAAAATTTGCTTTTTTTCCCCAATGAGCAGGCACTTGTTCATCAATCATTTTGCCATTACTAAGGACCAAACTGCTGGTAATAAGTAATAATTTTAATTTACAGGGATAAAAATCTTCCACGGAATTCCGCATTTTAATTATTTTTATTAAAAAAAAATATGTAGATGATATAATCACGGCAGAATTCCGAATCTCGTATCTGCCAACTCAAGTTCAATCTTTTTGGTAAATGAGTATTTCCTTTTCAGTATTTCTTTATAAACATTTCTAATGCAACTACAAAATACTTGAATGCTTATTTAAATTTATGTTTATAAATTTCTTGAATTTTAAATGCTTCTGAAAGTTTGAATGTTAAGCTAAAAAATCATGACAGAGATTTAAATAAGACATTGATTTGCATAGATTGACTATGAGAAAAAGAACTGCTTTTCTTTTAAGTAAAGGTAAATGCAGTTTTTAATATTTATTTTTTAACACTTTTTGTCAATGCAACTAATTACACTGCAATATAATTTTTACACTATTTCTGATGGAAGTTTTGCAAAAAAAAAAGTAAATAATAATAATATTAAACCTTCCAAATCAGCCTTTTTATGTTATTTTATTTGTACATAAAGACATTGTCTGAAATCTATTCATGAAATTATTTACCTTGACCTTAGATTTATGGGGAATTTGCTTAAAATCCTCTTTTTAAATAATGATAGCCTGTTTTTCTATTGAACACTCTCTATCTAAAATTGATTATTAAATACTTATTTATGCATGAGTACTGGGATTATTTTAATCAAGATAAAAATAATTAATTTGGTTTGCGATTGATATTTTATAGAAAACAGTGTATGATGCTTGTCAAAATATTTTAACGGTTAAATTCAAGCTTACGCACTTTTTCTCTTCAATCATTCTCATCCCTAAATTTAGCTTAACTAAATTAAGTTGATAATTTTAATTTAGTTAAGCTAATAATCAATGTGATATTATTAAAGATGCACAACTATTTAAAATATTAGGAGATGATACTATATTGCGTTATATGCCGTTATTGCGCTATGTCGTGTTTGTCCCCTTTTTGATCATGAAAAGGACAGGGAAAATACAGGGAATTTCATTTCAGGATTTGAGTAGCAACCCTGAGGCTGTATAAGGCGCGTTTTAAGTGACAAACTAAATTTTCCCTACCAGCCTTTACGTAACCCTCGGGTTATTTCATGTAAATTTCCTCTTCCAAATTTGCATACAGATACGCGCAGGCAACATCGCATTGCACATGTTTCCATTTTAACAATACTACAAACAGAGAAAAAAACAGCCTAATTAAAGAAAAGTTTATAACGGGAGAAAAGGTTTCGTCATAGGATTCGCCCTTGACTTGGTTGTA
>JAWZYV010015030.1:0-68054 GCA_038373885.1 Cheiracanthium punctorium | reverse complement strand
GGAAGAACGCGAGAACAGCTGGATAGATTGTCCCATGCTGAAAAAAGGGCAGCCGTTGCCATCGCTCGACTTAACTACCAGCAAGATGGTGAACGATCGAAAGGTTCATCGCGTGCCACAGATCGAGAGACCCTTTTTTGACGACAGCTGGCTGTGCTCGCGCTGCAATCAGACGAATACGAGCTCGGATCCTCCACCTCTTAAGCCAGTGACTGACCTTTGAGCCAGAGCTGCTCACCTGTGGTTTTCTTTTATGACAAGCTTTTTAACCCTTTGAAGCGTAACCAATTTCCCAATGTCGAAAAAGTGCAGCACCGTTGCCATCGCAACGATCTAACTACCCAATAACCGGCTGTGCGGCACTGCACAGCCGGCTGTGTCAAAAAATGTTCTTGAGCTGTGGCACGCACTGGTCGATTGAATCGACCGCCATCTTGTTGGTAGTTAAATTGAGCTATAGCAACGGCTGCACTTTTTCGGCATCCGGCAGTTTATCTAGATGTCCTCCATAAGTATTTATTTTAATTGAAATAGTATTTGTGAAACGAAACAGCCGAAATGTTAGAGTTGTGTCCTCACTGCGAGGATACCTCGCGTTAAAAGGATAAGCAGTTCAAATAATGAATGTTATTAAACTTAGATTTTTTCGGAATTTCATTTTGACCTAGCTGGGTTCGTAATCAGGCTCCCCATCTCTCAATGCAGTTATTAATCGCTGAGCTCGAACTGTTCACTTTTGACTCTCTTTTAGAGGCCTTATAAACATTTCAAACAATGATACTTTGATTAAATGATAGAGAAGGCCACCAATTTTAAATTTTTTGAATACTGTTCTTCACTTATTGGGTTGGTTTGTGTTCGTTTGCTGCGTTAAGGCAAAGCCAAGCAAGCGCTATCTGCTTAGGGAAGGGTTACGTTGGTCGGAGGACTTTTTGAGGGGTTCTAACGCGTATTCACGGTACATGTGGAAAACACCGACCAAAAGTCCTGACCGTTAGATCGACAACCGCACGGTAAGCCAGAACGCTGGACCTTCGCACTTCAGCCGATGACCATGTTCAGACTATTGTGCTGTTGTGTTGTGAAATTACGGCCTATTATCTATATGTGAGATCTAAACCGATGGGTGGGGCGCCTTCCTCGGGAGACTTTCTAAGGGGTTCTAAGCCGCATTTAGAAATTCCTATACTCTAAATTTCGGACGAAGCCACAGAAAACGCTGAACAGTTAGCTCAGCGGACGCGAGCTGGTTTGGAATCAGGCACTTTCCGTCTCCCAGTTCAGAGCGCTATGCGCTCGGACAATGGTGGGGCGCTATTGGGTTGAAACTCAAATTCTCAGCTTTTCAAACCAGCGACTTATAGGTGATGACGTATTGTGCAAATTCCTACAGTGTTGTACTGTGTTGTGTTGCTGGATTAAGGCCAATTATCTACACGAGGGATCAAGGCCTATGTTTGAGGTGCCCTCCGTGGGGGTCTTTCTCGTATTTGTAAATACGAGAACCAGTACCACCAGTACTTTAAAAAGATAAAAAATTTTCCGTATTTGTAAATACGGGTAAGGGGTCCTAACCCGTATTTACAAATTCTTAGAGAAATGCTTCTTAATTGCAGCAGTTGCGGGTGTTAATGTGCTGGTGTTTTATATTTCGGTTGCATTATTGAATACGTATTCCTGGTTACAAAAATGTAAATGAACAGGAAATGGCTAAAATAGGCTTTAGCCCACTGCAAGCTAATTTTTTTAAATGCCCGGTAAACGCGATGGGAAAAGATCCGAAGTATTTTGCTTTTTCGCGTATGCATTCTTATTTTGTAACCTAGTTTATGCGTGACATACGTAACCAGTAACGAATAGGCTTGCTTCACTTGACGTCACTAAACTGTCAATTTGAATTTTTGCACGTGTGTTATTGTTATTACGCTAATGTTTACATCTAGTTGTTGCCGTTCCCATCATACTAATATCCCCGATTTTGATATCGCATACGTTAGTGTATTATATAAATAGATTTCCACATAGTATTATTTTAGACTTTTTTCAAAACATTCCACTGCACCAACCTGAGTTCACTCTGAGATTCCTCGACTCGCACGGCTGCAACTGTAACCACTGACCCACAATTTATATGGCATGGAAAAGATTTCCAGTGGCCCAACAAAATTTTCAGTAATGAAATTTTAATTAAATAATTTATATTAAATTATTTATATTTAAATTATTTATATTAATTTATATTAAATAATTACGACAGCTGGCTGTGCTCGCGCACAGCCAGCTGTCGTCAAAAAAAGGGTCTCTAGATCTGTGGCACGCGATGAACGTTTCGATTGTCCGCCATCTTGCTGGTAGTTAAGTCGAGCGATGGCAACGGCTGCCCTTTTTTCAGCATGGGGCAATCTATCCAGCTGTTCTTCGCATTCTTCCACTTTTCAGCAGATGTCAGTGCTGTTTAAAATCACCGTGACCATTTTTTGACGGGAAAGGACGTGCTAAAAAGTAAAGGATTCTCGTGGAGCTATGTCACCCGCAACTACTTTTATAGAAATCGAATCTATTCTTCGTCACTGGCAATAGTCCAAACGTCAGAGTTGGGTGTTCCCAGAGCGGGAACACTGCTCGTTAAAGGGTTAAAAAATAGAAATAACATTTCTCGGAACGTTATCCAAATTTTATAAATCTTATACAGGGTGATTCTAAAATTTTTGAGGAGACAAGGCACATAATAAGGAATCATAATCACCTAGCAATGTGGGGTCAAAAAACGCCGTTTTCAGAATTCTATGCTTGCTTATTGGTGTTCGCCAAATCCGACACTCTTACGTGAAGTTTAATTGATTTAATCTTAATCTTAATATATATATAAAATGCTAATGTTCGTTTGTAAAGACAGGGTTTTCTCCATCACCACCAACTAGAATTAACTTCCCGTTGGGGTGGTAAATACCCCTTGCTCTCACGGTGAAAGTAAGGGAGTTTGGTCGCGGTGGGTGGAATTGGGTGGTTGTGGGTGGCGAAAATGTGAAAAAATATATATCTGTCCTTTACTAACACATGAGAACTTCTGAATTCAATTCCAATAAAATATTAAAATTTAATGTTTATCGTCTGTTGCCATATCAGTAGGAAAACTGAATCTCGAGCAATTATTGTCTGCGAACCATTTTACCTGAAACAAATTCAAGTTATTTTGACAAGTGAAAAAAAAAATTATTTGAATATTCTTGAGTGTTCTGGTACTAGCAATTTGGATGTGTTATCTATATATCATATGTATAAAAATGAATGTTTGTGAGTGTGTATGTGTGTATGACGTTGCAAAACTCCAAAACCGCTTGGCCGATCACAATGAAATTTGGTACACCTAAGTCTTTTGTCACGGAGGAGGCTTTTATGCTATCCATTTTACTCTAGCTTGCCGATAGGTGGCGCTGCAGAACGTCGAAATCTATTCAACCGCTTGCTATGAAGATACCGTTCGACCTATCTTGACGAAAATTGGTATGTATGGATATTTGAACACGGAGAATATTTTTACGCAATCCATTTTGCTATAACTTGCCGCTAGGTTGCGCTGCAGAGTGTCGAATTCTATTCCGTTGGACCGCTTGCTATGAAAGTACCATTCAACCAATTTTGATGAAAATTGCCATTTATGGATATTTGAACACGGAGAAGGGTTTTATGCTATCCATTTTCCTCTAGCTTGCGCTGCAGAACATCGAATTGTATTCCGTTCGACCTCTTGCTCTGAAAGTAGCGTTCAACCAATTTTGATGAAAATTGGTAGACACGGATATTTGAAGACGTCGAATATTTTTACTTTATCCCTTCTGCCATAACTTGCCGCTAGGTGGCGCTGCAGAACGTCGAATTCTATTCAACCGCTTCCTAAGAAAATACCATTCAACCAATTTTGATAAGAATTGCCATTTATGGATATTTGAGCAAGGAGAATATTTTTACGCAATCCATTTTGCTACAACTTGCCGCTAGGTGGCGCTTCAGAGTGTCGAATTCTATTCCGTTGGACCGCTTGCTATGAAAATACCATTCAACCAATTTTGATGAAAATTGCCATTTAAGGATATTTGAACACGGAGAAGGTTTTTATGCTATCCATTTTCCTCCAGCTTGCCTCTAGGTGGCGCTGCAGAACGTCGAATTCTATTCCGTTCGACCTTTTGATATGCAAGTACCGTTCAACTAATTTTGATGAAAATTGGTACACACGGATATTTGAAGACGTAGAATATTTTTACGTTATCCTTTTTGCCATTACTTACCGCTAGATGACGCTGCAGAACGTCGAATTATATTCGTTCAACCCTCTTGCTTTGAAAATAACGTTCAACCGATTTTGGCAAAAATTGGTATACGTATGGATATTTGAACACGGAAAATATTTTTACACTATCTGTTTTTCCATGACTTTCCGCTAGATGGCGCTGCAGAACATCGAATTCTATTCCGTTCGACCGCTTCATATGCAAGTACCGTTCAACTCATTTTGATGAAAATTGGTACACACGGATATTTGAATACGTAGAATATTTTTACTTTATCAATTTTGCTGTAACTTGACGCTAGATGGCGCTGCAGAACGTCGATTTCTATTCCGTTCGACCGCTTGCTATGCAAATACTATTCAACCGATTTTGACGAAAATTGGTACACAGGGATATTTGAAGAAGAAGAATATTTTTACACTATCTATTTTGCTGTAACTTGCCGCTAGATGGTGCTGCAGAACGCCGAATTCTATTTCATTTAAGCCCTTGCTGTGAAAATACCGGTCAATCGATTTTGATGATAATTGGTACACATGGATATATGAACATGGAGAATATTTTTACGCTATCCGTTTTGCTACAACTTGCCGCAAGATGGCGCTGAAGCGCATCGACTTCTATACCATTCAACCAATCGCCATAAAAATTTTGATGCTTACACAGCATCACGGGCATTTGAGCACGGATAATATATTCTAACTATTCATTTAGCTTTTACTCACTACTAAATGGCACTGAAGCGCATTATTAGTTTAACTCGCAATTAAATGGCAATGCAGAGCACCAACTTCATGACCGGACAATTGATCTCTATGAAAAATGATATAGATAGATACTTGAACACGGAGAATATTTTCGTGTTATCCATATTGCTATAAATAGCTACTTTTGTGCTGTAGCACATCATTACTTTAACTCACCAATAGATAGCACTCTGCAACGTATTAACTTCTTACTTTAATTCGTCTATTGATGCGGCTGCAGCATATAAAAGACTGTTCAACTGATCGATATGAAAACTGGTACAGATAGATATTCGAATACGGAGAATATTTTGGCGTTATCCATTTTGATATAACTTGCCACTAGATGTTACTTCAAACCAATATCTTCAGGACCGATCAACTAATCGGCATGGAAATTCGTAAATATAGATGTTTGAACGAAAAGAAGATTTTCTTAGCATCCGTTTAGCTATAACTCGCCTTTTTTACCGTTCAACCGTTTGCTATGAAAATACCGTTCAGCTGATTTATGAAAAATGGCACACACAGATATTTGAGCACGGAGAATAACTTTACGCTACCTATTTTGCTACGACTTGCCTCTAGATGCGGATGCAGCGCACCAACTTCAAAGCCGTTCTACCGATCCCCTTAAAAATTGGTGTACATACACATTTGAGTAGAGAGAATATTTTTTTAGTATTCATTTCGCTGTACTCACAACTTGATGGCACTGCAGCCAGAGCCTGATTTCCGGAAGGGCATTCGGGGCAAGCGCCCGCCCCCCACCAAAAAAAGGGGGCCCCCAAATTGTTTTTTAAGTTTAAAAATTTGTAAATTTTTAAAAAGTTTTCGAAAGAGGGTCCCTAATGAAGCTTTTGCCCAGGGCCTCCCAATTCGGCAAATCTGCCCCTGACTGCAGCCCTAGAGTTTAATATTTTAACTCACCACTAGATAGCACTTCAACAATCAACTTCTTGATCGTTCAACTAACCGCTTTGAAAAATGGTATACATACACATTTGAACACGGAGAATATTTTCACGTTATCCATTTTGTTTAACACCCGCCCTTTGATGGCGCTGTAGCGTATTATTACTTTAATTAGCCACTAGATGGCGCTGCAGCGTATCTTGACCGTTAAACTGTTTGCTATGAAAAATCGTACATATAGATATTTGAACATTAAAATATTTTGATGCTATCCATTTTGCAAAAACTTCGACAGTTGATGGCGCTGTGCCGACTCATCATCTTCACCGTTCAAACGATCGTCATGAAATTCTTTATGCATAATTGTTGAACACAGATAATATTTATGCGATATCAATTTTGCTATATCTATTTATTATGATAAATAGTAATTACAACAAACCGTAATATAAATAAAAGAATCCATTCATTCCCGGACGAAGAACGGGGCATTCAGCTAGTTTTAAATAATATGCATCCGTTATGTTTGCTAGTGGTCACATGGGAAGTTGCTTATAAGTAGTTCAGTTTCTCTCCATGGTGGGCACCTGTAAAAAGCTGCCTTGTTTTGTATAAAATGTTATATGACTCACTTGAGCTTGGATTCCCAATCTGTGAGGTTGTACTCAATTAATTGCGCTGCCTTACCATGCATGGCACAGTGGCTGAAGGTCCCGGGTTCGGATCCCATCGCGCGGCTGAGTTTTGGTTGGTCTTCACCAGATGTAACGTGAATACGCATTAGAAACCCTTAGAAAATCTAGCTATCAAGCCACACCCCCCATTCTTGGTAGATCGCCCTAACGTAGCATTGCTATAATCACACAAACAAACAATCAATTGCGAACTTCGACATGTCGCGAAGTGATCACCCATTCAATCAGATCTGAACCTGGACTTTCAACCCTTTGAGGCGCAACCCTTTCCCAATGTTGAAAAAAGGGCAGCCGTTGCCATCGCTCGACTTAACCAGCAAGATGGCGGACGATCGAAACGTTCATCGCGTGCCACAACTCTAGAGACCATTTTTTGACGACAGCTGAAAGTGTTAGACGACAGCTGGCTGTGCGGCACAGCCAGCTGTCGTCAAAAAAGGGTCTCTAGATCTGTGGCACGCGATGAACGTTTCGATCGTCCGCCATCTTGCTGGTAGTTACGTCGAGCGATGGCAGCGGCTGCCCTTTTTTCAGCATTGGGCAATCTATCCAGTTGTTCTCGCATTCTTCTATTTTTCAGCAGATGTCAGTGAGGTTAAAAAGAATCGTGACCATTTTTTTACGGGAAAGGACGTGCTAAAAAGTAAAGGATTCTCGTGGAGCTATGTCTCCCACAACTATTTTCTATTCTTCGTGACTGGCAACAGTCAAAACGTCAGAGTTTGGTGTTCCCAAAGCGGGAACACTGCGCGTTAAAAGGTTGACGACTTTCAAGGAACAGTGAAAAATCGAAAAATAAATTAATAATAATAAATTTTCTTTCTCTCTTTACAGGCTAAGGACTGTCAATATACTTCTTAATGTATTGGCGCGTTTAAAAATGTTACTTTTTAATATCATTATATTATTTTATTCACAAAAAGCTATTTTAAGTTACATTCAAAGAAATCTGGAGTGACTCCTTTCGACTTTCCGAACACTTACGATTAACATCATTATCAAACATTTAAATAAATTTTAATCGATGAATAATTCAAACATATATACCAAAGTGAAGCTCAATCGAATGCGCCGTTTAAACGCTGGCGCACTTTCAAGAATTTTCCCCCATACGCCATAATGTAAAAGAAATCTTTGTCCTAGCTCTGTAAAAAACTATAAAACCTATACACATCAAAATCAATACCGCTCTTACGATGGTGGTTTATAACATGCATACCCAATTTGAGCTCAATTGAATGTACCGTTTATAAACGCTAGCGCACTTTCAAGAATTTCCCCCCATAAGCCATAATGTAAAAGAAATCTTTGTAGAATTGTTGAAATCGAAGAATTGTTGAAATTGTTGAAATCTTTGCCCTGTAGAAAAACTATAAGTCCTATACACATCAAAATCAATACCGGTCTTACGATGGTGGTTTGTAACATATATATGCAAAATTTGAGCTCAATCGAATGCTCCGTTTAGGAGCTATCGTGTTCTCTCACATACACACACACATACATACATACATACATCTCGTAAAAATTGCATAATAGCATCACACACACACACACACACACACACACACACACACACATACATACATACATCTCGTAAAAATAGCATAAATGATTTCAGAAGACCTCAAAACGTGTCAATACACCAAAATCTCGAAGTCGAATTTTTTCATGATTACAATACTTTCCTTACATGGTACATATTCGGAAAGTAATAAATGGAGTTTAAATTGCTACCCAAATCAATCTTTCACCAGACTATTATCGTATCTACAATATCTTATACTATGCTATTTTTGCTAAGGGCAAGGGGTGCTTATAGATTCTGGGGGGACTTGAAGTGGTGTAGCCACTCACTCTATGGCTTGGCTATTTTGTGGTTTTGCCGTATTTATGAACTCTTCCCTGTTCTCCAAGAAACACATTTTACACGATATACCCAAAAATTGGTTGATGGAGTATCAAAAAATTTTTCGATACATCCTGGGTTTCGAAAATTGGTGGGGAAGAGCAAAAAGTATACTTTGACCTTTCAGTACAAAATCTAGGGGTCAGGTACCCCTCTGCCTGCCGGTTCTGGCGCCAATGGAGATAAGAATGAAAAATAGAGAAGATGCATTGATTATGATACGCTTTTAATAAATAGCGTTTTAGTGGGTATTAAAATATGAAAGTATTTCAGTTTCTTAACACTTTCCAACAAGGTTGAAAAGTGTTTATGATTTCGGTTTATCTGTCTGTCCGTCTGTCCGTCCTTCCGTCTGTGCTCTAACTTCCGTAAATATGCATCGATTTCTACGAAATTTATATATGTTACCCTTATTTACTGTACCATGTACCCTATTGAAAATGGTCTATGTAGCATTTATAGTTTTTCTACAGGCGCACTCAAAATATTCCCAATACATTGCGTTCTATGGGAAGGTATTCTTTAAAGCGTATCATCCTTCTATATAGTTACACTGATCCCTGACTCCAAGATAAAACTCATTTCCACCATTACTGCAAAAATATTACGAAATTAAGCACTAAAAAGCCTAATAATATCTACACCATTTGTACAATCCGCTTGAAATTTTTCATAAATATGTATAAAAATATAGAAAACAGTCTGCGCTACTTTAAAAATCTGAAAATCCACCCGTTCCCTCATTTTTGAGCGATTTTTCGCCATTTTAAGATCTATTTTATTTCCGAAAGTAAAAAAAGTTAATCATTTGCGTGACAAAATTAGCTATTGCAAGTGAGTATGACATCATATAGATGTCACAATTATCCGGGATTTTTCTGATTTATGAGTTTAATTTTTTTTTCATAAATAAAATTATTTCTTCGGGATTGCGAAGGTATATTATAGTAGTGGACACTCTCCACAGCTGCTTGCTTAGGTCTTTGGTACACAAACTAAGTTTCAATAATGTAAACATTGGAAATTTGGTAAAGTGCAGCGATCCTAGCGGTAAAGGAATAAAACATTTCCCGCCCTGACACTTAACCAGCTTTATGTTTTTAATTTTGCAACCTAGCATGTGAACGAGATTATAAACACCAGCACTCAATTTTAATATTTTGTTTCACATTTTCTAACGTGGTTGTCTTAGCAACAAATGAATAAAAAAGAGGGGGGGAAGGTACTATCTTGAGATTATTAAAATACATGGAGTTTATGTTTGTCAACAAAAAAAATTTTCGTCTGCTGCGGTGTATATTTACATTCGAAAGTAACTTTGAATTGATTACTGAGTTTTTTGTGTAAAATGAATTTAAATTTTTAATATGAGTTTAGCGGCTATTTGAAACGGTGTTAAAATTTATCGACGCATGAAATAAATGTATATACTGTTTGAGTGTGATCGCCATTATAAATTAACACTTTTTAACGCTTTCCAACAAGGTTGAAAAGTGTTTGTGATTTCGGTTTGTCTGTATGTCCGTCCGTCCGTGCTCTAACTGTCGTAAATATCCATCGATTTCTACGAAATTTATGTATGTTATTGTTATTTATTACTAAAAATATTTGCAATATTAACATGAAGTTGGAAAGTGTTTTAGAATCTATGCGAAACGCATGATTTGCCTTTCTTTTTTTTTTTTTTTTTTAACCATGCTCTTGAATTCCAATTAGTTTTAATTGCGTTTCATTTTTTTTTCTAGATGATGAAAGTCCAAGCACGATGTATGGCAATTATTCTTCCCATTGCCACTTCAGTCGCTGACCTATGGCCACGAATGTGTAAAAACAAAGAAATAATTGGCAGTGTACGTTTGATTTTCTACTTTCATCCAAAGAAATGTTTTTAAGTTTCCACTGATGTACGTGGATTTATAATATCATAGAATCATCTTGGCATAGAATCAAGAGTGATGTTTTCAGAAGAAAGGTGTGGTCAACGAGTTGTTTGTGCATGAGTAACGAATAATGAAAAGTAAATTTTTAACTTTTTTCGAACTTATGAAGACTAGAATCTGCCGTGTTGCGTATCGCTCGATATGAGAGAGGTACTTGACATTAGCAAAATAATTTTAGTAAATTACCTGTGCCCTTCTTTTAGTTACATACGGTGATATTTTACCGGATTCAAAAGTTAGTCATTCTCTTTGACCAATCGAAACGAGCGATGAGCTCTTGCGCAACCACATGGCTAGTCGGCTTTGCCTCATGTGCTGAATAAAATTGTGTTGATATCAACTCCACTGTTTTTTTTTTTGTTTTTTTTTTCACAGACTGAATTTTATATTCTCCGAACGAAAAGGAGATCCTAATTAATTTTAAACATATAATAACTCAATAGCGTTTATGAAAATTTCAGAGAACATGAAAAGGTAACTTAATTCAACACTGTCTTTAAAAACCTAGACCACAGTGTTGCTTTTAGGCTAGCACATGCCAGATATAATTGGAAGAAGAAGTAATATGTTAGTGTGAGTGTAAATACCTCTCCCTAACTGGAGCTGGCCAGGATGTGTAGTTCTTTGCAAGAAGGCACGGCTGAACTTCCACAGGTTTTAATCTGCGTGAATATTCTTTAGGTGAAACATTCTAAATATGCCCATTTCTGCGTGTAAATTGGTGTTCTGTTCATAGAATTGTGCTTTTTACTGGCCTATCTCCATTAAACTACATTCAAAAGTGTTATTTATCGCAATTTGATATAATATCTTCAGACTGGAGCGAAATATTCTACTCTATTGATTGGCCATTACATCACTAATATTTTTATATGAACGACTCTTTAGAACACATAATATAGAAGTTTTTCAAAGTTTGAAACACTATTTAACTGTCCAAGACTACGTTTTAATTTTTGCTAACTAATTGACATGTGCTACTGAATTCCATTTCATTAGTTCTTTCTGTTTTAACGCGAACATAATATATGCGAATTCTCAACATTCTTTCAAAATTCATCAAAAATTATGCATTTAAAATTGAGTAATCTCTCTATATAAAGGAAGATGTCCTGACTGACTGACTGAAGATCATCGTCCAGCCAAATCTACTGGAGATACAGACATGAAATTTTAGGAGATTATAGCTTTTGTACCCAAGTCATCATTTAAGAAGCGGTTAAAAAAAATTCATACTCCGACGAGAGTGGCGTCCCAAAGCGTCCTTTTCACGTTTTCCTTCATATCTCGGGGGGGGGGGGGGGAGAGATAGCCGAGCAATTTATGCTTTAAAATGTAACCAATACTAAACAGATAGGTAACTAATAGATATGCCCTAAAATCATTTTACGTTTTTTTTTTTTTAGAATTCGTGTCCAAATTGGTGTGAGAGACCAAAACGTTGCTTTCATACTTGCCATCACATATCGAAGAAAAATGAAGATAGCCATAAAAATCTTGCATTAAAAAGTATCGAACACAAATTCATAACAATCTTTACAAAGATTTTTAAAAATGTACCTCAATACAGTGTGGTTTACAAAAACTGTTTTTTACGTATTTTTCAGTTGTAGTCTAGTTGTTTAGTTGTATTTTTTAGTCTACATGGTGAAAGGAAGAATCAATTTTCAAGGGTTGCCAGATGAAATGTGATAAGTCTCCAAGGCTTGCCGTTTTTGGTGATTTATCGCCAAGTTTGGCATAAAAAATATTAGTCCCTAACACTGGACCCAGCTTATCGATATCTTCCGTATTTGTCGAGAAATTGCAAAAAATTACTGCCTATTTAATTAGAATATCGGTGTCTATATTCGTGTAAGTAAAGGTGAAGTATATTTAGAATATGCCTGGTAACAATTTTAAAACTGTTTTAGTCGTCTATTTCAATATAGATTTCAAATTTGAAGAAGTATTATGGAACAAGAAAAACAAATACGGCACACTCTCGGATTATGATGCACATTCGAAACAGTATTTAAAAAAATCAAGTATAGTTAGAATATGCTTAACGAATATCGTAACCCAGTTTTTACAGGGATTAAATCTATATCCAAAGTATCTTATATTTATTTACTTATTTTCCATTTGTATCAGTTTGGTTTAACAATATCCATTCCGTGGGAAGAACGGGTAGTTCAGCTAGTTACTTATAAATATATTAAATTTGATTGTACTGAATTCGGCTAATTTTAGGGTATACGGGAAAGGAAGAAAAACGCAAGGACAAGAAGACAGATAGCATTTACTGTAAAAATTGTTCATGTATTCTTTGTATTTGAAACTGATAAATTTAACTTCTTTTTAAATTCTAAAAATTGCAACAAATATGTCTTTTTTATCTTAAATATTTTGAAAAAGATAGTTTAATTAATATCTAAGCCAAAATAAGCCACACAGAGTAAAATAAAAATTATTATACCACATATTTTACTCACGTTAATTAAAAAAGAATAGACCACAGAATTCACCCAAACTGAATTTCTTGTCTTGAACATGTGCTGCAAACAGATCTAATTGCCATTACAGAGCTAAACACAGAAACAGTAATTAAATGTTTAGGAGAACAGTAAGCGAAGATAATTGAGGTTTATAGTTTTACATGGGTCGTCCAATAAAATGTTATAAGAAGCAGTACGGAAAAATACTGTGTTTATGAAACGAAATAACTTAATTTGCTTTCACTATCGTAAATTTTCAATCTATTAAAATGCCTTACAATAATTAATCTGCCGATAAACGTGTTCTTTTTTCTTCTGCAGAATGTTCCCGAGGTCTAAGACTTCCAATTAGAATGAAGAAAGTAATGTCAATACCACTATTAGTAATCAATAAATGTTAGGATGTCCAGGCACATATAATTATGTCACTTTCTCTAAAAGAAAAAGAAAATCTTTCGGCAATTACTTATAAAACACGGAGATACTTTTGTTCTTCTTATGCAATATACCATATTTTATGTATAAAGCTATTAGTTATAAGCTTGAAGCTTAGTTTCAACATCGTCACAAGTTAGTGAAGCTTAGTTAGATTTTAGTCGTCCTTCTAAGATTATAAATGTGAAAGAGTTTGTATGTTTGTGACTCAATCATCTAAAAACAGCAGGACGGATTTGGATAAATTTTAGAATGAAGATAGCAAATATACCCCGGATTAACATATAGGCTACCTTTCATGCAGATAGCATCAATAGATTTTTTTTTTTTATCATTGATACTTAAAATAGCTGTAATACAATACGCTCTATGACTATCTATGTAACTACCGAACCGATTCTGAACATTTTTGACATATAGAAAAAGCTACACTAATCCCGAATAACATAAGCTAAAATTCATGCATATAGCATAAATAGTACTTTCACAGGGACACTCAAAATAATTCTAACACATACGCTCTAGAGGCATATCTGTCACTACAGAGCGGAGTCTTAAACTTTTTTCACTGAAAAAACTACACTATTCTTGAGTGTTAAAGGCTACTTTTCATGAATATAGTATAAATAGTTCTTTTTCAGTAACACTCAAAATAACTCTATGGTGTATGGGCATCTCTGCAACTATCAAACCGATTCTAAAACTTTTTGCACTGATAGAAAGTTACACTAATCTGGTCCACCTTTGTCCGCCTTTCAGGCATATATCACAAATAGTTCTTTTAAAGGGGCACTCATAAGATTGCACTATGCTCTATGGGCATCTCTATAACCACCGAATCGATTTTAAAGATTTTTTTCAGTAATAGAAAGCTACACTATTCCTGAGTAACATAAACTAAAATCCATGCGCACACCATAAATAGTTCACTTATGGGAAAACTCAAAATAATTTTAATACAATATGCTGTATGGTCATCTCTGTAACTACTGAGCCGATTCTTAAACTTTTTTTTCACTAAAAAAGCTACATTAAGTACTTTTGAAGGGTCACTCAAACGAATTATAATACATTAGGCTATATGGACAGGTATATTTTAAAGATGCAATGTATGCTGTGAAATGAATAGAATAGTTCTCGCTCGACCGACAACTGAACAATAACTCTCCCTGCTGTGCTGATATGCTTTTTCTTTTTAATACTTTCCGATCAGCTTTCTTAAAAGCTTGACCAAATTTGCATTACTAGAAAGATTCCCAAATTTTCTATAATTTGAATACATAATGGAAATGCTTTGTTGTAAAGCTAACCATGCATGAAACATTCCCAATGCTCATGACCAGCTGGCACTTTTTTTTTTTTTTTTTTTTTTTTTTTTTTTATGTCCTAACACCTAACGTACCCTGGTAATGCCGGGTAAAAGGTTATTTTGGTAAGTATTCGGGAAGGTTGCTATCAAACCAAATCGCGAGGTCACCGTCATTGTTAAACTTATGAGCTTTAAATTTTAAACATTCATGTACAAAAACATGAGGGAAAATCTTAATTTGATTTTCACATTCTTCTAAATAACAGCTGTTCGATATCTGATTGTGTAGTAAACAAAGTGAGATATTGCAAATGAGTTCGACTCATTTGTAATATCAGGGGTCATTTTGATGTCACATGTTGAATACTGATTTCGTTTAATATCAGTTTATCGGTTATGTGAATTTAGTGTGAACAATTCGTATTAGATGTTTTAATAATCGTGTACGTCAGCTATTAAGTTATATATATTTAGAGTGATTGAAATTTTGAATCATAGAAGGTAGGTAAAAGAATGAATGCATTACAAATTATGGGTTTTTGATAAAGAGAGGGAAGTCTGACTTATTCTGAAGATTCCTACATTTTTTTTAGAAACAAGATGGATATTTTGTAAAACCGGTATCACATTGCTTCTACAATTCTAGGCAATATTAGCAACGTGAATTCCCTTTTAATTAGATTTTCAAAAATCGCATTATAATCAGTATCACGGTTAGATGTTTGTATAGCACTTCCAAATCCAGCCGGGTGTAATTTTACCAGTTTACGTTTTCAAATTTATACATGAGCGCCGAGTATTTAAAGACACTGAATATGGTAGACGGCTGAAGTGTGTAATTTCCGGGTTCGGGTCGATCTAACGATCTGGAATTTTGGTCGAATTTCTCCAGATGTAGCGTGAATTCGCGTTAGAACCCCTTAGAAAGTCCTCTGACCAAGGTACCCCCATCCTAGGCAGATAGCTCATGCATAGCTTTGCGATTGCATTTTGATTTTCTAGCAGGAATTATGTAAGACGGTCGACCGCCCCTCCTTGTCTTTGAAAGAGTCTTTGTGACGAATGTAAAGTATTCAGATGATATGTTAGATCCATATATTCGCCTTTCAGGGGTAGTAGTTTCATTTTAATCGGCGACAATGCACGGCCACAAATACTTTTTCATTGTATTAACCTATGTTCAAACCATATTTCATCAAAATTTGTTGAGCAGTTCTGGAGATAATTGATCAAATCTGAAAACTTTCCTAATTTTGTGCACTAGTGTAATACTGTTAATGACATAAGCACAATATAATAATTGCACGTTTGGTTTTTCAGAAAATTTTATTTCATGTTATAACGTTTTATTAAAAAAATTATTTTATTTCTTTTCAGATTTATGATTGTGTTCTTGCCAATAATAGGAAGATCAGGGTAGGTCAATATAAATTTACTGTATAAACTCGGTATCCATTCATTTCATTTATTATTTTTCCGCATATACAGCAGCTTATTAGAAATACCTGGGAGAATATATTTTAATTTCTCTTACTTCCACCTGAAAATTACAGCAAATACCTACTTCAAAAGTCAGCAGCCAACAGTTTCCTCGACGACTATATTCTTACCTGTAAAACAAATATTTTTACATCACCATAATTACAATATATGACAATAATGTATTTAATGATACGGTATCATTAAATGGAGCATTCATTTCCATTCAATAGAGAGTGTTCATCATATGTTTTACGCAGAAAAAGTTTCAGAAACAGTTTCCTTTAAAATAAATTAATGAATTAAAACTCCACGCCAATGCTGAATTTCGGTACAAAGTACAACATAATAAATGCAATATGTTGTTTTAGTTTCGTTCTATTGTCACTAACTCTTGTAATGAAATATTTTTATCTTTCACACGAAAGAACACTCAGCCATGTTTATTCGCTATTTTCGTAGGGGAAGTATGGGCACAATGAAACAGGGTATCTAAAATCAATAGCATTTGTCTCAGAAAGTTTAAACTCACACACCTACTATACAAATATATGTTCCAGTTGCAGATACCATTTGGAGACAATCACATCTTTACAACAAAGGATATATAAAATTGTTGGATTTTCACCTTTGAAATGAAATTTTGTTACTAAAAGTAATTTTCGTTACCTCCTTGTTTTCATACCTATAATTATTAATTTTTCAAATATTGTGATCACTATGGTGTGGTCTTTATGCTTTAAAAGCCAGAATTAAAAAAATAATATTAGGAAGTAGTAAAAATTCATTTAGTTTGTAGACTTAATTTGGGATACGATGAACACTTCTACATGGTGTACAATGAACATGTTTCATTGCAACCCGGTGAATGCATTCACTTAAAATAAAGATGCTACTATTAAATATTTAGACTGAGATCTCCATAGAGTACATAAAGTTAACAAGGAATTATTTTCAAATCGTACTCAATCTTCTTCAGACTCTTTCAACTAACAATCCAAGCAGTACAGATTATGGTCTATTCTCACATAACATGTAAGACACAAGAAGTATCGATCTAAATGACTATGCTTTAATCAAGGAAGGTAAAATTAAATGTAAAGCCCCGTTATTTGGGGAGCAATGAATCGCTACAGATAATTACCTTTTGCAACTTTTTAAATATGAAAAAGTTATTAAAAACTTCCAAAAATTCATTTAGTTGGGGAAAAGAGTAGGTTAAAAGTGTCCATTATCTTTAATTATGTGCATGCAAATTTGTGAAGAGGAAAAAAAATGAGTAAATTTTGTTCCATTGTACCCGAACTTCCCCTACGTAACGCCATCTTTGTGTGAAGGTCGGAAATTAAACGGTACATCTAGCAAACATTACGCCACATGCAAAATAATTCCTCCTTCTCCCTATACATTCCACATACGTAAAATAACATACGTAAATAATCCCAATGCTCATGACCAGCTGGCACTTTTTTTTTTGTTTTTTTTTGTTTTTTTTTTATGTCCTAACACCTAACGTACCCTGGTAATGCCGGGTAAAAGGTTATTTTGGTAAGTATTCGGGAAGGTTGCTATCAAACCAAATCGCGAGGTCACCGTCATTGTTAAACTTATGAGCTTTAAATTTTAAACATTCATGTACAAAAACATAAGGGAAAATCTTAATTTGATTTTCACATTCTTCTAAATAACAGCTGTTCGATATCTGATTGTGTAGTAAACAAAGTGAGATATTGCAAATGAGTTCGACTCATTTGTAATATCAGGGGTCATTTTGATGTCACATGTTGAATATCAGTTTATCGGTTATGTGAATTTAGTGTGAACAATTCGTATTAGATGTTTTAATAATCGTGTACATCAGCTAGTAAGTTATATATATTTAGAGTGATTGAAATTTAGAATCATAGAAGGTAGGTAAAAGAATGAATGCATTACAAATTATGGGTTTTTGATAAAGAGAGGGAAGTCTGACTTATTCTGAAGATTCCTACATTTTTTTTAGAAACAAGATGGATATTTTGTAAAACCGGTATCACATTGCTTCTACAATTCTAGGCAATATTAGCAACGTGAATTCCCTTTTAATTAGATTTTCAAAAATCGCATTATAATCAGTATCACGGTTAGATGTTTGCATAGCACTTATACGCCACATTCCTTTTCTTGCAGTAACCATTGAACTAGACTTCTCTAAACTCTCATATTACCTTTGAGAACTTAGAAGATTCAGCAACACATATAGGTCGCGTTTCAAAGATACACGCTAGTCGTAAAACCCACATTTTCGGTTTTATGTCTGATCAATATCGGTATTTACGGTGTTTTTAAGGGGATGGTGAAAGAATTCATAATTTGAATTCATAATTTTTGTAAACCTTGTGTTACGCAGCTGAATTTATTGTTTTAAAGCATTTTTTAAACTATAAATGGGAACAGGAAATAGTATTAAATGTTCTGAATAAGTGTAGTCATAAATACGCAGATGAATGTGGATGTTTAATGATTTATTCTGAATTAGCATGTTTTAGTTAGCTGGCTAAATATACAGTTTTGAAATTTTCTCCCTATTTTTATTTTATTTATTTATTTATTGTAGTAAATTTTCTTTAGTGGCGACTACAGAGTAACTCAGATTTTTTTCTGACGGAAATAACGCTTAGTAAAGGAAGGGACGTGCGCGCCCCGAAAAAGAAGAACCGCTGAAAAACCTACCTTTTCGACCTGCTTTCGCCGTTCCCCGAATTCATCGTGTAAAAATACGCGGAACCTGTTAGAGAAAAACAGTTGGAGCCGTATCTCAGAGACATCAATCTTTATTTATATATCAATAAGCGTTTTGAAGGTACATCCAACATAATATTTTAGATGTAAACCCAACCTCACAGGAGGTTCTCGATAATCCTTATTTTTAGATGAATAATATACAATACATGGTTTTGGAAAATCAGAAAGAAATGGAACCTGCCTGCAATCGAACCGGAACAGTCAGGGACGGATTTACGGTGGGGCATTCGGGGCACGTGCCTTGGGCCCCCGATTTTTAGGGTCCCCAAAACTTCCTTTTATGTAATCATAATAGCTACTGAAATTATTTTTCTAGAGAAAATTTCTGATTACTTCATTTCATCACAAATATTCAAAATTTTTAATTTAATGTAACTTGTAACGCTAAAAAGAATGCATTCGATTCGAAATTCGATAAATTAGATATTCGCAAATTCGTTCGGACACCTCAACATGCTCCTTCTTTTATCTTTGCAAAGGTGTGTGACGGCTGTAAATACCCTTAAAAACATTTCAAAATCGAAAAATTCAAATAAGTGGTATGTCGTGACATTTTACTGATTTGAAAATGTTTACGTATGGTTAACTTTGGAATGATAATTGGTTTTAACCTAATTTAATTAAGTAATATTCTGCGGAAAATTTTTGTGCAGGGGCCCCAAAAGTATCTGTGCCCTGGGCCCCTAAGTGTGTAGATCGGTCCCTAGGAACAGTAGATGGAATCGTCAGTTTAAGAACACTTTTCCTGGATTCTAACCCAACTTCCATTCAGAACAAGGGGATGGAACACCACAATTAAAGGGGCAGTGGCTGCAAACGAACCTAAACAACAGAGGGAAATTTTCGTTAAAGAACACTGTTGGAGGATCCTACTTCGATCCCATGAAGGTAAATTTATAGGAGGGGACACTTCTCTTAGAAAGTTGGATAACGCCGTTGTTGCAAACAGATAGCGCTACGCACAGTGGGTAACTGCGCATCTCAGGTTGTTTATATTTCCATCCAGGCGAAGTAAATGGAGAACGTTAAATTAGCAGAAATTCAAAAAATTAAATACAAGACTTATGAACGTGATATATAGTAATTACTGGCTTCACGTGTGTTTTAATTACATAATTGTCTTAGAATACTATTTCGTAATGATTATAGGCAATAGTTTCGAAGCGAAGTGATATTATTATTTGTCAAATGCCAGTTGCATTGGCCGTTAGGCCATTAAACTCCTAAATATTAAGTATATCATGTCTGTTATTATTTTGCCCAAAAGCTGTATTTTAAGAAATGTTAGTAAATTTAGAAGAATGTAGTTTGTGTGAACGCAATATTTATAATGATATATATAGTGTAATGATACATATATTTATATATAGTGTGATGATATATATATACAACGATTTAAGAATACGGGTATGTAACACCACAAAGAAACAAACACTGGCTGCAAACGGTTTAATAACAAAATAAAAGAATAACAAATGGACACTTCACAAGGAAACGTACCCTGGCAGCAATCAATCCCAAACATTAGACAGAACTTGCAGTTTGAAAACACGGATACAGAATAATAATTCGAAACCTACCAACGGACGAAATCAACGCTTAAAAATACTGTGATAGAAAAACACACACAAAAAATTACACTACCTGCATTCGAACGCAACTAACAGAGGAAAACATCAGTTGAAGAACACAGTTAAAGTATAATACTAGACTATGGACATTCCCCCCATTCAAACCCAACCTCCAGACGGAACAACAGTATAAGAAATTCGTAAAGAATAATACTACAACATGAATACTTCCTGGGTTCTAAGTAATTATCATGAATTACCGATGATTCTTACTCGAGATTCTAATGTTAATTTTCGCTCTCAAGAATCTCAGTCGTTAGTTGATTTTTTAAAAGAAAAATTTGATCTAACTATGAATACTTCTCGACTTCTATCAACAACGCGTTTCAGTACAACGATAGATGCTGTATTTACGAGAGAGTAAAATTTATGATTCACATTATAGTTACCACAAACCTATAATTTCATACATAAAAAATTAAAATAACATTCAAGTACCTATTTCCAAGGAATAATATGAATATAACATTTATATCATCTTTTTAAAGTACATGAATAATAAACATAATTAAATTATAATAAATTATAATATTATTAATTATGATATTTATTTTAAGTTAAAGTTTAATCATTTGAGTGATGTGTGGTGTCGTAAACGTCAAAGAAGTTTTACTTCAACCGCGCGTAAAGATTACACGCATACACTTTTTTTTTTTTTTTTTTTTTTTGTAGTCCAATGAGATTGGCAAATTATAAGAAATTTTAGTCAAAAGTATTTCTGTTGGCAACATAGGATTTTCGCTAAAAACAATCTGATATTGTTTTTATGTAATCTAAAATGCAGTTTTGATGGATTGATTTTAATGAAATTTTAGAAAAAAATAATCAAAAGTATAGTTTTTATAAATTAAGGTCAAATAAATAAACGTCTCGCATAATTTAAATGTACTAAGCTGTTATAATGCATTAAGCATCATATAATTAAATAGCTTTTAGAAACTGCTAGTGTATTTTTCATTTTAAACCTAAACACTGCTTAAAAATATTTATCTTGTCAAAAAATAAGAATTAATTAAAAGTTGCCGTTATAAAGAGCTCAAAAAAAAAAAAAAAAAAAAAAAAACCCAATTCGTTTTTGTATAGAATCCCTTAACTTCCAATATCTGATGTAGTACCAATGTAATTCCATGTGTAACATGCCAAAGAATAAAAACAAAGCAGTATAGTAGGAATATTTCCTAGAACGCCCAGTTATGCACTCAGGAAATAATTGGTAATTCTAATTAACAGCCCGCAAAGAGAAAGGTACAGAAAATTCACCAGAAAGGCTAGTGTTTGCATCAGAGAATAAAATTCCTTACAAAACTCCAAACAAATCAAATGAGGCGCGACTGTGATTTCGTTGCAAAATAGTTCAAAATGAAATAATTGCAAAATTCAGCATTTCGAATTCTGCTTGTTTAGATTTTTTTTAATATTTCGATTCGTAAAATGCTACGCAATTATTTTTAAAGCTATAATGCGCTCTTACAGCTCAAGAACTGATAATATATACAACAAAAATGCATGTAGTCTGTTTTTATAGTCTATTAAATATTAAATTTTTTTACAAAATGTATTGTTGTGATATTCTATATAATATTGCTTTTTTGCATTCGAGTGGAGGAGTTATTATAGCCTTTTATTTTGTTATTTATTTTTTTATTCCCCGAAATTTCAATGCTAAATAAATCACATCCATTTCTTTTTAATACTATCAAAACTAAAGATTATTTTCACTTTCAGTTGACCAAGGAAGAACGCTCAATGGTGAAAGATTTTATTGTGAGTATATTAAATATGTATATAACTTCACTACTGTTGATTTTCTATTATCAAACACATCCACAATTATTTATATTCCTTACTTAATTCTGCAAGCGATTTTGACTGACTGTCTTATCTGCCTATCGTATTTCAATCCCTTATAAATTCTTGATTTATATAATACAGTACAGCGCCAATCCGCACTTGTCGGGACCGAGGCCGATCTGGTTATTGAAAAATCCGAATAATTGGACAACTTGCAAAACGGCCATCAGGAAACTCACTCCTAGTAGTCCAGTCAAATTAGGAAAAATGGGGGAAAAAATTTATATATTTTTGAAACTTGGGGAAAACACTAATTGGGTATGTAGTTGTATGAAACAGAAAAGTTCCCCCCTCTAGAGATGCCGCGTCCACCCCTTTGGCCCCCCCAAAAGGTCACTTTTTTAGATTTTCACTTGTATCTCAAAAACCGTTCCTCTTAGGAAAAAAATATCAATTACAAAATGAAAGCTGATAAAATTTCCTACAAGATTGTAATTGGTTATTTTTTTCTATCTACAATAGCTTTCCAGATATATTTTAGACAAAATCGCAAATTTTTGGAAAACGCTTCTTTTTATTCAGATTTTCAACAAATTTTGTCATATAGCTCTTCAACCCTCAGTTTTATAGTAATTGTTTTCAACAAAAGTTGTAGAGTATTCAATTACCTTTAAAATGAGTTATTATTTGTCACTGTATCTTTAAATGATCAAAAGTTATTGCAATTTTAAATTTTCAACAAATTTAGCAAATTTGAATGAAAACTACATTGCGCGTCAAAGTACGACAAAATCTAGGAAAAAATTATAAAGCTTTGAAACTTGAGGAAAACATTGATTGGGGATGTAGTTGTATGAAACAGAAAAGTTCCCCCCTCTGGGGGGCCGCGTCCCCCCTTTACCCCCCCTAAAAAAGGTCCTTTTTTGGATTTTAACATTTATCTTAAAAACCGTGCGTGTTTGCAAAAAAATATCAATTACAAAATGAAAGCTGATGAAATTTCCTACTAGATTGTTATGGGTTATTTTTTTCTAGATGCAAAAGCTTTCAAGATATACGTCTTCGAAAAAATCGCAAATTTTTGGATAACGCTTCTTTTTATCACTATTTCCCACTAACTTTGCCTTATAGCTCTTCAACCATCAGTTTGACAGGAATGGGTTTAAAACAAAATTTTAAAGTATTCAATTACCTCTCTCGGGGGGCGCGTCCCCCCTTTAGCCCCCCCTAAAAAAGGTCCTTTTTTGCATTTTCACTTTTATCTCAAAAACCGTACGCCTTAGCAAAAAAATGTTAATTACAAAATCAAAGCAATTTCCTACAAGATTCTTGCGGGTTATTTTTTTCTAGATACAGAAGCTTTTGAGTTTTAGAAAAAATCGCAAGGGTTTGGAAAACGCTTCTTTTAATCACAATTTTCCACTATGCGTTCTACTAGCTCTTCAACCCTCAGTTTTATAGGAGTATTCAATTCCTTTAAAATAAGTTATTATTTTTGATTTATCTTTAAAGGATAAAATATTATAGCAATTAGAAATTTTCAATAATTTTTAGAGAATTCGAATGAAAACTACATTGCTCGACCAAATACGACAAAATCTAGAAAATAATTTATAAAGTTTTGAAACCCGCTGTAAACACTTGTAGGTAGTGCAATATTAAGAAACAGGAAAGTTCCTCTATCTTGGGGGGGCGCGTTCCCCTTCCCTCTAAAAATTTTTTTAATGCAAAACGGTTCTTTTTTTCAATAATAATTTATATTACATAAGCGTACGATTTAGTTTCATTTCGTTCTATTTTTATTTCTTCCTCCTATTGTTTCTGCTGAACTAGTTACATTTTATTTGTATATAAACGCATATTTAACACATAAATGTTAGTACTAAAGTCTAAATGAACCACCTCTCGCCCCCCCCCAAAAAAAATCTTTTGAAAGAGATATTTTTTCCATCAATAGAATTTTGTAATGCAATTCATCTGTTCAATATTATGTACTTTGACATTTGCATTTCAGTGATCATTCATCATCAGAATTAATACTTACAGCAAAATCAATAAAAAAATTACTACATCATTATAACACACTTACTTTCTCTTGTGTGCAACATCTGTACAATAATAGAGCAACAAACCTATGGAACAATTTTATTTTTACAAAAATGTATGCTCAAAGTCTTCCGTCAAATCGGTGGGAGTGCTATTGCTGCAGCTTTGACCTCGACAGCTTTTGCACATTGCTGTACAGCGCAAATTGGCTTTCAGACACGTGCATTTTTTCCCGCAAGCTTGCATGCAGCCGCATGAAAGAGAAATAATATTTTTTCTGGAGCTGGTGCTCGTCCCATATAAACTGGAGAGGGCGATGAATTCAGTTCTCTCCATCCCCAGTTTCTGGGTTCTAAATTGTTCCCGCTCATTTCACTTGGCCGTCTTTTGAAGAATTTTCCCAGACTTTCGGAAAATGATTTCAAGATAAGGAAAATGTAACAGAAAAAGGGGAATTTCTTGAAAAATGGAGATTACAAATTTTGATGATTCGACTGTTCGATTCTCTGAATTAAGAATCGGCAGCTAGAAGAAAGTTAGTTGAAATATGGGATTAAAAAAAAGCGTTTTCCATAAATTTGCGAGGTTTTCTAAAACATATTTCGATATAGTTTAAGATATTCGATATAGAAAAAAATACTAATAATAAAGATATCGAATAATAAATAATTCGATATAGTAAAAAATAAAAATTATAATCTTCTAAGAAATTTTATCAGTTTTCATTTTGTAAAAGGCATGCTTTTGTTAAGAGGGGGAACGCTGCACCTCTATAGGCGGAACTTTTCTGTTTCATACAACTACATCCCCAATTAGTGTTTTCCCCAAGTTTCAAACCTTCATAAGTTTTTTCTAGATTTTATCTTGCACTCTGACACACAATGACCTTTTCATTCGAATTCTCTAAAATGTATTGAAAATTTCAAATTGTGATAACTTTTGATCAATTAAAAATACAACTACATATAAAAATTCAATTTAAAGGTAATTGAATACTTTAAAATTTTGTTTTAAACCCATTCCTGTCAAACTGATGGTTGAAGAGCTATAAGGCAAAATTAGTGGGAAATAGTGATAAAAAGAGCGTTTTCCAAAAATTTGCGATTTTTTCTAAGACGTATATCTTGAAAGCTTTTGCATCGAGAAAAAATATCCCATAACAATCTAGTAGGAAATTTCATCAGCTTTCATTTTGTAATTGATATTTTTTTGCAAACACGCACGGTTTTTGAGATAAATGTTAAAATCCAAAAAAAGGACCTTTCTAGGGGGAGGCTAAAGGGGGGGGACGGGGGGACGCGCCCCCCCAGAGGGGGGAACTTTTCTGTTTCATACAACTACATCCCCAGTCAATGTTTTCCTCAAGTTTCAAAGCTTTATAATATTTTCCTAGATTTTGTCGTACTTTGACGCGCAATGTAGTTTTCATTCAAATTTGCTAAATTTGAATGAATTTAAATTGCAATAACTTATTTTAAACTTACTAACTTAAATTGCAATAAAATTTAAAATTGCAATAACTTATGATCATTTAAAGATAAAGTGACAAACAATAACTCATTTTAAAGGTGATTGAATACTCTACAACTTTTTTTGAAAACTTTGCTATAAAACTGAGGGTTGAAGAGCTATACGACAAAATTTGTTGAAAATCTGAATAAAAAGAAGCGTTTTCCAAAAATTTGCGATTTTGTCTAAAACATATCTCGAAAGCTATTGTAGATAGAAAAAAATAACCAATTACAATCTTGTAGGAAATTTTATCAGCTTTCATTTTGTAATTGACATTTTTTTCCTAAGACGAACGGTTTTTGAGATACAAGTGAAAATCTAAAAAAGTGACCTTTTGGGGGGGCCAAAGGGGGGGACGCTGCACCTCTAGAGGAGGGAACTTTTCTGTTTCATACAACTACATACCCAATTAGTGTTTTCCCCAAGTTTCAAAAATATATAAAATTTGTCCCCCATTTGCTGTTTTTTGGTCTAATTTGACTGGACTATAGCCTCTCTAATTGTTGGAAAAAGAAAAATTCTAATCCTTTCATTCAGCCCCTTCCCCTCCCCCCCCCGCTGGCTGAAACCTGAAACTGGGCGGAAGAAAGCAAGTGGGGGGGGGCAGGGGACAAAAGGAGCTGATTTTCCTGGGATTTTTTTTTCGGGGGTGGGACCGGGAAAGAAAAACCGGGAAAGAAAAATATGCTCCTTGATCGACCAATACCGTCTCTGAGGGAACAGGCCTTACAACTGGTTTGTGACGTCACCAAATGAAGATCCACAGCCCTCTCCAGTAATAGGCCAGCGCGCTGATTCTTGGGAATACGATCACGTGACCAACCGAAGGCGGAAGGTTTAAAATTATTCTGTTCGTCTGCCATCGTTCGCGATTTCATTCTAAATGGAAGTTAAGAACAACAGTCATCCATTTTATCTCTCACATAATGTAATATTATTTTACTTAAAATAGCTTGTATTGATGCATATGTGTAGATGAATAGTGCAAGAAAGAAAGAAATCAGACAAATAGTAAGTAATTTACTTTATTACATAAAAAATAATTTTAATGTTAATATGTTGAGCTTATTTACATTCTCTACTTTTTTGTATTAGTAATTAATTAATGGTTTTAAAATATGAATCAAAAGCTTGATTAATTTAAAACCTAATTAATTTATAATAACGTTTAATCTAAATTACCGATAATATATGTTTTTTATTTCATTTGTAGGTTATGCCTTTCAAATGTGTTGTTCCTCATTGCAGATCGAACTACGATCCGCCATACGTAACTTGTTTCCGGTTCCCGAACGATGAGGAACAAAGAAATTTCTGGATTAACAGGATTCATCGGCAAAATTTCAAATTCACAAAAATGCTAGAGTTTGCATTAAACATTTTGCCAGTGAGATGATTGTTCGAGAAGATATTTGGAAGGACAAAGATTGGAATATACATAAGATTCCCCGAGCCAGTCCTGCTTTGACTCCTGATGCGTTTCCAACATATGTTCATGATTCCACACCTCATTTAAATATCACAGTGCCCAAAAAAAGAAAAACTCGTGACGACAAAGAAAACGAAAATATCCAGCTGTCTTTAAATACAAGTTTAATAACATACGCTAATGAGACTGAACTAAATAAAATAAAAGATATCCATCAAGCTGAAATGTACATACGTGACTGCATAATGAACTATCCCAAATGGAATTACATTAAAACTGATGAACAATCAATTGTAATTAAATTATGTGTATTGGATATACCCTCAATAGAAATATCTTTTAAGGTAAGCTTAGATTTAACTTTTGAAATATATTATAATAATGACTATTAACTCACTGTAACTGACTGTACTATTAACTCATGTTACTGTAAATTTTAAAAGAGACACTGTACCTCTAACATTGCTTAAAATATCAAAATTAGAATAACTTGTTAAAATCACAGCCGGACAGTTATTTAATGTCTCAAAATATATTTATTAAAGTTGATGTTTTTTTCCCAAATAATTTTTTTTTCTATCTTCATTTTTAAACTTTGTTTAACACTTGTGTTTTGAAAAACAACGTTTATTTTCAAACGATTTAACCCTTTTAAACTCCAATTTATGCTACTGAAGAGGTACCCTGTCCCTTCATAAATGTTTTTAATTTAACGCTGGCCAATTGCTTAAGTATTTCCATTTCTGTTCGTATTTACATATCTGTTCCCAATCCATTACCTCACGATAAATGGGTGTGTATGTGTATGGGCAAAAATGTTAAAATTTTTTATAATTTTTATATTTTTTAGTATAATCACAAAGAAATAATTATTGAAATAGCCTAGATTGTAATTACAAAATGTTGAACGAGTAACTTTTACAAGTGCAAATAACAGAAATTATCAATTAATTTAAGGGTGAAATTACTTTGTTACTTCCTTTATGGAAATACTGTGAAGTTAGATAATTTTCAATAGTGAAAATGTTAATCTATATATATTGTTTACTTTTTTGTAATAAGATGCAAATTGTTTGTGAGTGTATATATATGATTTTAAAAATAAAGTTACTGAATTGATATGTTTTGATTCATTTTAGTATATCCATGCTATTTTTATTTATAGATTTTCTCCTTGAAAATAGAATCTATATAATTATTATTTTTATTATTTAAAATGATTTAGCTACAGTAAAATACTTTATTCCCCGAAACTTTGAATAATTTAATGGAAATCATTATATGAATTGAATACTGAATAATACATAGTTAAAATGATTCAAATTAAAATATAATGAAATAGTAAATTGCTTTCGTGGTATATAACATATTGTTTACAAAGAAGGCCTATTATCAAAATATTATCTCTATAATACCAAAAATAAAATAAATTATCTTTCAGGTGTAACTTTTTTATTGGTAAAAATCATTATATAAGAGATGGTAAAATTTTTCAGTCATGTAATCATTAATTGTTTAGTAAAATATTAAGTTTGTTTTCTGGTTTGTGCACTGCGGTCGCATGAAGGGAAAGGGGAAATTCCGCCTTCAGTCGCCGCCATTTTGAATCAGCGCGCTGGCCTATTACTATAGAGGGCTGTGGAAGATCTGAAGATCGTTCAGTTTAAAGCTTTACTTCAGATTTTGCTGCAATGATCAAGAGGAAACTATGCAGAATCCCCCCTTTATAGATGGTGTTGGATCGACCCGGTTAATTGACATTCCGGTTAATCGTTGTCTGGATAATCGGTGCTCTACTGTATTTTATTTCATTTTTGCAATACGCTGTATGTGACCCCTAATGAGAGTCGCATCAGTTGTAAATATTCCTTTTTCAATCCATAAATTATATTGTTTCTTTTGATTTGGTTTAATCCCGTGTGACTGCTAATTTTTTGCTGATTCTTGGGGTATGAAGGTATGTTTTAGTCACTATTTTATTTTACGTTTGCTAAATTTACATATATATATATTAATTTCAGTCTCTTGTTTTAACTGTTTCGTTGTTTTTCACAGAATGAGTTTCTTCAGCAACATTTTGCAAATGTTATTGAATGATTAACTCAATACATCTGATCACACATATCCATATGTTTTGAAAGTTATTTATTCAAAATAATCTTTCATCTACGTCTCTCAAAACACTAATAGAGAGTAAATCGACTTTGTTATCTTCAAAATTTTTTTCAAAATTTGATGAAGTGTTGAAATGATGATCTCTAAAAATGTTGCCAACTCAAATTGAAATATTGTTCCAAAACTTTCAGTAAATGTACTTTTCAAAATGCTAATTAACTGTTCATGGAACTCGTGTAAATTTGACTTAGTCAAATATGATTTAGTCACCATTAAAGGACTTTTTATAAAGATTGTAGAAGAAAATTAAACTTAATACGAATACACTTTTCTGAGAGGATGTAGAAGGAAATTTCAATTGAATTCTTGTAACAGGGTGGGTAAAGTGTAATTTGAGAGCAAAAAAATAGAGAAAATGCTATGTTAAATATAATCTTTAACTAAGAGCTCTTAAAAACAAATTCATTATCCTGTTAAATATATCCTCCGAAATTATATGATTGTAAAGAATTGAATATTTCAGTAGTAGTCTGTTCTGTGATAAATATATTTTTTTTTTCCAGTGATATAGTAAGTTTCCTTTATAAATTTGTAGAATTCCTAAAATGTTTTGCAGGTGTTAGTAGATGTTTAAAAAGATACTCAAGTAAAATTACGCTGCTTAGTTGTTCTGGAAAAGTGTTGAAAAATTGATAAGAAATTTATGAGTTCAATCTTACATGGAAATTAGAGATCGTGAGGAATTAAGTTTACAAACTAACTTCCCACTTTTCCCCTGTGTGTGTGTGTTCCTTTATAGCTATTCTAGAACTATTTTTCTATATTTTTCATTCAGTTGTACTTCGAAATATGACAGACTTTTTTTTTAGTAAATCGTATGTCCTGGGCTTTAATTTACCTATCTATCCATCTTCTGTTCTTTCTCCTTTTGAAAAGTATTCCGGGTGCATTTAAAATGTTTCAGCTTTTAATTAGAGCCTTTTTCATTGAAAAAATTGACCACAAACTAAGCAGGCCATCCTGGATAATATTTGAAAGCAGGAATTTTGCATTCAATCAATTTTCATCTTAGAACCTAAAGCCGCCAAACAATTTAGATTTTAGGTAACCTAAACACGATTTCTGTGATTTTTGTTTATTAAATTTAGAATTTATTTTTTACGATATACATTTCTTCTGTATTCTTAACTTTTTTCAAAGAATTTGAGCTTAACTTAAAATCTTTTTTTGAATTCAAGATAACACAGATAGGCAGTGTCATGCAAGTGATGATAATGTTGTTAGTTATTTAGTTAAACTGGGATTAAGAACACTGTAAATTAAACACTATTGTATTTATTGATGATAATTCTTCAAAAGAATGTTAAAATTGCCATTATGAAATAAAATATTACTGATATACATATATATATTTTACTTTACAGCGTTGTTCTGTCACCGTGGAAAAAACCTATTGTTTCACTGAAGGACTGAGGCAAAAATTCTTTTGATCAGAGCTCATAAATAATGTTGAAATTTCCAAAACCTGTTTCTTGTTCTTATAAATTTTTATTTAGTCACAGAAGCTAAGAAAAAACTCTAAAAAACTGAAAACGTTAAACTGTACTAAAATATTTGAAAATTTTTATTTTTATTAAATCTTAATCTCTTAAATTCTATAAATGTACCATTTTGTGAAATAAATTCTTTCTCTATAAACTTTTTAAGCATAATTATTGGAGTATCTGAAGAGACATTTTACATTTATACAATCTTAAACACTTATGCTCAGCCATCAAACTGGCTGTTACAGTTTCTATCCAAAATGTATTATTTTAAATAGTTAAGTTATAAAAAAATACAGTAACATTTGAAGTAAAAGTTCAGTTTGTGCTAGATCTCTTAATGAACAATTATATGAATTGACACCTGAACTTTACTTCGTTGTTTACAAGTTCGATGATATTCTCTCTCTCATCTCCATTTCTCTTTTTACATTTTTAATTAAAAAAATTTTTTATTTTTTATGATATTGTTACAGTTTTCTATAAACAATGTACAAAAAATATATTTAGGCTGAAATGGGTCATGTTAGCGACTGAAATAAATTCAGTATCATACACATTGGGTTATTTTTCGAATCTAACAAATGTGTAAAACGTTAATTAAACTTTCCGTGGAAATATTTTATTTTCCCTTTTTGCCAGAAGCTGTACAACGCTCCAGATTTTGTACGTCTGAGAAGTTGTCCAGAAGTTGTACATCTGATTTGCATGCTGTGATTGAGGTATACTGACGCATACATAAAATTAAAGCAATTACGAAATGTGTATGACTAATCAAAGCTTTATTTTTTTACTAGCTGCGTGCCCGTTCTTCGCACGGTAGGAAACGAAAAATTTCCTCACATGTGTAATTCGAATTAATTCCAGCGATGTGGAATTTAGAAAAAGCAAAATTATTTCACTCTTGACTTAAAATTTGCGTCATATATGTAATAACCTGAGATCATTGCAATATAATGACACACACACACACACACAAAAAAAAAACTATGTCAGCGTCATTCGGTATCAAAAAAGTGAAAATGGACCGTTTGCAGTGAACTTCTCACTTTCAAAATGTCTTATTTCCTCAGACATGCTGTCTTATAGGTTCACGTTTTACCGTTAAATACCTCAGACACGACATGAAATGGACATTTTTTTAATTTTAAAAATACGTCACCCTCTCTTGCAACCCTTTACAAAAAGAAAAGAGATAAGAGATAAGACTACGCTATTTATAAAGGCTTTAAAATTGTTTTTCTAGATTATGCAGTTTAATTTTTCTTCTCACAAATAAATCCAGTATTTATAAAAGGAAATCGAGCCAAACAAAGAAATCGTCTGCTCGCGGGACCCGTTTTTATTTATTTTTTTCAACTGGCAATTTTAATCATTGTTACTGTATCCATGACAACCAAACCGCAAGATATCAAACCGAAAATTATAAGAGGTGCTACTGAAATGAAAATCCTTCTTTACTTAAAAATTCGTAAAAATTCTCCTAATTTATATTTTCCCCCGTTCTTCTTTTAAAAGTGGGCGAATCGTGTGCTCCGTCTTTTGCCCAAATATAAAAAAGTTATGACAGATAGAATTCAAGATGCAGCAGTTTTAAAAATATTTTTCGAAAGTCAGCGTCAAATTTAATTTTATTTGAAAAATTCCCAAAATCTGCAAATTATGTTACACAGTCCGAACAAATAGTTTTTAAAAGAAAATTTTCTCCTCTATACGATGATGTAAATATCGTTTTCTTGCGAGCGCAATTACCGGCGTTATTATGTATTGCGCAAGAAAAATCGCTAAAAATCGGACAAAACATAAAATAAAACATTTTCTAATTCGAATTTCGAAAAAATCGCTTCGAGGTGTGTCGAGACCCGTCTTGGAGAATTTCCGTACAAAATTTGGTAGGTCTACGATCACCCGTTTCGGAGCTACGCGAGACACAGACAGACAGACAGACAGACAAACGGACAGTTTACACTCTGTTTTATTTATATAGATAGATAACAAGCCTGAAAGCACTTGTATCGTGAAATCTATCGCAACTGGCTGCCAAGGCGGCTAGCATCGTCGCCGCATACCTTAACTGTTCCTTATACTCAGTGCAGTGTTGGCCAAATTATTGGGATCATTTCAACGAAAATCATGTTTATTTGTTTTAATAGTATTTGCTATTAAATTTGTTTAGGTTAATCTTGCTACAAATGGTACTTACGAATTATCCCGGCGGCCATTCCCGCCAAATTATTTTTCATGAAAAGTGCCGGCAAACAGTTGCCAATGGTATTCGGAAGCATCAATAATTTAATTTGTCCGGCATTTATCTTGGCGAAAAATCGCTCAAGTCGGCGGACCTCCGGGATAATACGCAAGTACCCTAAAAAATTTAGGGTGTCACCGTAAAAGCCGATGTTGGCCATGATAGGGTTGCCAAGTACTAATATTGCAAATGTATGAAAAGACATTATTTGTGATATTTCCATTCATAAAACGATTACTAGCTGCGTACCCGTTCTCCGCACGGCAGGGAACGAAAATTTTTCTTACATGTATAATTCGAATTGATTCCAGTGATGTGGAATCTAAAAATAAGCAAAATGATTTGACTCTTATCGTAAAGTTGCTCATTAGTTATTCGTAAAGTTAGTATAAGTACTGAACTGAGACAGTTCTGATATTATTACACAAAAAACTATGTCGGTGTCATTCGCGATCAGAAAAAGATAAGTTTGACGGTTTGCAGCGAAAATTCGTAACAACGGTAAAAAAGTCAAATTCATGCCTAGAATGTTGAGGATGTTAGTTTTTCAGAAATAGGACTTTGTGTTGGAAGACATATATCTACTGCATCTGATCCTATACCTGAAAAATATTTTATTTGGAGGGAAATAGTAACGGACGCAACAATAGACTCTTTATAGAATCAATATCAAACTGTACAAGCCTCCAATTTATTTGCTTCAAAATTTGTTATTTTTTAATACCGCTAACTTTTACTATTTTTGTAGAAGATAAATCTAATTTACGTTTATTTTACACAATTTTCATAAAAACTGTCACTTAATAAATTTATATATGGTTCCTTAACTCATGAAAATAACATATTTTATTTGATATAGAACACCAAACCTTCCTTTGGTGTCTTCCTTTGGAAAAGAAAAATGATATTCGAAAAAAGGGTGTATTCCCTTTTCCCCCTCCCTTCGAGTAAGAATTCCAATTTGTCATGCATAAAGAAATGTTTCTATCGCCATCCGCTTGTATAGTAGCGCAGTTGCAGCTTTTTTTTTCAACAAATATAAAAAGATCCGTACTGCTTTTTGTGACGTAATACAAAAAGGTATTCAATTTGGGTGACTGTTTTTTTGCATCTGCGCAATTTCATGAGAAGGTTCACTTCCCCACACTCTTAACATCTATTGATTAAAGTTTAGGGTGGGGGGTAGGCGGGGATCGGTGCATTTTTCTTTAATTGTGTGCATTGTTGATTGTAATATGTGTAATAATTTTAGAAATATAAATTTTTTAAATACAGTTATTCACTTTTGTGCTAACTTTGCACTTTGCATGAAATTTAATGAATGGAACTTAACACACTGTAAGGGAGTAATTTTTTGCACAGCAACCAGAAGTGAGTTAGTCTCCGCCTATAACTTGAATACCGCCCTAATGAGGCATCTCCGCCTACCTTTAGTGCAATGTCCACCTCCTAAGAACTCATAAACTTTGAACTCTGGAATCTAATATTTGAATTGTGGAGAATTTTGGGGGGAAAGAAAGTTTATCGAGATTTTTATATGGCCTTCTTTTATATGGCCTGAATACTTTTTAGGCCTTCAGCTCAGTTGCTCCTAAGTACCGGATCAACTTTTATTTCAAAGTTCAATTTTACAACACAATATTAGGACAAACACAGTGGCGCAGCTACAGCTTTTCTTTCCACCGAATCTTTCAGCTCAGCTTTCTATATCATTGAAAAAAGGTTGTGTTCGCTGGTGCCAGGGTCCGATTTAGAAAATTCTTGACAAAAGGTCAACTCGGGGTGGTGACCCCCTAACACTGATATAGGCAACGTGGAGTTTCCAAAGAAAGATTACAGTCTAACTGTGGCCTGCTGTCAAAAGTCAGCACCCCCCCCCATGAAAATGGCGGTCGTCTACTATTTTTCATGATGAATTTAACAAACAAACTTAAGCTGTACATAAAATACCATGAAGAATTTACAACTTTTTTCAAACCCTGGTTTAAAATACCATCCAGTCATCAAGTAGATTGACAACTTGTTTAAAATATTGTTTGAAAAAATTTGCAAATACATATAAAAAACTACTATTAAAAAACGTAAAATTAAGAAAAATTGAATTGGGATTTTGTTTGTGCAGGCCCCCAACATTCGGGGGCCCAAGGCCCGGGCATACTGAGCCTAGTGGAAAATCAGCGTCTCACAGGTGCACATCTAATTTAGACGATACGTTTATGCGCAAAATTTCAGAATCATCAAGACAGAAAAATAACTGTCTCACTTTACGTCAGAACTGCCTTGTGTCAGAATCTCATAACACAATATATATATATATTATTTTTTTGCTGTACAATACTTCGGTTGTGACTACTTCGAAGGCGACACCTGTAACGGACCGCCCTCCCCGCTCCGCTCTTCTTACGCCACTTGACAAACTCATACATCCATCGTTTAAATTGTTCTTTGTCTATATTTACAACTTTTTTATATGTAAATAAACGGCTTTTACTTTTTTTAATTTCGAATGTTTATTGAGGATTTTGTGTAACAACTTATTGGCAGACTTCCATATTTACTATAAGACGGATATTAATTTCCATTATGAAGATGGATCTTCATCCACCCACAGGCGAGTACACAGGATTTTTGGCTGGGGGGGGGGCAACTTTTAGGGATGTTTCAGATTGTCAAAAATCAGTAATGAAAGAGCTCGTTTTCATTAGATGGAATTCATCAAAACTCGTCCCATCCAGTTCCCTAAGTATACACTACACAGTACAATAGGAAGCAAAGTAATAGTTGTACAGTTTTGAGAACGAGATGGTGTTTTATGTTCGCTTTCAGTTCGTTTTTGAAAAGTTGAGGAAAACGAGAAAAAAAATTCTTTTTTTATTTATTAGAACTGAAACTAATGCTACCTTTTTTGGAATTATTTTATTTACTATAGATATAGGATAACAATCAATCAAAATCAAAGCCGATGGGGGGCGTCCGGAACCCCTGGACCCCCCCTTGTGTGCGCCACTGTCCACCCACCGCTCTATAAGTACGAGAAAAACGTGCTTATACGCGACCGACAAGTAAAGTGTTAATCGAGCCAGTTCCCTGCTTTTGATCAAACCAGCGAAAGGGATGTGATTCAAACCAGCGCCCATTTCTCGATTGTTGTTGTTTCGAACTTGAATGACACAGTTTTTCGAGATCTATAGCACTTTTATGGCTTTCATCTCTGTTGTTCCTAGTACAAGTTCATATTTTATTGCAAGGTACAATTTTATAGCACAAGGACGGACAACTTTACATCCACACCCAAAGCCGGGAGTCGAACCCGGGCCTAAAGGATGGTAGTAGGGCGCACTAGCCACTACACCGCCTGGGCGGTTTTTTGTTGTTATTGTTCGAACATCTACATCGAATATGTGTACTTGGATCAAAACCCGCTTATAAATCCTCGTCAGAAGAACAACACAAGTGGGGTTTCCTTAAGGTGACCAAACGTCCTCGAATTCCGAGGACAGTCCCCAAATATAGATCCTTTTTTCCTTTTGTCCTAAAAAATACTTTGACTTTTTGGGGACGCGATAAGTCCCTAAATTTAGAGATTTGTACTTTTTCCCTGAAAGTTTTCCTTTAGTTTATTTATTTCAGAAAAACTGAAGAAAAAAAAATAAAACAACTAAAAGCGCCTTCTACTCAGAGAAACAAGGAAATTCGATCTCTGAAAACATTTGTTGTCATTGTGCATGTAGCGTGTACAGACATTCAATAAAGCATTCGACTATGAGCCAACTTTCCCATTTCAGTTTTGTTAATGATTAATCACTTTTCATGAAGAATCATGCTTTAAATATGAAATTGACGTAAAATTTTTCTTACACTCGAGTTCTTATTTTAGAGGGTGAACAAAATTTCATAAAAAATTATCACAAAATGAGCCAATTTTGTGATAATTTTTTTATGAAGTGTCTTCTGAAAAATACAAATACTATGCCAAGAGTTAAATTTTGAATAAATTGCAATATTTCAACATGATGTTCCTTTCACATTTCTGGTTTAAATAAATATTTATAAATGAATGAAATACTTCTATAATTTTTTTAGAAATAGGAATACGCAATTGATATAAAAAGCTATTAGAGTTCACTTTTAAGTATCAAAGTCAGTCGATTTAATGTATGGGTATACTAGTATACATGGTAATATGTTGTGTCCTCGAATAAGTCCCTAAAAATATTGTCTAGTGTCCCCAAGTTTTCCTTGTATTCGAGGACAATGCTTGATTTGTCCCCAAAATACTGTTTAGAAATATGATCGCCTTAGGTTTCCTCCGTGGGGATCTCTAACTCGCTCTCTAAGCTATTTAAACTCTTTTAGTAAAGTGAAACCACTCCATCAATACAGAACTAAAAGAAGTTCTCGCCATAGAATTATATAAAAGAGTCCTCGAAATAAAACCTAGTGATTGAAAAGAAAACTGATATGGACTTGCCAGGGGTCATCGTGATTCTAGCGGGCATGCTTGTGCACTCCGAAAGAAGCCTTACGGAGTTGTCCTCATTGGTTAGATTCGGCCGTTAGATGACGTATCTAAATGCTGTAACCAATAAGTGAGCATTTGTAGGCCTCTTTGGATGACTCATATGAGTGCACAAGCAGACCCGGTAAAATCACGATGGCCCCGACCTGCCTTGAGAGTATTAGAACCTCGCTTAAGAAATTCGCAATGGCATGCAACTGGTAATGCATCCCCATTAATCGCTGCTAAACGAGCCCGCTCCATTCTTTTGATTAAACCAGCGTGAGGGACGTGATTCCAGCCGACACCCCATTCCCTATTGTTGCTCTTGTTGTTGTTGTTGTTGTGAACATGTAATCGGATATGTGGGCTTGGCTTGAAGAACCCTTATAAATAAACGATTAGAAGGAGAACACATGGGGGGTGCCCTCAGTGGCTATCGCTACCCCCTTCTCTAAACTATGGAAACTCTTTTACTAAAGTGAAACCACTCCCTCAACAGAGAACTTTCGAAGTCATCGATATAGAATTGCATTAAACAGGACTCGGAATAAAACCTAGTGATTGAAAATAAAACTGATGCGCACCCGCCTCATGAGTTTTCGAACCTGGACGAAGAAATTCGTGATAGCTTGAACCTGTTAATCAATCCCCATTAATCGCTGCTAATCGAGCCCCCTCCCTGCTTTTGAACAAACCAACCTAAGGAAAGTGATTTGAACAGACGCCCTTTTCTCTAAGCTATGGAAACTCTTTTAGTAAAGTGAAACCACTCCATCAGTACAGAACTAACGAATTCTCGCCTTAGAATCATATAAAAAAGGCTTCGGAGTAAAACCTAGTGATTGAAAAGAAAAACTGATGTGCACCCTCGGGAGTATTCGAATCTGGCCCAACAAATAAACTGGTAATGCATCACCCTTAATCGCTACTAACCGTGCTCGCTCCCTGCTTTTCAACAAGCCACCAAACGGACGTGATTCGAACTGACGCGGCCTTCTCTAAGCTACAGAAACTCCTTTAGTAAATTGAAACGAATCTCAATACAGATCTCACCGTAGAATTAAATAAAAGAGGCCTTGGAATAAAACCTAGTGATTCAAAAGAAAACTGATGCGGACCCACGACAGAAGTATTAAAACCTGGCCCAAGAAATCCGTGATGGCACGAAACTTCTAATGCATTCTATTAATCACTGATGATCGAGCCCGCTTCCCGCTTTTGAACAAACCACCGTAAGGGACGTAATTGGAACAGACGCCCTCTTCTCTAAGCTATGCAAATTTAGTAAAGTGAAACTACTCCCTCAATACGGAACTGACGAAGTTTTAGGCAGAGTTCTCGGGATGAAATCTATTAATTGTAACGAAAACTTACGCGGACCCACCTCAGGAATATTCGAAACTGGACCTAGAAATCCGCGATGGCACGAAATAGTTAACGCATCCTTATAATCGCTTCTAATCGAGCGTGCTCCATGCTTTTAATCAAACCAGCGTTAAGGACGGGATTCGAACCGAGGCTCCCATCTCTAAACTATGGAAAATCTTTTATTAAAGTTAGACCACTCCATCAATACAAAAATAACCAGGTTCTCGCCATAGAACCATATAAGAGAGGCCTCGGAATAAAACCTAGTGATTGAAAAGAAAATTGATGTGGATCCACAGAAGTATCCGAACCTTTCCCAAGAAATAAACTGGTAATGAATCACCATTAATCGCTGCTAATCGAGCCCGCTCCCTGCTTTTGAATAAACAGCAAAGGGACGTGATTCGAACCGACGCCGCCTTCTCTAAGCTACGGAAACTCCTTTAGTAAAGTGAAACCCCTCCCTCAATGTATAGATCTCGCCGTAGAATTATATAAAAAAGGCCTCGGAGATTGAAAGGAAAACTGAAGCGGACCCTACTGAGGAGTATTCGAACCTGGACGAAGATATCTGCGATAATATGAAACTCCAAAGCATCGCTATTAATCGCTGCTAATCGAGCCCGCTCCCTGGTTTTGATCAAACCTGCGTGAGGGACGTGATTCGAATCGACACCCCATTCCCTATTGTTGTTGTTCTTGTTGTGATTATGTAATTGGATATGTGTGCTTGGCTAAAAGATGCCTTATAAATAATCGATTAGAAGAAGAACACCAAGGGGCTTGCCCACCGTGGGGATCTTTACCCCTTCTCAAAGCTAAGGAAACTCTTTAACTAAAATGAAACCACTCCCTCAACACAGAGCTTCGCACAAAGTCTTCGCCATAGAATTAAATTAAAGAGTCCTCGGAATAAAACCTAGTGATTGAAAAGAAAACTGATGCGGACCAGCCTCATGAGTTTTCGAACCTGGTCGAAGAAATTCGGGATGGCTTGAAACTGGTAATCAATACCCATTAATCGCTGCTAATCGAGCCCGCTCCTTGCCTTTGAACAAACCAGCGTAAGGGACGTGATTCGAGCAGACGCCCTCTTCTCTAAGCTATGGAAACTCTTTTAGTAAAGTGCAACATCTCCATCAATACACAACTAACGAAGTTCTCGCCATAGAATCATATAAAAGAGGCCTCGGAATAAAACCTGGTGATTGAAAAGAAAAACCGATGTGGACCCGCCTCAGGAGTATTCGAATCTTTCCCAGCAAATAAACTTTTAATTCATCACCCTTAATCGCTGCTACTCGATCCCCCTCCCTGCTTTAGGCTGCATTCGTAAACGACAAACTCGTTGCACGAGTTTTCGTAAGAAAACTGGAATGCGTGTGTTTAGTGCTGTCAGTGGTTATCAGTTTCCTTTGACTTTACGAATAACTTCAGTTTATTTAGTTTCGTTGCCTAGGAGACGTGTTTGTTTACAATTCCCGAATGCGTTAATTTTGCTGAGGAGAGTTTTTAGAACATACTCAATATAAAATCAACAGGATTTTTAAAAGAAAGAGTGGCCATAATTGAAGTGCACAAATCAAAATTTAGAAATTTCAGCTTAAACTTCATTTTTTACAAAAGTATTTAGCAAGAGGAGTTCATATTTCGCTAATTACGGATTAAATCAACTTCTGTTTGTTTGTTTGAAAGACACAGTTTTTTTCGAGATCTATAGCACTTTTATGGCTGTCATCTCAGTTCTTCATAAGTTTACAATCATATTTATTTATATCAAAGTACAATTGACAATTTTACATCCACGTCCAAAGCCGGGAGTTGAACCCGGGCCCAAAGGATGGTAGTAGGGCGCGCTATCCACTACACCGCTTGGGCAGCAAATCAACTTCAATCTCAACACTAAAACATGCATTTTTGAATTTACTAAAATGAAAAATACAAGAAAATGATTACCTTTGAAAAATTATGTACCTTCTTAGTATTTTCTAACGTACGCATGTTGTTGTGCGTGATTATGGCAACGCTACACTAGGACGATCTGCCAAGGGGGGGTGCCTTGGTAGGAGGAGTTTCTAAGGGGTTCTAACGCGTATTAACGTTACATCTGGAGAAAACCTACCAAAACTCCAGACCGTTAGATCGACAGCCGCGCGATGGGACCCGAACCCGGGACCTTCACACTTCGGATATCTGCCATCTTCAGTGGCATAACCACTGTGCCATGGTGAGGCCTAACGTACGTATGAATTTCCTCATCGAAAAAGTAATATTTGCAGCTTTAGAAAACGTAAAATACTTTTCACAACAACATACTTTTCCATAACAATGGACGCCATTTGAAAACAACAACAACGTGCAGTAAGTATATGTTCTAAACAACTGACGAAACCTTAGCAGAGATCGATTTATTTCGTTTGAAACTAATCTCACTCAGTTTTGTATACGAACGCTCTAGTTTAAAAACTGAATTCACTCAGTTTCCTTTACGAACGCCTTAGATGGAAACTCATTGCACGAATGTAACTCGTTTGGCGTTTACGAATGCAGCCTTAGATTAAAGCAGCAAAGGGACGTCATTCGAACTGACGCCACCTTCTCTAAGCTATGGAAACTCCTTTAGTAAAGTGAAACCACTCTCTCAATACAGACCTCGCCATAGAAGTGTATAAAAGAGGCCTCGGAATAAAACCTAGTGATTGAAAGGAAAACTGATGCGGACCAGATTGAGGACTATTTGAACGCGGCTCAAGACATCTACGATAATATGAAACACTAAGCATCGCTATTCTTCACTGCTAATCGAGCCCGCTCCCTACTTTTGATGAAACCTGCGTAAGGGAAGTGATTCGAACCCACGCCTCTTTCTTTATTGTTGTTGTGATGGTTGTGAAAATATATATTGGATATGTGTGCTTCTAGCAAAACCCGCTTATAATTCCTTGTCAGAAGGACGACACAAGATGTTGGTGCCCTACGGGGGGGGGGTGTTTTTTATTCTTCTCTAAGCTATGGAAACTCTTTTAGTAAATCGAAACCACTCCCTCACTAGAGAACTAACGAAGTTTTCGCCATAGGATACGGTAAAAGTGGCCTCGGAATAAAACCTAGTGATTGAAAAGAAAACATGATGAAGTGAAACCACTCCCTCATTGGCCCATCTCATGAGTTTTCGAACCTGGTGCAAAAAATTCGGAGTGGTGGCATGAAACTGGCAACGAATCCCCATTAATCGCTGCTATTGGATCCTGCTGTTTGCTTTTGACCAACCAGCGCAAGGAACGTGATTCGAACCGAATCTCCCTTCAATCAGCTAAGGAAACTCTAAGAGTAAGTCAATAAAGTGAAACTACTCCTCAATAGAAATCTAACGTAGTTGCCGCTATAGAATTGTACAAAAGAGGCCTCGGAATAAAACCTGGTGATTGAAAAGAAAACATGATGAAGTGAAACCACTCCCTAATTACAGATCGCGCCATAGAATTATATAAAAGATGCATCGGAATAAAACCAAGTGTTTGAAAAGAAAATCTATGCGTACCTGCCTGAGCAGTATTCGAACCTCGCCCCAAATATCTACGATGACATGAAACTGCTAATGTATCTTATTATTCACTGTTAATCGAGCCCGCTCCCTGTTTATGATCAAACCAGCGTAATGGACTTCATTCGAACCGAGGCTCCCTTCTCCAAGCAATGAAAACCCTTTCGGCAAAGTGAAACCACTCCCTCAATACAGAAATAACGAAGTTCTCGCCATACAATCATGTATAAGAGGCCCCGGAATAAAACATAGTGATTGGAAAGAAAACTGTTGTGGACCTGCCTCGGGAGTATTCGAACCTGGCCTGCGAAATCCGGAATCGCATGCAAATGGTAATCCATCACTATTAATCGCTGCTAATCGAGCCCGTTCCTGCTTTTGATTAAAATTCGTAAATGACGTGATTCCAGCCGACGCCGCCTTCCCTATTGTTGTTGTTGTTGTGATATGTGTGCTTGGCTCGAAGATCCCTTATAAATCCTCGTCAGAAAAACAACACAAAGGGGGGGGGGTGCCCTTCGTGGAGACTTTCCCCCTTCTCTAAGCCATAGAAACTCTTTTAGTAAAGTGAAGCCACTCCCACAATACAGAACTAACCAACTTGTCGCCATAGAATTACATAAAACAAGCCTCGGAATAAAACCAAGTGATTCAAAGAAAACTGATGCGGACCCGCCTCAGGAGTATTCGAACCTCGCCGAAGTTATCTACGATAACATGAAACTGCAAATGCATCCCTATTAATCACTACTCATCGAGCCCGCTCCGTGCTTTTGATCAAACCAGCGTAATGGACGTGAATCGAATCGACGCCTACTTTGTATTGTTGTTGTGAAAATGTATTTCGGATATTTGTGCTATGAGCAATGCCCGCTTATAAATCCTCCTCAGAAGTACACCACAAGGGTGTGTTCCCTCCGTGGGGCTCTTCAACTCCTCTTAACTATGGAAATTCTTTTACTAAAGTGATTTTTTTTGTTGTTATTCTGAACACCGATATCGGATTTTGTGCTTGGCTGGATGCTCGCTTATAATCATCGTCAGAAGGGCAACACAAGGGTGGGTGGCCTCCGTGGGGGTCCTTCTAAAGGGTCCTAACCCGTATTTACGCTGAGTTACCGAGAAAACCACGGAAAACTCCGAGCGGTTAGGCGAGTGGACGCGCGATGTAACCCGAACCCGGGACTCACAGTTCGCCCGTCTATCATTTCCAGTAACATAACCACTTTGCCATGGTGAGTGAATAGAGTGAAACTACTCCCCAATACAAAGCTAACGAAGTTGCCGCCGTAGAATTATATAAAAGAGGCCTCGGAATAAAAGTGATTGAAAAGAAAAACTGATGTGGACCCACCTCAGGAGTATTCGAATCTGGCCCAACAAATAAACTTATAATGCATCACCCTTAATCGCTGCTAATCGCACCCGCTCCCTACTGTCGAATAAACCAGCAAAGGGACGTGATTCGAACCGACGCGACGCAGTCTTCTCTACGCTATGGAAATACTTTTAGTAAAGTGAAACCACTCCCACAATACACATCTCGCGAATGAATTACATAAAAGATGTCTCTGAATAATCCTAGTGATTGAAAGTAAAACTGATGTAGACCAAACTGAGGTGTATTCGAACCTGGCTCAAGACATCTGCGATAATATGAAACTAAGCATCGCTATTCATCGCTGCTAATCGAGCCCACTCCCTGCTTCTGATGAAACCTGCCTGAGGGACGTGATTCGAACAGACGGCGCCTCCTTCTCTATTGTTGTTGTGATGGTTGTGAAAATGTATAACGGATATGTGTGCTTGGAGAAAGTCCGCTTATAATTCCTCGTCAGAAGGACAACACAAGGTGTTGGTGCCCTCCGGAGGAGTCTTTACTCCTGCTCTAAGCTATGGAAACTCTTTTAGTATGGCGAAACCAATCCCTCAATACAGAACTAACGAAGATCTCGCCATAGAATAAGGTAAAAGAGGCCTCGGAATAAAACCTAGTGATTGAAAAAAAAAACTGATGCGGACCTGCTTCATGAGTTTCCGAACCTGGCCCAAGAAATTCGCAGTGGTGGCAATGAACTGGTAATCAATCCACATTAATCGCTGCTAATTGAGCCCGCTCCTTGCTTCTGACCAACCAGCGTAAGGGAAGTGATTGAAACCGACGCACCCTTAACTATTGTTGTTCTCAACATGTAATCGTATATGTGTACTTATCTCGAAACCCGCTTATAAATCGTCGTCAGAAAGGCAACACAAAGGGGGGGTGTTGCCCTTCGTGAGAGACTTTTCCCGTTCGCTAACCTACGGAAACTATTTAAATAAAGTGAAACCACTCCCACAATACAGAAATAATGAAATTTTCGCCATTGAATTATTTAAAAAGGCTCGGAATAAAACCTAGTGATTGAAAAGAAAACTGATGCGGACCCCTCTCAGGAGTATTCGAACCTAGGCCAAAAAATCCGCGATGGCACGAAACTTCTTATGCATCCTATTAATTACTGTTAATCGATCCCGCTCCCTGCTTTTGAAGAAACCGGCGTAAGGAACGTGATTCGAACGAAGGTTCCCTTCTCTAAGTAATGGAAACTCTTTTAGCAAAGTGAATCTACGCCCTCTAGACAGAAATAACGAAGTTCTCGCCATACAATCATGTAAAAGAGGCCTCGGAATAAAACCTAGTTATAGAAAAGAAAACTATTGTGGACCTGCCTCGGGAGTATTCGAACCTGGCCTGCAAAAATCCGCAATGGCATGCAACTGGTAATACATCACTATTAATCGCTGCTAATCGACCCCTCTTTCTGCTTTTGATTAAAAGAGCGTAAGGGACGTGATTCCAGCCGACGCCCCCTTCCCTATTGTTGTTGTTGTTATTGTTATTGTTGTGAACATGTAATCGGATATGTGTGCTTAGCTTGAAGATCCCTTATAAATCCTCGTCAAAAGGCCAACACTCAGTTGGGGGGTGCCCTTCTTGGCAGACTTTTCCCCTTCTCTAAGCTATGTAAACTCTTTTAGTAAAGTGAAACCACTCCCGCAAAACAGAACTAACCAACATTCCGTCATCTATTTATATGAAACAAGCCTCGGAATAAAACCTACTGATTTAAAATAAAACTGATGCTACCCCGTCTCAGGAGTATTCGAACCTAGCCGAAGAAATCCACGATGGCACGAAACTTATGCATCCTATTAATTACTGTTAATCGAGCCCTCTCCCTGCTTTTGAAGAAACCAGCGTATGGAACGTTATTCGAACCAAGGCTCCCTTCTCTAAGCTGTGGAAACTATTAGTGAAGTGAAACCACACCCTCAATACAGAACTAACCATCTTGTCGCCATTCAATTATATAAACAAGCCTCGGAATAAAACCTAGTGATTGAAAATAAAACTGATGCTACCCCGTCTCAGGAGTATTCGAACCTAGCCCAAGAAATCCACGATGGCACGAAACTTATCCTATTAATTACTGTTAATCGAGCCCGTTCCCTGCTTTTGAAGAAACCAGCGTAAAGAACGTGATTTGAACCGACGCTCCCTTCTGTAAGCTATGGAAACTCTTAGTAAAGTGAAACCACTCCCTTAACCCATTTATGCCTAGTGTCCCTTTTTTGGGACGGCATTTTCGCTATTAGTCGAAAACGTTATTTATTTTTCCTAGCCTTTATTCATGAGTATTGAGCCTCAACTCTACAAAATATTTTAACATGACCAAGTAGAATGTTGATATTTAGATTTTTATGCATAGTGATTTTAAATGAAATCATCCCTTGTTCAAGAAGTTGACATCAGAAATTTATCTATTATTTCTGTTATCAGTAAAAATCGAAGAAAGTCGCAAAAATATCCAGGCACAAATGGGTTAATATAGAACTGACGAAGTTAGGCATAGAATTTTATGAAAGATGCCTCGGAATAAAACCTCGTGATTGATAACAAAACTTATCCGGACTGGCTTTTGTGGTATTTGAACCTCCCCCCAAGGAATGCACCAAGGCAGCGGTTCTCAACCTTTTTAACGTCGCGCCCCCCCCCCTCCAACAAAGGCTAACTTAAGGTGGCGCCCCCCTTTCCCTAGGGTTTTTCAGAATACACTCAGTTTTTTATCTTCGACTAAACAAGGAACATTTAGTCGAATTTCCTATAAATAATGTTATCAGTAAAGTTTTGGTGAACACTTTAAACGAAAATGGATATATTTTTTAGCAAAAATGAGAATAAAGAGGATGATTTTTTGTGAAAACATGCATCACTACTTGCTCTTTGGTTTTTTTTCGCGCCCTACAGGTTGAGAAACACTGCACTAAGGGATTCAATTTAGATTGCATTCCATAGTAATGGCGTTTGTTCGAGCCCTCACCCTACTTTTTCGATTCGGAGCCCCCCCAAGTGTGTAAAAATAACTTACAGAAAACACAAACTATGCGTAACGTTCGTGGGGACATTTTAAGGTTGGGATGCTGACACTTTTCACCATTATTATGAATCAGTTGTATAGACCGATGGGTGTCGACCGAGTTCTGGGTCTGCATCCCAGTTTTAGAATGTTTTCTAATAACAATTTATTAACTGTTGGTAAATATTTTTCTTTTGAGACGCGCCGAAAATGTCGTTCACCTTCAGGAGGGTGTAATCTTCCGAATTCTTAGTAGATTTTACTGTTCTGGGGAGTGAAAAATGTTGCTTTTAAAACCCACTGCACATGAAGCATTTTTGTTGATTGACCATGAAAACAGTTATTCTTTGAATGCTGCTCACTTACCAAATGTTTACATTTAAGTAGCTTTTTTAAAATTAATAAATTTAAGAAAAACGCACATATATAAAAAAAAAATTAAACTGTACGAACATTTCGGGTGGCCCGATACTCAGTTACCCTTCTTCAGTTGTAAGAAGCTCCTACTGCGGCGCAGGCGGAAGATTGTTATATCTCTAATTTACTCTCCACTGTGAATTTTATTTACGTTTCTACCTTGTTTAGTGTTGAAGAGTAATGCTACAGTTCTTCACCTTTTTCTCTGTGTTCCTGTTGCTGAAAATCACAAGAGTTTTCCTAACCCCCTTTCCCATTCTTTAAATTCATGTCTTGTCTAATCATCCTTACTTGCAAAATCTTTTGACATTTACGTGCTTCGTTTTATCAAAATCTTTTTCGACTCATCACCTCGTAATGATGAATTTAATCCTTGACCTTAAATTTGACAAATTTAATCTTTCTTTACTTCTGATTCTGATATTTTTTTAATCAACGACCCCTTTTCATGCAACCGAATTTCTAAAATTGGCGATAATTTCAGGTAGAGTTACAAAAAGAGCTGCCAAATTTAGACTAAAAGTGCACGAGAGATATTTTTCTCAGCAGGAGTTTTCTAAATTTTCCATTGTCTCTCTTTTAAAACTCCAATCATCCTTTGCATTATTTTAAAGCTCAGACCATGTGATTGCGCGCGATGACAAGTCTCCGTTCCAGCTATTTCTTGGAAGTTTTTTTTTTTCCATTATCCAGTTATTGAAGCATTTTGTTAACGGCTGTTATTACATTCTTTTCTTTCGTTCTGCTTGAAATAAGTTGTAAATCTTATGTCAAATTTTACCCCTCTGTCTTTTTTCCCCTTTATGTGTTTGCATTGTGTATTTGCTTTTATATGCATGTATATTAAAAAGAGATCTGTTGCTTCGTTTATTTAATAAAAAAGTAGTTCTTGCTATGCCATTGTTCTCAATTTATTTTGTTTATGTTTTTATTTTTTGTTTATTTTATTGTTTTAATTTATTTTTAAACTTAATATTCTTTTTTTGCAATTTTATTCCTACCCTCCCCACCTTTTCATTTTAAAGTTTCATTGTGTCTCCTTTATCTATTCCTTTGGCAAATTCTTTCCGGCGCAATTTATTTACTTCTCACACTTCTCTACCTCTTTTGAGAAGTACAATCTTTGATAACTGAAGAAATGCGGACAGTTTGTACCACCAGAAATATTTGAACTCGTCTATTTTTCTTACATGTGTGTTATTTACAAAGTTTATTGTTTTTATGAATTTTAAACCTTTGTCTAAAACGCAGATAACAATAAAAAGATATTCAAATTACATATTGGAGACGCTAAAGTTATTCTTTTCTTCAGGAGAAGAATATCTACCTACTAGTAACAGAGCGGAAAAGCAAACACAAAACTTCTTTGATGTAGGCTTGCCGGATAGTTGTACATCCGCGAAGATGCGTAACAATGTAAAGTTGGGTATCCCTGTCTATGAGAAAAAATAAATCATCTGCCTCCGCATCTGAATTCGTTCCTTTTAATGCTATGATCTTTGGCGGTATTATAACGATTTTTTGAAATAAATAAATAAATCGTGTTTTTGTCTTCTTTATAACTGAATAAAATATTTATACGCAATATTCATTCCTCCTTCAAATTAATTGAATCTTACAGTTTATAAAATAAATCAGACTTTGCTTCAGTTCACTATTAGTTATTTAAAGCTAGAGCTTAGCCTGTGCAACAAATAATAATTTTCTCGTCCAATAGTACTAGAGGCTTTCGTTATCGCATGACATTTAGTTCAGCACGTTTAAAACTATCAATAAATTATTACGTATAGGATGTTAGAAATAGTTTAAAATAAGGAACCAAATAATCAAATAGTGAATTGGCTTTTCAGTTGTTGCTGAAATTTATGAAATAAACATTTTAACCTATTTTTACATTTTTATGAAAATAGTAAAATGCAAAGTTCACGCAAAGTCTCTTCGTGTTTTCCTTATAAATTAAAGTAGCTTTACTTCGCATATTTCCATAAAATAATAGATAATGCGGACAAATAAATAATTTACTACAATTTATTAAAACTTAAACCCTACACTATTATTCTGTTTCAAACATCAATTGCGATAATTGCGAAAAAAGTAAAATAAAATGTATAAAATAAACTGTATAACTTGTGCGTATTTCTAAATGAGAATAAAAATTGAATATTTTAACATATTTTAGCCGCATTTAAAGAGATTAATTCTAAACATAAGGATTTTAAAATATCAATTTACAAATATTTTTAGTTGTTTTATTCCTAGGCCCTAAAAATTTTCATTTTGAATTAAAATGAATGGAAGAGTCTAAATTCTATTATAGTTTGTACCTTTATCAGATTCCATTGTAAAAATGAAAAATCTGGGGAAGAAAAGAAAAAAAAAAAAAACTCTACAATTTGTACAAAATGGCAAGTTTAAAACTGCTGTATAAAGATGCGCTAACAAATAGATCTGTATCCGCGAACCTGCATTTTTAACGATCCGGCACACCTCTAGTATATATCCTGCTCCTGAAGAAGGGAAAATCCTGCCGAACAGAATCGGGAACAGCATGCAAAGTAATTTCATGGTCAACCAACAAGCATTGCACTCTTCACACCACACGGACTGACCCTGAAAGAACGCATTCACTAGTGAATGGAACACCGTCGACATGCTGGGACATGCACCCATCCCGGTGAGCACTACAGGATATCACGTGACCGCATCGGTCCTGCAGTCAAAGGAACAGTGAATCCATGGCGGTCGCCGGAATGTGACATCGTGCGGCAGGCTGCGTGGATTACGTGATGCTGAGTGTAAGAGCCCGATATTTTGTACCTTTTCTTTCTTTTTTCTTTTTTGAGTGCAGACAACTAGATTTTGGGATTTTTTTTCAACGTGCGTTAGCGTAACTGGGTAGGCCTTCTCGCTATCCCTAGTGTAGGTATCGAACCTCCCTAGATGGTACCAGCGCTTGTTCTTCCAGTGGAAAGTCTCTTTTTTCCGATACGGTGGGCTACAATTTCGTTACTTACGTATTGAACCGTCGACTATTTGTGTACATATATGCTTACATCTATATATGTTTTAATACATTGTGCGAGGAAACGCCAAACCATAACCCGATTCTCTGTTACCATTGCTGATAATCCTGTTTACTTCAGATTTCCCTTAACTTGTTTAATACATTAACATCTGCATGTTTCCTAGATCTAAGAATTTCGAGAGCCAGAATGAATAAGGCGAAATTGGCTCGGTCGACAGTAGAATACGTAAGTACCATTTTTTCCAAGTCTATCCTGGCCACCACCCAGTAACGCCAATGCCTCTACTGACTTCTGTTTAGAAAAAAACGAATTGGGAATTATATAATAATTGGAAGAGTCTCGACTCCGTCTGTGTCACGTGGTGGGTGGCGATTCCATTCCATGGTTTTCGGTGATTGTGTTCGGTGATTGTTGGAGACTTACGAGGGGATTTGAATTTTTTTCCCGTTCCCCACTGGACCTTTTTAGGGGTTCTTCCGCGTTGTGGACCACTCAGCAAAATAAACAATCCTCTGGCAGACGAGGAGTCAAGTCTTTACTCGTGTCGGTCGGTCTATACGTGAACCAGCTGTATAGTGCTATGCAAGCCCAGTGAGAGCAGCTTAAACGCGTTAATTGCGTGGGTTATTCGAACTTACTTCGGGCAGAATGAATAAAAAGGGGGGGGGTTCTCTTTTGTGATGTCCGAACTGAGTTTTTTTTTCTTTCTTTCTGTTACATTTTCAATATTTAATTCATTATTTTCGCAGTAGATGGCGCCACTTTTATTGAGCAATGGTTACAACAGTGAAATGATGCCACACAGGAGGATCTTTTTCCTCATTGACTGAACCGTATTTCGCCACTTCGTATGGGAACATTGAGTTTTAAATTTTCCAAAATTAAATCGCCGATATAAATATGCCCCAAAAAAGTTTATTTGGTGGTCATTAAAATAACTTGCGTCGTTTAGAAAGCATTTCCGTTTAGTGCCCAGCTACGGAACTGCTGTAATTTAATTGCAAGCAGACAGTTCATTTTTCTCCAAATCCCTTTTATTATTCGAACACCATTTGAAATTTTTTTTTCTGATATTATTTTTTAAGTGAACATTTTTTCGGCATTGAGACATAACTTTATGAGATTATTTCCAAAAGTGCGCCAACTGTTGCTAGAATATTACGATTTATACCGTATTCAATCTTCATTAGAGCCAGCCCACAAATTTAATTCTTACCTTATTCATTTCAAATTTCACAATCATAGGTATCGTTTCATGGCCTCAACGACCGCACGTTAAAATGCAAATGGAGTCAAGTTTGGATGATAAGATCAACGACAAATTGACAAAATTTTTCACTTCTCAAACACATAAACTGGAGCCGTGGTAGCTCCTGGCGCTGGACTAGCAAACCGAAAGGTTGCGGTTTCAGCGTACCGCACATAACCACCGTGTACATAGGGTGTGTTTGCAATGTGTTTTTGTGGAGTAGGGATGGACGCGAGACGACTTTTTGCGAGACGAGACAGAGATAAACAGCTTTTTTGCGAGACGAGACAAACATTTTAAACTTTATGATATAGGGATTTTTGCGAGACGAGACAAGCTTTTCGGCTGTTTTGCGAGACGCGAGACGCCAATTTTTCGTCTCGCGTCCATCCCTATTGTGGAATGTGTATGGGCAGAACCTGTTTATCCGCAAGGCAACCGGGCCCTTGCCCTGGGCCTATCAGTTCAAAGGCCCAATATTTTTTAATTTTCGACAATTTTTTATGTATTAAAAAATGAAATTCTTAAAAAAAACTTTGTATAAAAAAAATGGTATTTTCTCAAAAAGACTCAAGAGTTGGAGGCAAATTCTTTGCATTTCACCCCATTAATGATATTCTGAAGCCCATGGCATTTGGTCAAAACCTGAAAGCCAACTTCTCAGCCTTTTCTTCCAAGTTTTATTGTAAAAAAATGTCCCATCAGTTTTAAGATACATACGATATATTTTCCAATTCTTTTCTTTTATATTTTAAAGAAGTTTAATTAGCAAAATGTGTATAGTTATATTTATTATTTGTAAAAATAGTTATTCGTGCATACAAAAATCCTTTAATATTCTTTATTGCAATGTATTTATATATTGAGTATTTAAACTTGCAGTATATTTCTGTAGCTATATTGTGTCTAAAACACTTTAATTGCGTAATACGCAATTTCTGAGAAGCACAAAGGCCCCAAAATTTGCATTTGTAACAACGCATTTGTCTACAACGTAATGGGGTATAGCGAGAATGATCGGGCCCTGTGTATGGGGTGTATATCGTGGTACCGAAGTCCCCGTCATTAAGCGGTTTCCGAGGGGTGCCAATATTCAGAAGTCACTTCTTGTGTTGTTGTTGTAGGATTACGGCCAATTATCAACACGAGGAATCGAGAGGTGGGGGGTCTTTCTAAGGGGTCCAAACCGTATCTTCGGAGGAAACGAAGTAAAACTCCTAACGGTTAGGCCAGCGGACGCGACCTCGTTTTTAACGAAACAACTTCCAGTTCATAGAGCACTGCGCGTAGCCACTGATCGGTCATGTCCTCCTTCTAATGAGTATCCAAATTGTTGTGGGAGCCCCAAGAACGACGAATCGTGCTAGAAACGGCACATTCGGTGGCGCGAGCTTTCCTTTCCTGGCAAAAAAAATAAAAACATAAACCGGCAAATCTCTCTGCGGGTATAGGGACAGTTGGAATTATGGTGGTTTCGTTATGATGAAGATAACGTGGTACTGGAATTAGAGTATGAAAACGGAAAATGCTCGACGGTTTACGACGAGTACTGTGTTCCGTGCCAAGGTTTTACATATTCATTTTTTAACAAAGATTTCCCCCTTGCTTTTTTCATGTAAATATGACCCACGCTTAACTTTCGATAACGGATAAAAGAAATTAGGTATGGCTTTTACCCCCTTTTTTCAATAAGATCTTGTTGATACAGTCAAACCTAGTTAGTAAGTCACTTGGATAAGACGTCATTCCACAACATTATGTTACCCTTTTCAGAAGTCCTAACTTTTTTCACGCACGCCTTTTCAAAAATTGTACTCTGCTCGCATCGCTAGCTTCCTAATCACTCCGCTGAACCCATTTTTAGCCAATTTTTCATTGTTTTTGAAAAACAAGATTTTTTATGCGATGTATTCGTTATTGGGGTCTGACGAATGATCTTTTTAGTTTCGTGTAACAGTTTAGAAAATATTAACTGTCCTTATTCGATCGAAATTATTGCGAGCATTTTTTAAACCCTTTAACGCGTAGTGTCCTCTCCGTGAGGACACAAAACTCTGAAGTTTTGACTGCTGTTAGACACGAAGAATAAATTTGATTTCTATAAAAATACTTGAAGGCGACATAGTTACACAAGAATTCTTTCCTTTTTAGTACATCATTTACCGTAAAAACGGTCGATTATTTGTAAAATTGGCAGGATTATTTTTAAAAGCACTGACATCTGTTGAAAACTGGAGAATACGATTGAAATACAGTGATATAGAAGAACATTTGAATAGACTACACAGTGCTAAAAAAGGGATGACGTTGCCATCGCATTTAACTATCAGCAAGATGGTGTTGGATCGAATCGATCATCGCGTGCCACAGAGACTTTGTTTTTTGACACAGCTGGCTGCGTGCACAACGGCTGCCCTTTTTCAAGCATTGGGAAATGGTGCGCTTCAAAGCGTTGAACGGTTAAAACGTTCCATGCTAATTGCGTCCTTTGTACGAGAAAATGGATGCAAATGGATTAAAATGCCACTTTTAAGAGTGCAATATATAAATTCTGCAATATATAAACTAAATAAGGATTTTTGTCTACGCGGAGAAACGGCGAATCACTTTCAGGGGTTGCTGAATCGCGGAGGGTTCCTAAAATCTCAAAAGCAGCAAAGGTTGGTCATTTTTGGAGATTTATCGCCAATTTTGGCACCTAAAGTAAGTCCCCGAAACTGATCCCGACTTGGTGATATCTTCTATATTGGACGAGATGTTCTCAAAGCCTACTGTTTATTTAATGCACATATGGGCAACCTCTGGCCCGTGGGCTGTATATGGCCCGGCCCGTAGAACATCTAAACCGTTCACACTCCCATATAAATCCCGATTATACTACCCACGACTTCGCTACCATCCTGAAATTCGGCCCGTGACTTCGCTAACATCCTTAAGTTTGGCCCGCAACTTTTCAAAGATTGCCCATAGCTGATTTAATGGAAGTATGAACCTATATTAGTGTAAAGAAAGGGAAGTATAGTTAGAATATGCCTGGCGAAGATTTTAGAACAGTTGGTACATTTCATGTCCTAAAAGAGTTTTAATTAACAAGAAATACAAATACAGATCCTACACTTTCCAACTTAAAAGAGCAATATAGAGAAATAGGGCATACGCAAGGATTATGATAGCCTTATTATATATGGTAGTGCGTATTTCTAGAATAAAACTGTTTCAATTTTTCAAAATCTTACTTGCTTTATGCTAATGTTTTTGCTCTCTCCCCACCTTCACAAAAAAAGGCTATTAACAGACAGAACATACCTATCATTGTCCGAAGATCATGCTTTAATCAAGGCCATACTTAAATGTTGCGACTGACCTATAACAGATGCAAAATGTTTAGTGAATCGAAGCATTAAAAATGTGTTATCGTCGAATTGTTGCACTTTCAGCTTTAACAGACGAAAAAAAGTATGAACGCAAATTCTAATTGAAATGGATTTTATAAAAGTTAATATTAATACAGTGGCCGCCGCTTAATTGGATCACGTTCGTGCCATCGATTTTTGATCCAATAAAACGGCTGACTAAAAAAAAACGGGGACTTTGGTTGAGGTTTTGAAAAACGTGATTCCGTTCCGTTCTCAGCGATTTGATTCGATAAAGCGGCTGCCACTGTAGTAATTTTTTAATATAAAAATAATAGTTTTTTAATAAAGTAATATAGTTTTTTAATATAATAATTTACACGTGACGCCACATTGCCGTCTGGCAGGCAAAAGTGAGCAGTAGGCTTGTTCTACGTGTCTCTTGACTGGCAAAATTAACTAATAGGTTTGCTCCTTCTGACGTCACTGAGTTGTTTATTTGTAAATATGGTACAAAAACCTATTTTATAAAATATTTTATTATTTTTAAAAAATAATTTTTATATTGCTATATTAATTATTTATATATTAATGGTATTTTTTTTATAATTACTGTATAAGTGTACTAATCATTATCTTTTTAAATAAATATTTATTTTTTATTTTAATAATTTTATGAACACATTTTTTTTTTCATAGCAAAACGTATGTACTGTGCTCGGAAGCTCAAGTTGGCAAGGTCTTGACATACGAGAACCCGTTGAAAAGGCAGAATTTGCCACTATTGACATTATTATTTCATAATGCCATTGCCGCATTCACCGAGTTCTTTTCTTTTTTTTCAGGGGAAGGAAGTGGGTATTATTTCCACAGAGAGAAAGCGCGTGTAAAGAAACACATTAAAATATTCAAAAATATAATGTACAAAAATATGTGAACGCGATTTTTTTTTAATTTTATAGGGTCACAAAAGGTTTATACGTGTTTAGCTAACAGATCGCGCTGTTGGCTAAACATATGGCAGTATGTTCAGCTACCAGTGATTACATCATGCGACAGTGCGCATCTAATAGTTCATTTAAATTTTGAAATTGTCTATCATAACAAAGTTTTTTTTTCTTTTGACATAACACCGATTACTTGCAAATATAAAAATATGCATTTATTGATGCTTACAATCAATTGTTTTCTAGATGAGCAAATACACTTAATTTTTACGAGTAGAGCCTAAAAAAAGCTATATTTCAAAATTTTTTGTTTATTTTTATAATTTTTATTTATTAATTTAATTTTTGAAACTCACTTTCAAATAAAATTATTATATTAATTTACTGATTCAGTAAAGTTTATCACCATTCTGCATTTATACTTATGTGCAGAGTTTTGCGTGGTTTAAGATATCATTTTAAAAACGTGTGCAAAAATTGCAACAAAAACATTGCTTTTATCATGTAATAATCGCAAATTTAGATTTCTTTCAATGATAATGCGTTCGCCCATGGCGGTAAAAACAGTTTTCATGTTACTACAGAAATTTAAACATGTTCGTCAGAAAACTTCTTTAAAACATCTAAAAATTACAATTCATTTTCTTTAAATCTTCAAAACATTTCTGACTTCGCAATTTGTTTCAGAAAGTACATTGTTTTCTATAGATCAATTTTTACAAACTTCAGAATAGTATAATGTTGAGGTTATAAAAACAACACTGGGGAAATCTATAAATATATCAAGATATTTTTAAACAAATGGCACTTCGTAAATGAAATAATTTTAAAAATAATACATACATAATCAGTATATGTATAACTGTAAATATTGCAACACATAAAATAGCATTTAACATAATTTTCACTGCTGTATTTCGTACTACATGCAAAAAATTAAGTTTTTTTCTTTAACAATTTATTCACACAATATTCGCCATAAATCAATTTTTACCAACTTAACAATTTAGTGTTTAACTTATAAAAATGACAATCATAGAACATTATAAATATACTAACATATTTTAATCAAAGAGCACATTCGTAAATAAAAAAATTTCAGAAATTATATAAACATTATTAGCACAATGCATAATTCTAAATATTATAACAGATGAAATACTACGTAATATTTTTTTCACATTGTATTTCAAATCATATTTAAAAACTTTTATATATATGCTTGATGGCAGCAAGTTTCTGAATTCACAATATATTTACACTTATAAAATGTACATGCACTTATGTAAACAAATGTCATGCTCCCAGTAAGGTTATTTTTTTAGGGATCAGAGTATAGACTGGGAGGTCACTAATGGACATTCAAATCACAAGTTCAGATGAATTCAAATGGTAAGAATAATTATTCGCTGTCAAAAAATCATAAGAATCTTTTGCAACGTAAGTATCAATTTATAAATATTTTATCTGCATTATTTCTGCATTGCATATTCTAAACTTAGTCTAGGCACCCAGTAACAAGCTGCTGCGAATTTTGTCAAGCAAGCTTTTAGCCCCTGGTCATTTTACACAAATTTTCTTTGAATGGGCAAAAAGTTACAAAAATTGTTTGCTTACGGCATGCTAAAAAAGTGACTGATATTCTAGCTAATTAATGTCCTTAAATTTTGTTTTTGCTGCCATGTATATACAGTTTTTGAAAACCGTACTGTATCTGAAAAGACAACAAACCCATACAGAGTCGGTACATCTATCTATAACTCAAATACGTAATTAATGCCCCCAAGAGATTATTGGGCTCAAAGTGTTTAATACTATGCACGCTATAAATAAATCGCATGATTTATAAAATAACTGGCATTTAAATATTTTGTCATTATTTATGAGACTTCATATATACAAGGGGTAATCTGTTTATTAACTTACTTTTCAAAATCGCCGTTATGTGCGTCATACACTTTAGATACATTATGTTAACATGTTGGCTGCCGCTGAAGAAAGAAAAAAAAAGGGAATCATTCGAGAATCCGGGAAATTTTTACCCTTTTCAATTTCCGGTTCATTTGCAGAATATAAGCTTGACCACTGCAATGGCCGGAGATTTTGTCTGTTATATTCTGGAGGTTCCTAATTTTATTGATCTCTATTTTGAGCTGATTTCATATGAGAGACTTCGAACCCGTTCCGTCCCCTTCACAGGGAGGACATTGGACCACGATAGATTATACGAGCTGAAACTCTCTTCAGCCTGCACAGTTCGACAGCAGTCCAGTCCAGAGAGGTTGTCACCCTCCCAAGCACTGACCTAGGTCGGCGCTGTTTCACTTTCGGTGTTCTTTATGGGAACCGAGTTTAAACGACTGGACCTCTACCGGACGAGCTGCCTAGAGAGAAAATATAATAGATGCATAAAGGGCAGTGGTAGCCCAGTGGTTAAGGCGTTCGACACGTAACCGGAAGGTTGCGGGTTCGATACCGGCGTACCACTTAAGACCACCGTGTACATGCGGTGTACGTGCACGTTAAATCCGTGGTTCCGAAAGTCCTTTCGGCGGTCGCTATCAATTTCCGAGGGGTGCCAATATTCAGAAGTCCTCCACCTTCTGATGAGGTTCCGAATTGTTATTCCGGGATTGTAATTCCGGGAAGGACGTATATGTAGCTCTAAGCGACACATTCAGTGACGCAAATTGTCCTCTCCTGGCAAGTAAATAAATAAATATATGCATAAATATAAAAAATGCATGAGATATTGATTCGTAATCATATTTTGTCAACAAACAATTATCGTCGATGTGATCATGGCTTTTATAGAATGTTGTTTCACTTGGGTGTCATGAGTATTACTAACAACTGCATAATAACAAATACATATAAAGAAATATTACATGTTTTCGGCAAAACGATACAAACTTTGCATATTTATGCAACTTTAAGTACGAATGTGTATATATGTACATTTATATATATTTTCACGCTCTTCAAGAGGTTACATATAGGGATGAGCAACAAGGTACACTCACTCGCGACACCCACGTGAACTTCCGCTGAATGCTTCCGGCAGCCAACATGTAGAAATAACTGTTTCTGTTTTCTGTTTATTTTAACAACTTTTGAGAGATATTTTAAATTTTAAATTCTGTTACCTTTTAAATGTAGTTATTTAATTTTGTGAGCAGTATCTAAACAATATATAGAGCAACATCTTCAATTTTGAACGACGTACAGACATTAAAAATACATGTTTTTGTGTCAATAAATATTCAAGTAAGTGAATACAATTTATTCATACGATATACAGCATATATCAGTTTATACCAACTTATCAATATAATGCTTTAGTTAATGACAATGAGAAAAGATTATGAATATATACCAACATATTTTAATCAAACAGCACTTCCGTAAATAAAACAATTTTAGAAATAATATAAACATAAGCAATACAATGCACAATTCTAAATAGTGTAACAGATAAAATAATATCTAACATTTTTTCGAATGTCAAATCAAATTTAAAAACTTTATATAAATGATTGCTGTATTAACAATATATTTAAACTTAAAAAAATGTACATATACTTATATAAACCAGGGGCATAGCCAAGGGGAGGGATAGGGGTCACCCCTCCCCCCTCTATAAGGAATTTTTTGCCATACAAAATGTATATTCTTCACTCCCTTGTCACACACAAGTATACATATATGTGAGTTGCAGTAGTCGTAACACCCCCCATGAAAATTTCTGGCTACGCCACTGATATAAACAAACGTTATTCGACCATTTTATTTTTTTATGGGTCAGAGTACAGACCTGTCGTCACTAATGGACATTTAATTCACGAGTTGAAATGAATTCTAATGCTAAGATTAAACTATTCGCGGTCAAAAAATCATAAGAATCTTTTACAGTGCAAATATCAAACTATAAATATTCTTATCTGCATTCTTATTTTAAGAACTTTTGAGAGATATTTTAAATTTGAAATTCTATTATCTTTTAAATGTAGTTATTAAATTTTTTTCACTGTCTAAATAAGATATGCATAAACATCTTCAATTTTGAACGACGCGCGACTTACAGACATTAAAAATACATGATTTTGTGTCAACAAATCTTTCAAGTAAGTGGAAACAATTTATTCACACGATATTCAGCATCTATCAGTTTATAACAACGCATCAGTATAATATTTGACTTAATGACATTGAGAAAAGATTATAAATATACCAACATATATTTTGATCAAACATCACTTGCGTAAATAAAATAATTTTAGAAATAATTTAAACAAACATTAGTAATATAATGCATAGTTCTAAGCAGTGTAACAGATAAAATACTATGTAGCATTTTTTCTATTGTATTTCAAATCACATTTAAAAACTGTATATGTATGATTGCTGTATTAGCAGTATATTTACATTTTAAAAAATGCACATATACTTATATAAACAGATGTCATTCTCCCAGTTAGATTATTTTTTCATGGGTCGGAGTATAGACCTGGTGGTCACTAATGGACATTTAATTCAAATGTCCAAATTAATTCAAATGCTAAGATTAAATTATTCGTTCTCAAAAAATCATAAGAATCTTTCAAAATTCAAGTAGCAAACTATAAATATTCTTATTTGCACTCTTCCTCCATTGCGCATTCTAAAGTTAGTGTAGGCACCCAGTAACAAGATGCTACGAATTTTGTCGAGCAAGCTTTTAGCCCTTGGTCATTTTTCACAAATTTTCCTTGAATGGGGAAAAGTTAGGAAAATTGATTGCGGCTAAACTATTCTGTTCAATAAAGAAAGTACTTCTTTAAGAAGTACTCTTCCTTATGGTCACTTTATAAAAAATTGTAATTAGTAGACCATCAGCAACCAGTCTTCGTGCGCAAGGCTCTTGAAAATAGAAAGGTTGGAATGGCAGGCCCTGATTTTCCATTAGGCCCAGTAGGCCCGGGTCTAGGGCCCACGAACGTAAGGCTCTGCCAAATCTTAAATCAAACCATTTTTAATGTCCCAAATCAAACCATTTTTAATGTTGTGTTTTTATTCATACAACCGCCTTAGTTGTGATGGCTTTTATGAATCATATTAACATTACAGCCGACAACTTATTAATAATTTATTATTAGGTCAACTGGGAGAATGATATTTATTGGCTAAGCTATTAAAAAGGTGTAGTTGATTTTCATTTAAAAAAATTTTAGCATTTAAATTTTTTTTAGTTCTCGTTTAAATTATAAATTTATAAATGAATTGATAATTTATAATAATGATGTGAGAAATATTTTTATTATAGTGTACTAAAATCAGTACTTTGTTGCTGGCAGAAACTGTCATAAGGCATGACATTTAAAAGTATTAAACTTTTAGATTAGAAAATAAGAGTATAACATGTCTTTTGTTTCTGGCTGGACACGAAATAATTATATTTACGTGAGTACAATGCTCGTTAGCTCGATGAAATATTATGTCTAAAATTATAAGACTGTAACAGCAGTTGGCTTGAGTACCGAAACGTGTTTTCTGACAGTAGTATTGATTTTAAAAACAATTAAAATACTTTAACACTTTGAGATCTAGCTTTGTGTTATGAGATTACGGCCAATCAACTACACGCGTGCTGTAAGCCGAAGAGTGGGGTGCCCTCCGTGAGGGTCTTTCTAACTGGTCTTAACCCGTATTATGACGGAGCCCCCGGGAAGGGAGGGGAGGGGGAGAGTGTCGATTACAAGCTTGCTTTCTTCTCTCTTTCTCCACTCCAGTCGCGGCGACCCCGATTATGATAAATTTCGGTGGAAACCACGGAAAACTCCGAACGGTTAGGCGGACAGGCGCGACCCGATTTTGAACCAGGCACCGTCCGTCTCCCAGTTCAGAGCACTATGCGCTCGGTCACTGGAGTGGAAGGGGTTAGCACTTTTCATGAATTTTTTTGAATCACTTATATTTTAATATATTTTTTTTATTTATATACTTCTAGCTGATCTTATCTGCAATGGGAAAGAAAAACTTATTTAAATGTACTGAGAATTATTGTTGATTAGAAATTATTGCTCTAATAAATAAAAGAAATATTGCAAGAATAAAGTACGTTTTAAGTGTTCTTTCTTAGTTTTAAAGCTCTATGTCAGAAAACATTTTTAGCATAAAATTTTAATCCACTAATAAAGTTTCCGCAGTCTTATGCACATACTTAAAAATAGCTTCTAATTTTAAATAAACATTATTTAGTAAAATTTGCTATAACACAACAAATATATCTACCGCATATGTCTACCGCAAAAAAATGTTACTAATTCTAAGAAACTAATATCATTAAATTTAGTTTTTTGCTGCCATATATTTACAGTTTTTGAAAACCGCGCAGTTTTTGAAAAGACAACAAACGCACGGTACTTCTATAGCTCAGATACGTTAAGGATGAACCCGAGAGATTATTGGGCTCAAAGTGTTAAATATTATGTACACTATAAATAAAGCGCATGGTTTATAAAATAAAAGACATTTAAATAGTTTGTCATTATTTATTAAATTTCATTTACAAGGGATAATCTGTTTTTTAATTTCCTTTTCAAGATCGCCGTTTTTAGGGTGTGCATCATACACTTTAAATACATTATGTTAACATGTTGGCTGCCGCTGAAAAAAAAGGTAATCATTCGAGCACCGGGTAATTTTTTTTTCCTCCAATTTCCGGTTCATCTGCAAAATACAAACTTGACCGCTACAAGGGCCGGATATTTTGGCCGTTTCATACTGGAGGTGCCTCATTATATGGAGGTCTCTTTAGTTTGAGCTGATTTCAGATGAGAGACTTTGCATCTGCATTGACCCCTCCATAGGTATCGCTCCAACAGGGAGGACTTTGGAGCACGATAGATTTTACTCTCTGAAACTCCCTCCACCATGCACGGTCCCACAGCAGTCCAGTCAAGAGAGGTTGTCACCCTCCCAAGCACTTTCCGAGGTGGCTGTTGCTTTGGTGTTCTTTATGGGAACAGAGTTTAAACGACTGGGCCGCTGCCAGACGAGCCGCGTGGGAAGTAAATATGATAGATGCAATGCATAAGATATTGATTTGTAACGATATTTTGACAACAAAAATTGGAATTACCGGCGATATGCTTATGGTTTTTACAGAACGTGGTTTCACTTGGGTGCCATGAGTATTACTGGTAAAACTACATAATAGGAAATACATAAAGAGAAAAATTGCATGCTTTTCGACAAAAAATACAAACTTTGTCTATTTATGTAGCTTTAAGTACAAACTTGTATATATATACATTTGAAAACAATGCTTTTCTTTAAGCAACTTTTGCTAGCTTTTTTTTTTTTTTGGCTAGTTTTTTTTTTCTCTTTTTTTTTTGATAGCTTTTTTTAATCTTTTTTTTCTATATTTTCTATTTCTTTTTTATACAGCTTTTTTGCTTTGTTTTTTAAGTAGTTCTTTTTTTTTTCTTTTTTTTTTTTTTTGATAGCCTTTTTCTTTTGAAGCATTGCATTTTTTCGTTTAGTATTACTTTTATGGATAAATTAAAATGCATATAAATGAACACTTAACATTTCTACAGAGCATATTGGATATAAAAATATAACTGGATACAGATATTTTTACTCTCTTCAAGAGGGTACCAATATTGGTAAGCAACACGATTGTATCGCTCATGGCACCCAGGTGAGCTTGCATTGAAAGCTCCCGGCAGTCAACATGTAAAAGTTTTTGTATTTGTTTTATTGGTTTGAAAAAAAATTGATAAATCATTTCTTTAAAGTTTGAAGTTCTAATGCTATTTTACATATTTGCACACACTACCCTACAGGTATATAAAGCAGAACCTTGAATTTTGATGGACACATAAAATATACATGATTTTGTATCAATAAATCATCTTAATTATTGTGCGTAGTACAGTTTATGTTAAGTTGTACATCTACAACAGAATGGCTGAAGTTCAGTGGTGATTATTCCACATTTGAAATGGATTTTTCCAGAAACAAAAGAGAGAAAAAACAAGAAAATAAACGATTTCATTGATTTCCAATGAATATTCAGTGGTGTTTAGTAGTTAAAATTGTACAATTTAAAAAGAAATTTAAAATTCTGGCCAACCTTTTGTAACGTCCTAAATCTTTACATAAAACAGCAAATCTGTTTCTTTTCGATGCAATACGAAAAAGAAAGTATCTTTTTTTCGTCGAGTTTTCAGTACATTTAAACAATTTCAAAATAATACATATATTTAAAACGAAAAATATATTTCTACAATGACTAAAAATATTTGACAAATTATACATTAAGTGACACATCTACAAATTGTAATCAAAACAGCTGAAGTAGAATTGTGGTCACTAAACACTTGAAATAGAATTTGCAGGAAGAAAAAGTATCAGGATAGTTGTCATTCATATTAAACAATACGTTACTAAGTTAACTAAACAATATGCACAATAAACTTTCTTTGAAACAAGACTGAACTAGCTTGAAAAATACATGCGTGCATCTGAATGTTCTCCAACACAGTTACAAAAATTAACAACGCTTTCATATTTACTTATTTATTCATGTCAAGTATTAATGCATATGTTACCTATCATCACAATAATGCATACATTTAAAATTGAATCCAGCAAGATTTTACATGATAGCAGAAAATGATTTTTAAATAACATGACATGAGAAAGCAATGCTTTTGTTACTCAAGCACATGTTTTATCAACTCAGCATGCACGAAAAATCCTCCAAAATAAAATAAAACCAAAATTACTTCTAAAAATTGTGAAAAATTTTATTTGCATTTACCTTTTTTCAATACAGAATTTGAGAAAAATAATTATTTCGGAAGACTTTTTACAACTTTATATTGTAGCAATTAAACTGAAAATAAATTTACTCCAATACCTATACAGAAAACACAAATAAATGTCTACGTTTTATATTTGCAAGTCTGTAAAGAAAAATAATCTGCAAAATATTACATATCTGGAATTTAATAGTTTAAAAATTGTATTGTTTATTTCCTGAAATTTCGACTTAAAAATTTAGAAAAATTAATCCAATAAAATTAGTACATTACATTTTTGAACATAAAAATTCAAAGTCAAAAGTTACGAACAGCTTCTTAAAATTCGGATGCCATTTTACTACAGTGAAATGATTGTTTATTTTTCTTTTACTTTACTTTACTTTTCTTTTTTTTATTTAAAATGAAACGGAATAGTAAACATGCTTACTTATTTTTACTTTATTTTAAAATTTTCATTGCGATTTATTAGCATCAAGATTGCATCTTTAACGAAATCGTCTAAACCAATTAGATATGAGGGGTGTTGGTAGAAAATCAAATTATTGCCAATAGAACTTCCAAGTTCGGTACAATTCTTGTTTCCGTGCAGAAATTAAAAATTTGATTTTGAAAATTTAGAAATGGTTTTAGAATAAAAAGTGCTTTTTTTAACCATTGAATTTGAACTCTTTGTTTATTTTCAGTTCATATTTTTCGAGGTTAAACCTAAAATAATAGACCTAAATAAATAGACCGATAAAATTTAATGTTGATTTTTGCTTTTAAAATATCGCATACTATTTGAAAAATTCATCGTGAAGACATAACATGCCAGCATGATCTTTAGGCGTCATTCTTCTGCGAACGCTAGTCAACCGCACGGAAAAATTTTGAAGACCCTAAACGAAAGCCCAATGCTCCTGTTACCCATCTGTAGAAATTAGAATGCTTAGCCATTGGTCCGGAGGACCAGTTTCTCAATAATTTGATTGTTCCGTACATACGGTTTAGAAAACAAAAAAAAGAATACTGTTTGGAATGCGCATCATAATCCGTGAGGGAGCCGTGCTTGTCTTCCTTGTTTCATAAAACATTTCTTTGAAATTCAAATATTTATTAAAATCACCAACCAAAACTGTTTAACAGTCTTTGTCAGGCATATTCTACCTATACTTCACCTTTATAAATACTGTTTAGAAAGTGCATCATCATTCATGAGTGCGCCGTATTTTTCTTCCCTGTTCCATAAAACATTTCTTTGGAACTGCGGAATTGAAATCGAAATCTAAATAATCTAAACAATATCTAAAATTCTTTTACAATCTTTGCCTAGCATATTCTAACTACATCTTATTTTTTGGGGCGAAAATTGGCGATCAATCACCAAAATTGCAAACCTTGACATTCAACAGTTTGTTCTTCCTTAATCCTCGCACTATGCATTGTTCTGACACATTGCCTCGCCGTGAAAACCGTGTAGACCAGTTATGTCGTCGAAAAAAAAAACTGACTGATTTTAATAGCACTGAAGTGCTAACAAAAGAAAATGTTTCAGCAGTATACTATATTGATTTCAATTAACAACTGAATTTAAAAAATGTGAACGCCTATCAAAAAAATATTAAAGAAATCGAATAATAATCGAATAAGAAAAGTTTGAAAAAAAAAAAACATTATAACGCTACTGGTACGACGCTCCAAACAATTTCGTATTGTACTGGTCCGTTATATATTTTAAAGATATCGGGCCGGCGGACCTCCGCTCATTTCGATCACTTCAGTCTGACACAACGTACCTGTTTGTCTTACTGGCCATCTTCTACAGCCTGCGACTAGCGGGAAATATTTACATCAACAAAATCTTATGGAAATATTGAAGAAGCAGCACATTGTTCTTTTTAGAAAACAAAGAGTTATCTAGATTGTCATGAATAAAGCAAGATGAAACAAGTAGGCATTATTATTTCTTCTAATTATTATTATTATAAAAAAAGTCTTAAAAACTGAAATCAAGAATTAACTCTTTGAAGCGCTGCCAATCCCAATGCTGGAAAAGTGCAGCCGCTCAATCGCTCGATTTAACTACCTGGCACGAATTCGGCGCACAGCCAGCTGTGTCAGAAATGCTCTTGAGCTCTGTGGCACGCGATCTGCGCTTCGATTGACCGCCATTTTGCTCGTAGTTAAATCGAGCGGTGGCAACAGCTGACCTTTTTTCAGCATTGGGCAGTCTATCTACCTTTTCTTCTGTATCGTTGCGTATTTTCATCACATTCCCTAGTTTTCAGCAGATGCCAATACTCTTGAGAAATAGTTCGGGCATCCATTTTACAACTCACCGATCATTTTTAAGGGAAATGATGAGCTCAATGGAAAAGGACTGTAGTGTAATGTCCTCCTAAATACATTACACTACAGTCTACATTTTTATTGAAATCAAAACTGTCCTTCGTGAATTGAAACAGCCAAGATGCCAGAGTTTTGTGTCCTCACGGCCAGGATAACCCGCTTTAAAAGGTTAAAGTCAGAACTACTGAGTTTTAATTTTTTGGTCTTTTATTTTCGTTAAGTGGACCCATTTCCGAGGGGCACTAACGTCAACATCCAAGTTTAAAAGGGCGAATACCAACTAAGCAGAATCCAAGGTTTATATAAAAAATCTGATGTGGCCACCATCTGATGTGAGATATAACTTCCTTGTACGTCTAATAATTCCTAAATATTTTTCGTTCACTTCATCTAGACTTATATTTTATTTGAAAGAGATACAATATAGCAATTAAACTACGGTTCAGCAACTTCTCTGTAAATATTTGTTGTTGTTGTGGGATTAGGACCAATTAGTTGCACGAGGACTCTCGGCCGAGGGGTGGGGTACCCTCCTTGGGGATCTTCCTAAGGGGTCCTAATCCGTATTGATGCTAAGTTACGGAGAAATCCACGGAACTCCGTACGGTTACGTTGGCTGACGCAACCTGGTTTTGAACCAGGCACCATCCGTCTGCCAGTTCAGCGCGTTATCCGCTATGCCACTGATGGGGCACTAAATATTTGAGATAAAGCCAAGCTGGGTACAGTTTGAAAGATTTATTTTCGGCGCTGAATCGGGTGATATTTCGGGGGTAAAAAGTTGACAATCTTGAGATAGTTTGCGATATTT